>LR738710.1:753675267-753720722 GCA_902687465.1 Secale cereale
GGTCTCGGGAGGGCAATGTCGCCGTCGGCAACCTCCACCGAGGCTTCCCCAAGCATACTCCATCTCCGACATGGTGAGCTACCAAGTGTTACCGGACTTTGCGCTCATTGGTTTTGATAGGGGTAGTTGTTATATGTTTTTGGAATTTTGTTAGTAGCCATAGTTGTTATATGGCTATGGATTCTGTTTGTAGGGAAAGTTGATGTATATTTATAAATTTGTTTGTAGGGTTAGCTATTGTATGCTTAGGGATTTTGTTTGTAGGGTTAGTTGTTGTATGCTTATATCTTGTTGTAATTGGGGTGGCACGAGCCTATGGATCAACGATGAAAGTTGTATCATTTTGACATACCGAAGATGTGGTTAGCTTTGGCTTGTATGTGTTGACAAATACTGTCGTGGTGGGCGCACCACAGATGCCAAGGGATGGCTAAAGATAGGAGGCGGCTCGAGGGCACTGGTGGACTCCAGAAGCGGGGTTGGTATGAGCGAGCGCGGGACGCAAGACATACCCAGGTTTGGGGCTCTCCGGGGAGATAATACCCTTAATCCTGCCGAGGTGGTTGATGTTTTCACCAGTACAGAGTTGCTCCTTGAGCTGTGTGGTGGAAGGAGGAAGACAAGCCAGGGCTTAGGCTGCTTCTCCCGGGGTGTCTCTATCCTGTTCTCTAGTTCTCTTCTCTATCTCGTATGTCTCTCTCCTCGTGCATGAGGGCTCTGGGGTTTTTTATATAGGCCAACCCCCAGGGATACAATGGTAATGTTACACGGCCGTGGGTCCGGATTGTCATTGTCCGGGAAGCCGGTACTGGGACCCGCCGGGTACAGGGTTCGACGGGTTCTCCGAGCGCGGGGCCCACCAGGCATGGGGGGGCACTGTGTGCCATCTTGTCAGTCGTCGAGGATTGGTCGAGCTGAGTCGGGTACGGCGTGCTCCGTCATGTCACCGTCCGCCGGCGTCATGGGCTATGATGATTACACTGTTGCCACGCCTCGGGTGAATAGGGGCATGGGCGAGGCACTGTTGTCTAGGTCATCGGTAGGTGCGTCTCGTCCCATGGTACGACTGAGATGGGACGGGAGCTGACCCGTGGACGGATTGGGGAACACGCCAAGGGCCGGTCTGGTATGTTGAGGAAGTCTTGGTACGCCGGACTGGGGATTCTTGCCGGATTGCGGGCTTTGGCCGGACTGGAGGGTCTTGCCGGATTGCGGGCCTTGGCCGGACTGGAGGGTCTTGCTGGATTGCGGACTTTGGCCGGACTGAGCAACCTGGCCAAGTCCGAGTCGGACTGCGGGGCGATGCTGGCCCTGTTGTTTTTGAAAAGAATCCGGCTTCCTTTGCCTGCCTAGGGTTCATCCCCCCGACGGTAGTCCCTGAAGCTGTGAAGGTCCACCGTCTTCGGGTGATCGGGCCTTCGCAGTTTCCTCCCCTCGAAGGCGGGCTCGGGGCCGAGTTCGGGAACACCCGATGTGCGCCGGCTTCTGGAAGCCGGATCGCTTTGTCCGGGCGACGACGGGAATCGAGTAGACCGCCGAATCTTGGATGATCTTTTGGGTTCCGAGCGGGCGCCACATGGTGCTCGGAACCCTGGGAGGCCTGACAGGCCACGTGCGCGACGGGACGTAGGCTGTGTGGTGGAAGGAGGAAGACAAGCCAGGGCTTAGGCTGCTTCTCCCGGGGTGTCTCTATCCTGTTCTCTAGTTCTCTTCTCTATCTCGTATGTCTCTCTCCTCGTGCATGAGGGCTCTGGGGTTTTTTATATAGGCCAGTGTGGGCCCGCGGCCGCACAACTTCTGGCCGATGGGTGTGTGGATTTATTGCGGCGTCCGCAAACCGATTGCTCTTTCCGGGGCAGTTATTACGCACGTACGCACGCGCGCATTTATTGCGGGAAGTGGGAGAGGCGGGCGCAGTTGATCCCACTCCCCCACACTCGGCCGCGGGTTATAAATTGGGTCGAAGGGCCGGCGGAGATCGTTCTCGCCCGTACCCTCCTTTCTTCCTCTGCGTCCTCTGCTTCTTGCGACCGCCGCACACTGCGTCGCCCGTCGTTCTTGAGCAGAGTTCAGCCTTTCCCTCTCCTTTCTTCTCCGAGCTTCTCTTCGATGGCGCTGCCGTCGGACTCGTGGATGGGCTCGACCGTCACCGAGGACAACATCGACTATCTTCGCACCACCAAGCGCTGCCGCCAGAGACGGAGGTCGCCGTTCGCTTTCCCGGAGGCGAGCGGTCGCCACACCCTGAGGGCTCGGAGCGCGTGGCCTTCTTCACGCACTTCAAGTGCGGGTTTGGGCTGCCCGCGAGCGATTTCTTCCACGAGTTCTTGGACTTCTACGGGCTCCAGCCCCACCATCTCGGAGCCAGGGCCATCGTGCAGCTCTCCGGCTTCGTCACGCTCTGCGAGGTGTACCTTGGCGTCGAGCCCTCCATCGACCTCTTCACACGCCTTTTCTCCCTGAAGCAGTAGGGGCCGAAGGCCGGGGAGATGTCGGAGTGCGGAGCCACCGTCATCTACAGGCATCCGGGGGATGAGCGCCCCAAGGTGCCGCTGGAGGATTCTGCCAAGAAATGGCAGAATTCTTTCTTCTATGTCCGCAACTTGGGCGCTGACCGCATCAACCTGCCGCCTTTCGCCGACGTGCTGCCGCAGGAGAAGCAGAACTGGTCCTACTTCCCCAAGCGGTCGTCGCAGGCGGTGCTCAATCTATCCGAGCGGGTGGTGGTGATGAAGGAGCGGGAAGGCCTCGAAGGCCGGGACCTCGTCACTGCCTTCATTGCGCGGTGGGTGCTGCCACTGCAGTGGTGCGCTGGTCTTATCGGCGAGATGAAGGGCCTCGACGACCCCGACCGCATGTCCAGACTGCGGCTGAGCGGGAGCAGGTCGCTCGCCGAGTGAACGACATCTCCAAGGCCAACCTGCCGGATGACTGACAATACGGAAAGGTTCCGTATAGCCACGCGAACCCGGCACCAGCGGTGAGTCCTTTTTCTCCGTACTTTGCCGCCACCCACCTTTTTATCCGTCTGGACGCGATGTGGGAGGTACTTCTGAACGCCATCCGACATCCTTACGACCGGGCGGGGACGCAGGTGGTGCGCGCCGCCTCGGAGGAGCCCGAAGCCCACGGCGGAGGGGAGGGAGCGGTCGCCGAGGCAGGCGCGGGACGCCGAGCAGGTGCGTTTATCTTCTCTTCTTCACATTTCGTTTTCTGGGCGGCGTCGGAGGTGCTAACGCGAGTTGCCGGTGTAGCGGCGTCGGGTGGACGGGGCGGAGGCGCTACCGGGGCCAGGTCGTCCCGGGTGGTGACCACGGTGGCAGGAGGCCGAGGTGGCGGCGCGGCTGGAGCCGGGTCGTCCCAGGCGGCGCCGACGGTGGGTCGACCTGACGGGAAGAGCAGCGCCGCTCCGCCGGCTCCACCCGTGAAGCGTGCCGCATGCGCGGTTGGGGGTGCGAGGCCGGCTGCCAAGAGGAGGCGTGTCACCCAAGCGTCGAGGTGCCCCGTGCCGGTGATGCCGGGGTAAGTCTTCTTCTTATTTGTCTTGGAGCCGGGCGGCTTGGTTGAGCCTCCCTCTTAGTGCTGATTCGTCTTGGTTTCAGATAGCCGATGTCGCTGGCATTGGCGGCGGCGGATGCCGCGTCCCCCGATGGTGCTGGGTTCCGGACGAGCCGGTCCAGCACCGTTGATCCGGGAGAGGAGGAGGGGCGGGTGGATCCGGACCTCGGTTGGGATCCGTTCGATGCGGAGGGTCGGGCCTGGCGGGACCGGGACCAGGACCGGGCCGAGGCCGCGTTGAGGGCGACGTCGACCCATGCTTGGACCACGGCCGCGGAGGCGTGGGCGCGAGCCGACGAGGAGTCGGCGTGGCCGGAGATGCCAGCCGGAACGACGGTGACGACGACGGAGTTCGTCCCGTCGTTGGAGGAGAGGCACGGCCAGGGCGGCCGTGCCGACGCGATGGACCTCGACCGGGAGATCGTGGTCATCGAATACGAGACCCCTCCGCGGGCCGATGCGGCCGAGCGGGCGGGGGCTGGTGGAGGCGGCGATGATGCCGCCACGGGGGCGCCGTCGACGGCGGTGCCGGAGGGGACACCGGCCACGGGTGAGGCGGCCGGAGATGAGCACACCCTGGTGCTTCAGCCCGGGGGTCGCCGGACTGCTGAGCCGCTGGTACCGCGACGTGGAACCGGCGATGTCTTCTTTGGGCCGCCAACCCAGGAGGAGGCGGCCATGGCCGCCGTGACTCGGCGCCTGCGGGGGCGGACGGGCCGGCTTGAGGCCTACGCCCGGCCGAGGTGGAGCAAGCGTGGGAGCTCGAGGACGCCGTGCTCGTAAGTCTTCTTATCGTTGCTTGATTCTTTTTTAGTGGGGGCGCGCCAGCGCACCCACTGGGTGTAGTCCTCGAGATTTGGGCCAACTTCATAGCAGTTGGGCCGAATCTTTAAATTGATGTCTTCTTTTGTTGATTTCTGCTTTGTTGCGCAACAACTGGACGCCTATCGGGTCGGTGTCTTCAGCCGGCTTCTTGACGCTCACGAGCGGCTCAAGGAGCAGCTGGACGCCAAGGAGGCGGAGCTCCGCGCCGTGACGGGTACGTTCCCTTTCTCTTTTCCCTTTCTCTTTTCCTGTGAGTCTTCGGGGTGCATTGTCTCTGAGTCGCCCTTCTGCAGCCGCGTTGGAGCGGTCGAGGCAGGAGGCGACGGGAGCCCGGCAGGCGCTCGATGAAGCCGACCAGTTGCAGAAGCAGCTGGCGGGCGACAAGAGCCGCCTTGAGGCCAAGGTGGAGCGGCTTCGGGCGGAGACCGCCAAGGTTGCCGAGGCGCAGCTGGCCCTTGCCGAGGCGGGCCAGCAGCGCGGCAAGCTGGCCGATGACAAGGGCCAGCTCCAGGCCGAGGTGGAGCGCCTGAAGGCACTCGTGGCTTCGGTCGAGGAAGCCAGGCAGGGGGAGGCCCAGCGCCGCGAGGGGGCCGAAAAGGCGGTCGCGGACAAGGACGCCGAGCTGAAGGCGGCGCTTGCCCGGGTCGCCCAGCTGGAGGAGGCGGTCAGGGACCGCGACCGTACTCTTGACTGGGAGCGGTGCGGTACGTTGCTTGAGGCACGACACCTGGAAGAGTCCTTCTCTAGTGAGTGTTTTTCTTGAATCTTTTGCCGGACTGAGGTTCCGGTTTCCTTTTTTTCATTGCGAATCTCTTTTGACTCTTTTCTTCTGACAGGGTCTTCCCGGAGACGCAGGACTTGGCGGAGGAGGCGGTCCGCTTCCGGCGTGATCCAGGGGGCGAGGTTGGCTCTCGGACGGACCCTCGCGTGGCCTGGACCTTCCCGGAGATCATGGTCGCCGCCGAGGCCCGTCTGCAAGCCTTGGGCGTGCAGATGGCGCGGCTCTCCGAGGCCGGGGTAGCGATGACGACAACCCTTTTGCCGGGTTCCGCTGCGTCGACCAGTTTCTCGCGGCTTGCACGGTGGCTTGAGGCGGCGCCAGATCGGCTGCACGACTGGCGCCTTTCCGCCACCCGAGCTGGTGCCGAGATGGCACTCCGAATCGTGATGTCCTGGTATCCGGTCCTATCGCTGAGGGTGCTGATGGGCCAGCGAGCCGGCTCGGAGAGCCAGCTGCAGGTGCAAGCCGGCAAGATTGCCGCCTGGGCCAGCTACATCGTCGGGTTCTCCTATCACGATGAGTTCCGGCCGAAGCGGACAGAAGACGGCGTAGCCGTGCCTGCTGACGACTTCGGCCTGCTTCTGGATGATCCGGATGGAAGCTCTGAGGAGACGGGTATCTATCGCAACACGGGTGCTGACGATGAAGATACCGGCACCTCGGTGGGTCCGGCGAGGTCGGATGCGGATGCCTGAAGCTCTTGCTTTTTTTTCTAAAAAATATTTGTAGATATGTCTATTAGGTAGCAGGTCCACCCCACCCACTGGGTGCACTGGGTGTAACGAATTTTGGCCTTCGGCCTTTATGAATTTAAAGCTTGTATGAATGTCGTGGATGTTTTTGCTCTTGCTTATTCGTTCGTCGAGCCGTTTTCCTGTGCCTCTCCCCCCTCGGGCCTCTCCTCCGCGAGTCTGACGGCCGAGGCTCCGGTCCGTGACAAGGGGTTCGGTTTTTGGGCGACGATGCGCAGTAGTTAGGCTTTTTGAAACATTGAGCGTGAGCGAAACATCCATTGGGCTGGCTTGCAGTGATCCAGCGTGGCCAGATGACAGGTAGTCGTTCGTGTTGTGAAGATTGCGAATGGCAGGGCCGGGTCGATCTATCCGACGCCGTGTTGCGGTATTCACGGGTGTTTGCTCCTTTGCTTTTCGTTTGTCGAACCGTTTTCCTGTGCCTCTCCCCCCTCGGGCCTCCCCCCGCGAGTCTAACACCGAGGCTCCGGTCCGTGACAAGGGGTTTGGCCTTTGGGAGAGGACGCGCAGTAGTTAGGCATTCGAAACGTTGAGCGTGAGCGAAACACCCACTGGGCCGGCTTGCGGTGATCCGGCGTGGCCGGATGACACTCAGCCGGTCGTGTGGTGACTTGACTGTTCATGGCATGTGTTGGGGAACGTTGCATGGGAAACAAAATTTTTTCCTACGTTCACCAAGATCAATCTAGGAGATGCATCTACGAGGGGAGAGTTGGATCCACATACCCTTGTAGATCGCTAAGCGGAAGCGTTCAAGAACGCGGTTGATGGAGTCGTACTCGCCGCGATTCAGATCGCCGAAGATCCAAGCACCGAAGCAACGGTGCCTCCGCGTTCTTCACACGTACAGCTCGGGGACGTCTCCTCCTTCTTGATCCAGCAAGGGGGGGAGGAGAGGTTGATGGAGACACCGGCAGCACGACGGCGTGGTGGAGATGGTGGTGGAGGATTCCAGCAGGGCTTCGCCAAGCACCGCGGGAAAACGAAGATTGTAGTGGGAGAGGGAGGGCAGCGCCGAGGCACAAACGTGTGTGGCTGCCCTCCCTCTGCCTCTCTTTATATAGGGGGAAGAGAGGGGAGGGGGCGCCCTAGGGTTTCCCCTAGGGGCCGGCGGCCAGGGCAGATGGGGAGGGGGCGGCGCCCCCTGGGGCTAGGGTTTCCCCCCCAGGTGCCTTGCCCCCCAAGCCTAAGGGGGTGCGGCAGCCCTAGGGGGGTCCACCTCCCTTGGCGCATGAGGAGAGGGCCCAGGGGGTGGCGCACAGCCCTATGAGGGCTGTTGTGTCCCCCTTTGTGGCCCATTAGGCCCGAAACTCCTTCCGGGACCCCCGAAACCCCTTTCGGTCATCCGCCGATTTCCCGGTACTCCCCGGAACACTTCCGGATTCCGAACACTCTCATCCTATATATCAATCTTCGTCCCCGGACCATTCCGGAGACCCTCGTCACGTCCGGGATCTCATCCGGGACTCCGAACAACCTTCGGTAACCATGCACTGTTCTCACTAACAACCCTAGCGTCACCGAACCTTAAGTGTGTAGACCCTGCGGGTTCGGAAACTATGCAGACATGACCGAGACACTCCCAGGTCAATAACCAACAGCGGGATCTGGATACCCATATTGGTTCCCACACGTTCCTCGATGATCTCATCGGATGAACCACGATGTCAAGGATTCAGGCAATCCCGTATACAGTTCCCTTTGTCTCGTCGGTATGTTACTTGCCCGAGATTCGATCGTCGGTATCTCTATACCTAGTTCAATCTCGTTACCGGCAAGTCTCTTTACTCGTTCCGTAATACATAATCCCGTGACTAACTACTTAATCACTTTGAGCTCATTGAGATGACGTATTACCGAGTGGGCCCGGAGATACCTCTCCGTCACACGGAGTGACAAATCCCAGTCTCGATCCATGTCAACTCAACAGACACCTTCGGAGATACCTGTAGAGTACCTTTATAGTCACCCAGTTACGTTGCGACGTTTGGCACACACAAAGCACTCCTACGGTGTCAGTGAGCTACATGATCTCATGGTCATAGGAACTTATACTTGACATGCAGAAAACTATAGCGATAACTGATACGATCAAAAGCTATGTTTAACGTTTGGGTCTCGTCCATCACATCATTCTCCTAATGATGTGATCCCGTTATCAAATGACAACTCATGTCTATGACCTGGAAACCGCGGTCATCTTTGATCAACGAGCTAGTCCTGAAGAGGCTTACTAGGGACACAAAGTTTGTCTATTTATCCACACATGTATATGAGTTTCCAATCAATACAATTATAGCATGGATAATAAACGATTATCATGAACAAGGAAATATAATAATAACTCTTTTATTATTGCCTCTAGGGCATATTTCCAACAGTCTCCCACTTGCACTAGAGTCAATAATCTATCATTACAAGGTAATGAATCTAACACCCATAGAGTCTTGGTGTTGATCATGCTTAGCCCGTGGAAGAGGCTTAGTCAACGGATCTGCAACATTCAAATCCGTGTGTACTTTGCAAATGCTTATGTCCTCCTCCTTGACTGAATCGCGGATGGAATTGAAGCTTCGCTTTATGTGTCTGGTCCTCTTGTGAAACCTTGGTTCCTTGGCTAGAGCAATGGCACCAGTGTTGTCACAGAACAGAGTCATTGGGTTTAGTGCACTAGGCACAACTCCAAGATCTGTCATGAACTCCTTCATCCAGACACCTTCCTTTGCCGCCTCCGAGGCAGCTATGTACTCCGCTTCGCATGTAGAATCGGCTACCACGCTTTGCTTGGAACTGCACCAGCTTACCGCTCCCCCGTTGAGAATATATACGTATCCGGTTTGAGACTTAGAGTCATCCGGATCAGTGTCAAAGCTTGCATCGACGTAACCCTTTACGACGAGCTCTTGATCACCTCCATAAACGAGAAACATTTCCTTAGTCCTTTTCAGGTACTTTAGGATATTCTTGACCGCTGTCCAGTGATCCATACCAGGATTACTTTGAAACCTTCCGGCCATACTTATGGCAAGGCTGACATCTGGTCTCGTGCACAGCATTGCATACATGATAGAGCCTATGGCTGAAGCATAGGGGACGACACTCATCTTTTCTCTATCTTCCGCAGTCACTGGGCACTGAGTCTTACTCAACTTTGTACCTTGCAATACCGGCAAGAACCCCTTCTTGGATTGATCCATTTTGAACTTCTTCAAAACTTTATCAAGGTATGTGCTTTGTGAAAGTCCTATCAAGCGTCTTGATCTATCTCTATAGATCTTGATGCCCAATATGAAAGCAGCTTCACCGAGATCCTTCATCGAAAAACTCTTGTTCAAATACCCCTTCACGCTATCCAAAACTTCTATATTGTTTCCAATCAGCAATATGTCATCCACATATAATATTAGAAACGCTATAGAGCTCCCACTCACTTTCTTGTAAATACAAGCTTCATTGTAAACTTGTATAAACCCAAACGCTTTGATCACCTCATCAAAGCGAAGATTCCAACTCCGAGATGCTTGCACCAGCCCATAAATGGAACGCTGAAGCCTGCATACTTTGTCAACATTCTCTGGATCGACAAAACCTTCTGGTTGCATCATATACAACTCTTCCTTAAGAAAACCGTTAAGGAATGCTGTTTTGACATCCATCTGCCAAATTTCATAATCGAAATATGCAGCTATTGCTAACATGATTCGGACGGATTTAAGCATCGCTACGGGTGAGAAAGTCTCATCGTAGTCAATCCCTTGAACTTGTGAAAAACCCTTTGCCACAAGTCGAGCTTTATACACGGTGACATTACCGTCAGCGTCCGTCTTCCTCTTAAAAATCCATTTATTCTGAATGGCCTTCCGCCCTTCAGGTAATACTTCCAAAGTCCATACTTTGTTTTCATACATGGATCCCATCTCGGATTTCATGGCCTCTAACCATTTGTCGGAATCCGGGCCCATCATCGCTTCTCCATAGCTCGTAGGTTCATCGTTGTCTAACAACATGACCTCCAAGACAGGGTTACCATACCACTCAGGCGCAGTGCGTACCCTTGTCGACCTACGAGGTTCGGTAGTAACTTGATCAGAAGCTTCTTGATCATCATCATTGGCTTCCTCTTCAACCTCTGCAGGCTCCACAAAAACATCTTTCTGTGCTGCGCTACTTTCTGGTTGAAGCAGAGGTTCAATAACCTCATCAAGTTCTACCTTCCTCCCACTCAATTCTTTCGAGAGAAACTCTTTCTCGAGAAAGGACCCGTTCTTAGCGACAAACACTTTGCTCTCGGATCTGAGATAGAAGGTGTACCCAACTGTTTCTTTTGGGTATCCTATGAAGACACATTTGTCCGCTTTGGGTTCGAGCTTTTCTGGCTGAAGCCTTTTGACATAAGCATCGCAACCCCAAACCTTGAGAAAAGACAACTTAGGTTTCTTACCAAACCACAGTTCATACGGTGTTGTCTCAACGGACTTAGATGGAGCCCTATTTAAAGTGAATGCAGCTGTCTCTAACGCATATCCCCAAAATGATAGTGGCAAATCGGCAAGAGACATCATAGAACGTACCATATCTAATAGGGTTCGATTACGACGTTCGGACACACCATTACGCTGTGGTGTTCCAGGTGGCGTCAACTGTGAAACAATTCCACATTTTCTTAAGTGATTGCCAAACTCATAACTCAGATATTCTCCCCCTCGATCAGATCGTAGGAACTTGATCTTCTTGTTACGATGATTCTCAACTTCACTCTGAAATTGCTTGAACTTTTCAAACGTTTCAGACTTATGCTTCATCAAGTAAATATACCCATATCTACTTAAGTCGTCAGTGAAGGTGAGAAAGTAACGATATCCACCGCGTGCCGTGACACTCATCGGGCCACACACATCAGTATGTATGATTTCCAATAAGTCACTTGCCCGTTCCATTGTTCCTGAAAACGGGGTCTTAGTCATCTTGCCCATGAGGCACGGCTCGCATGTGTCAAGTGATTCAAAATCAAGAGACTCCAAAAGTCCATCAGCATGGAGCTTCCTCATGCGTTTCACGCCGATATGACCCAGACGGCAGTGCCACAAGAAAGTGGTACTATCGTTGTCTACTCTACATCTTTTGGCATCAATGTTATGAACATGTGTATCATCACTATCGAGATTCAATAAGAATAAACCCCTTACTTCGGGTGCATGACCATAAAAGATATTACCCATATAAATAGAACAACCTTTATTCTCTGATTTAAATGAGTAACCGTCTCGCAATAAACAAGATCCAGATATAATGTTCATGCTCAACGCAGGCACTAAATAACAATTATTCAGGTTCATAACTAATCCCGATGGTAATCGAAGAGCGAGCGTGCCGACGGCGATCACATCAACCTTGGAACCATTCCCCATGCGCATCGTCACTTCGTCCTTCGCCAGCCTCCGTTTATTCCGTAGTTCCTGTTTAGAGTTGCAAATGTGAGCAACCGAACCGGTATCAAATACCCAGGCACTACAACGAGAGTTGGTGAGGTACACATCAATAACATGTATATCACATATACCTTGCTTGTTGTTGTTGTTGGCCCCCTTCTTGTCTGCCAGATACTTGGGGCAGTTCCGCTTCCAGTGGCCGTTCCCCTTGCAATAGAAACACTCAGTCTCTGGCTTGGGCCCAGCCTTGGGTTTCTTCACTGGATGAGCAACTGCTTTGCCACCCTTCTTAGAGTTACCCTTCTTGCCCTTGCCATTCTTCTTGAAACTGGTGGTTTTATTGACCATCAACACTTGATACTCCTTCTGGATGTCTGCCTCAGCGACTTTCAGCATTGAAAACAGCTCGGTGATGGACTTGTTCATCCCTTGCATGTTGTACTGCTGCACGAAGCTCTTGTAGCTAGGTGGGAGTGACTGGAGAATTCTGTCAATGATAGCCTCCTCCGGGAACACAAGTCCCAGATCAGCTATGCGGGTATAGTACCCAGACATCTTCAGCAAGTGCTCACTGACAGACGAATTCTCCTCCATCTTGCAAGCAAAGAATTTATCGGTGGTCTCATACCTCTCGATCTTAGCATTCTTTTCAAAGATGAACTTCAACTCCTGGAACATCTCATATGCTCCATGACGTTCAAAACGCCTTTGAAGTCCTCCTTCCAAGCTATACAACATGGCACACTGCACGACTGAGTAGTCATCCGAGCGCGTCTGCCAGGCGTTCATAACGTCCACAGAGGCCGGAGCGGGGGGTTCACCTAGCGGTGCACTTAGGACATAAACCTTTTGGGCAGCTGTGAGGATGATCCTCAGATTGCGGAGCCAGTCCACAAAGTTGCTCCCATCATCTTTCAGTTTAGCTTTCTCTAGGAACGCATTAAAATTCAGGGGAGCTACTGCGCGAGCCATCTACAACAAAAGATTTGCAAAGACATTTTAGACTATTGTTCATGATAAGTGAGTTATTACCTAATCAAATTATTTATAACTCCCACTCAAATTTACATCCCTCTGGTCATTCGAGCGTGACATGATCCAGATCCACCAACCCAAGTCCGATCATCACGTGAGATGAGGTGGTGTCAACGGTGAACATCTACATGTTGATCATATCTACTATATGACTCATGCTCGACCTTTCGGTCTTCCGTGTTCCGAGGCCATGTCTGTACATGCTAGGCTCGTCAAGTCTAACCCGAGTGTTCTGCATGTGCAAAACTGGCTTGCACCCGTTGTATGCGAACGTAGAGTCTATCACACCCGATCATCACGTGGTGCTTCGAAACGACGAACCTTCGCAACGCCGCACACTCGGGGGGAACACAATTTTATCTTGAAATTTTAGTGAAGGATCATCTTATAATGCTACCGTCGTCCTAAGCAAAATAAGATGCATAAAAGGATTAACATCACATGCAAATCATAAGTGACATGATATGGCCATCAACTCGTGCTTTTGATCTCCATCTCCAAAGCACCGGCATGATCTCCATCGTCACCGGCGCCACACCATGATCCCCATCATCATGATCTCCATCATCGTGTCGCCATCGGGGTTGTCGCGCGCCCATCATGCTCTTACTACTATTGCTACCGTTTAGCGATAAAGTAAAGCATTACAAAGCGCTTAATGATTGACACGCAGGTCATACAAAAATTAAAGACAACCCTATGGCTCCTGCCGGTTGCCGTATGCATCGACATGCAAGTCGATATTAACTATTACAACATGATCATCTCATACATCAAATATATCTCATCATGTCATTGGCCATATCATATCACATACATACCCTGCAAAAACAAGTTAGACGTCCTCTAATTTGTTGTTGCATGTTTTACGTGGCTGCTATGGGTATCTAGCAAGAACGCTTCTTACCTACGCAAAGCCACAACGGTGATATTTAAGTTGCTATTTAACCTTCTACAAGGACCGCCTTGGTCTATTCCAATTCAACTAAGATAGGAGAGACAGACACCCGCCAGCCATCTTATGCAACAAAAGTCACATGTCTGTCGATGGAACCGGTCTCATGTACGTGGACATGTAAAGTTGGTCCGGGCCGCTTCATCCCATAATACCGCTGAATCAAGAAAGACTAAGGAGGGAAGCAATCTAAACATCAACGTCCACAAACCCTTTTGTGTTCTACTCGTGAAAGCATCTACGCAAGATCCTAGCTCATGATGCCACTGTTGGGGAACGTTGCATGGGAAACAAAATTTTTTCCTACGTTCACCAAGATCAATCTAGGAGATGCATCTACGAGGGGAGAGTTGGATCCACATACCCTTGTAGATCGCTAAGCGGAAGCGTTCAAGAACGCGGTTGATGGAGTCGTACTCGCCGCGATTCAGATCGCCGAAGATCCAAGCACCGAAGCAACGGTGCCTCCGCGTTCTTCAGACATACAGCTCGGGGACGTCTCCTCCTTCTTGATCCAGCAAGGGGGGGAGGAGAGGTTGATGGAGACACCGGCAGCACGACGGCGTGGTGGAGATGGTGGTGGAGGATTCCAGCAGGGCTTCGCCAAGCACCGCGGGAAAACGAAGATTGTAGTGGGAGAGGGAGGGCAGCGCCGAGGCACGAACGTGTGTGGCTGCCCTCCCTCTGCCTCTCTTTATATAGGGGGAAGAGAGGGGAGGGGGCGCCCTAGGGTTTCCCCTAGGGGCCGGCGGCCAGGGCAGATGGGGAGGGGGCGGCGCCCCCTGGGGCTAGGGTTTCCCCCCCAGGTGCCTTGCCCCCCAAGCCTAAGGGGGTGCGGCAGCCCTAGGGGGGTCCACCTCCCTTGGCGCATGAGGAGAGGGCCCAGGGGGTGGCGCACAGCCCTATGAGGGCTGTTGTGTCCCCCTTTGTGGCCCATTAGGCCCGAAACTCCTTCCGGGACCCCCGAAACCCCTTTCGGTCATCCGCCGATTTCCCGGTACTCCCCGGAACACTTCCGGATTCCGAACACTCTCATCCTATATATCAATCTTCGTCCCCGGACCATTCCGGAGACCCTCGTCACGTCCGGGATCTCATCCGGGACTCCGAACAACCTTCGGTAACCATGCACTGTTCTCACTAACAACCCTAGCGTCACCGAACCTTAAGTGTGTAGACCCTGCGGGTTCGGAAACTATGCAGACATGACCGAGACACTCCCAGGTCAATAACCAACAGCGGGATCTGGATACCCATATTGGTTCCCACACGTTCCTCGATGATCTCATCGGATGAACCACGATGTCAAGGATTCAGGCAATCCCGTATATAGTTCCCTTTGTCTCGTCGGTATGTTACTTGCCCGAGATTCGATCGTCGGTATCTCTATACCTAGTTCAATCTCGTTACCGGCAAGTCTCTTTACTCGTTACCGTAATACATAATCCCGTGACTAACTACTTAGTCACTTTGAGCTCATTGAGATGACGTATTACCGAGTGGGCCCGGAGATACCTCTCCGTCACACGGAGTGACAAATCCCAGTCTCGATCCATGTCAACTCAATAGACACCTTCGGAGATACCTGTAGAGTACCTTTATAGTCACCCAGTTACGTTGCGACGTTTGGCACACACAAAGCACTCCTACGGTGTCAGTGAGTTACATGATCTCATGGTCATAGGAACTTATACTTGACATGCAGAAAACTATAGCGATAACTGATACGATCAAAAGCTATGTTTAACGTTTGGGTCTCGTCCATCACATCATTCTCCTAATGATGTGATCCCGTTATCAAATGACAACTCATGTCTATGACCTGGAAACCGCGGTCATCTTTGATCAACGAGCTAGTCCTGAAGAGGCTTACTAGGGACACAAAGTTTGTCTATTTATCCACACATGTATTTGAGTTTCCAATCAATACAGTTATAGCATGGATAATAAACGATTATCATGAACAAGGAAATATAATAATAACTCTTTTATTATTGCCTCTAGGGCATATTTCCAACAGCATGGCCGGGTTGGATGATCCGACGGTCCGTGGCTTAGTTCTCATGACGTGTTGGTGCTCTGGCCTTTTCTTGCTCGCCGACCGACAGCCGAATCCAGATCTGTGGTTTTAGGGCGGAGCCAAAGACCATGGCCATCTCAACGCGGCAAGAGACGCTAAGCGAGGTGACAGGTGGGACCGAGCCAGCCAGCCCCCGAGTCCCCGGGTCGAGCGAGTCGAACCGGTGGTCGGGTTTGGACGAAGAGGCAAGTGAACTGTAGAATACTGGAGACGCAAATAACTTGGTCGGAAAAGGGGCGGCCCCGAGCATCGTTCGGGGACCCCATAGTTTTTGATTGAGCGCAAAAGGTAGTGATACATACACATACACGGCTAACTGTAAAATGGATGGAGGAGTTCCGCGTTCCAGGGCTGAGTTGTTTCTTCTCTAGCCGTGTCCCTCTTGCGCTTGTTTGACTTGCGCGCATCGATGAGGTAGTAGGCGTTGCGGTCGCATAGGGCCTTGCTGATGATGAAGGGGCCCTGCCATGGGGAGCACGAGGTCTCCCTCGCGGAAAGCGAGGGGCTTGATCTTCTTGCTGTGGTAGTGTCTGAGGCCTTGCTGGTAGATGGCTGAGCGGCTGAGCGCTAGCAGACGTGCTTCTTCCAGTATGTCGACGCCGTCTTCATGGGCCTCCCTGGCTTCGGCCTCAGTGTACATTGTGACGCGCGGGGAGTCGAACTCGACGTCGGTCAGGATGACGGCTTCAACTCCGTAGTCGAGGAAAAACGGGGTGAATCCGGTCGACCTGTTCGGCGTTGTTCGGAGGCTCCAGAGGACGGCCGGCAGCTCGTCTAGCCAACTTCCGGGCGAGCGGACGAGTGGTTCAACGAGCCGCGGCTTGATGTCGGATAGGATGAGGCCGTTTGCTCGCTCGACCTGGCCGTTGGACTGTGGGTGGGCAACGGACGCCAGGTCGAGGCGGATGATACGTCCAAAACGTATCTATAATTTATGCTTGCTCCATGCCTCTTTTGTGTGATATTGCTATGATATTTATGCACTTCCATACACTTTTGATCATATTTGGACTAACCTATTAACTAAGTGCACCCCAGTGCCAGTTTCTGTTTTCTGTTGTTTTTGTATTTCAGGTTTTCCCATTACATAAATTGCCAGAAAAATCCCGGGAAAAATATATAAAAAATCAGCGTTCCGGAAGCTTCCATGCGGCCAAAGTAGGGCCAGAGGGGACCCACAGGGGCTCCAGGCGACCAGAGGGGGCGACCCCCCTCCTGGCCGTGCCGCCAGGGCGCCTGGGCCCCCCTTGCCTCTTCTGACGCCCCCCTTTGGCATATATTTACACCGCGTCCCGAAACCCTCGAGGACGGAACCCTTTTTCGCGATCTCATCTCTGTTCCGCCGCCGTCGCGCTTCCAAGATCGGGAGCACCAGGAGAACTCTTCCCGGCACCCTGCCGGAGGGGAGGATCACCACCGGGAGCTTCTCCACCACCATGGACGCCTCCCGGATGAGTTGTGAGTAGTCTCCCTTGGACCATGGGTCCATGACCAGTAGCTATTTGATGTTCTCCTCCCCTCTTTGTTCTTCACCGATTAGACCTCGTGAGCTGCCCTACATGATCGGGGCACATATGTAATCCTTATGTTGTTGCTATGATGAGTTTGCTGGGATCCGATGGATTATGAGATTATGTTCAAATTGTGTGTGAGTAATATATTTGATTCACCTCTTTTATATTTATGTTCTTGAGTAATTCTTGCATGTTCTCCGTTGCTGTTTATTGCTTTGGCCAAGTAGTAGGTAGTAACTCCAAGAGGGAACGTTATGCTTGATTGTGGGTTCATGCCCCTCGATGACTAGCTTGAGTGACAGAAACATGAGTCTAGGGGATGTGTTGTTTCCACAAGGGGGAAAACAACGGTGCTTGTACTTGCGGGTGCAAGGATTGTTTACTTTACGCAAAGTTCTTTTAATGCAGTTGTCTGTTGCTTTGAGTTTACACTATGGGTGGGACTCGCAACTTAATACCAGCGAGATGTTCTGGATAGATATCTCAAGGTGGATGATTAGTAGTAGATGCAGATGGATTTCGGTCTACTTGCCTTGGCGTACCGCCCATGCTTTTGAGCCTCTACCTTTCTTTGCAGCATAGTTAGCATTGGTTTGCGCACATAATCCTGTCAATTGCCCAGCTGTAATTTGTTTACCTCGCTTAGCTGTTTTATCGTCTTTTGGGAGAGAGACATCACTAGTGAACATCATGGGACCCCGGTCCATATTACCATCACTGATCACACCCGCTATTTACTTTCTGTTCTTACTTACTAGTTGCAGTCATACCTATCACTATTATCTCTTGCGTTTGATCCTTTGTAAACGACAAGGCCGGAGGGATTGACAACCTCTCTGTACTCGTTGGGAGCAAAGTTATTTGTATCTGTGTGCAGGTCCTGTCAATCGCTAAGTTGCGCCGCTAGCAGTTGACACCTTCTTGTTGACCCTCGGAGTCTCACGGGATTCGATCCTTGGTATCTTTGCCAAGGGAAAACTACCGCTACACTGCATCTCAAACCTTCCACTTGGGGTAACCAACGAGGGGCGAGAAGCCATCAGCGGATGCCGGAGATGGAGCAGTATTGCGCGAGCGCGCCCTTGGCAAAGTTGGTGTCGTTATCCGTGATGATGCTGTTCGGCATGTCGTAGCGCACCTCTATGTCCTTGATGAATCGGACGGCTGTTGGCCCATCCAGCTTCTTGATCGGTCTTGCCTCGATCCATTTGGTGAATTTGTCAATTGCTACCAGCAAATGCGTCATGCCGCCTCGGGCTGTTTTGATGGTCCCACCATGTCGAGCCCCCAGACCGCGAAAGGCCAGACAATCGGTATGGTCCGGAGCGCCGATGTTGGTTAGTGGGTGCGCTTGCTGAAGCGCTGGCATCCCTCGCATCTGAGGACGAGTGATTCGGCGTCTTCAAGGGCCGTGGGCCAGTAGAAACCATGGCAGAAAGCCTTGGCCACCACGGCTCGCTACGCAGCATGGTGCCCGCACTCGCCCTGGTGTATGTCGAGGAGGATGTCCACGCCCTTGTCCTGTTCGACGCAGCGCTGGAAAACGCCGGTGGGGCTGCGTTTGACGAGCTCGTTGTTGATGATGCTGTACGCGGACGCTCGGCGCTGCACTTGTCGGGCTTCGGTCTCGTCGTCGAGCAGGGTCCCGCTCTCCAGGAATTCCTTGATGGGCTGGGCCCAAGACGGCGCCATCACCACGGTGAGAATGACCATTGTGGTTGCTTCAGTGGCGGTGTCATCCGAACCGGGTTCGGCCGGACTGTGGGTTGCAGTTGCCCGGCCGGACTGAGCAGTCCCCGGGCCGGATTGAGTAGTCCTCAGGCCGGACTAAGCAGTCCCTAGGTTAGGTTGAGCACTCCTCGGGCCGGACTGGGCAGTCCTCGGGCCGGATTGAGCAGTCCTGGGGCCAGGCTCCGCAGTTGCTGGGCCGGACTGAGCAGTCCCCAGGCTGGGCTTCGTAGTTGCCGGGCTGGACTGAGCAGTTCCCGGGCCGGGCTCTGCAGTTGCCGGGCCGGACTGAGCAGTCCCCGGGCCGGGCTCTACAGTTGCCGGGCCAGACTGAGCAGTCGCTGGTTCGTCTGGGACATGGATGGACTCTGAGTCCGGAGACGGCTTGACAGACGGCTTTCGCAGGTGCTCGAGGGAAACACCGGACGGAATGGACTGTCGAGACGAGGCGATCTTGGCGAGTGTGTCGGCCGCCTCGTTTTCTGCTCGCGGGACGTGGAGGAACTCGCAACCTGCGAAGAAACCGGACAACTTTTGTACGAGGAAGCGGTAGCTTGCCATGTTGGGGTCGCGCGTGTCCCACTCGCTGGAGCACTGCTGTACGACCAGGTCCGAATCACCATAGCACAGGATTTGCCGGATTCCGAGTTCCTTGGCCAGCCGAAGGCCGTGCACAAGGGCTTCGTACTCGGCGACGTTGTTGGAGGCGGTGAAGTGGATCCGGAGTGCGTACTTGAGTCGGTCGCCCTTTGGGGATGACAGCACGATGCCGGCTCCCAGGCCGAGGAGCATTTTGGAGCTATCAAAGTGCATGCGCCAGTGCGTCGAGTCTAGAGGCAGTGGTAAGTACTGGGTCTCTGTCCAGTCGACGAGGAAGTCGGCCAGAGCTTGGGACTTGATCGTGGTGCGGGGCTCGTAGAGGATGGTGTGGCCGGCTAGCTCGAGCGCCCACTTGGCGACCCGGCCAGAGGCGTCGCAGCACCCGATGATCTCGCCGAGGGGGCCGTACTGACCACGGTGATCTCATGTTCTTGGAAATACTGCTTCAGCTTCTTGGCGGTGAAGTACACGCCGTAGCACATCTTTTGGTAGTGCGGGTAGTTCTGCTTCGAGGCGGAGAGCACTTCGCTCAGGTAGTAGATGGGGCGTTGGACGCCTTGGATCTTGCCCTTCTCTGGTCGCTCGACCACGAGCACCACACTAACCGAGCGCGAGGTTGCAGCTGTGTAGAGCAACAACGGCTCCTTCTCGGCTGGGGCGGCCAGGACGGGTGCGGTGGAGAGCATGCGCTTGAGGTCCCGAAAAGCTTCGTCCGCTTGGTTTTTCCATTCGAACGACGTCGTCTTCTTCATCAACTGGTATAGGGGCAAGGCCCTCTCGCCCAACCGGCTGAGGAACCGGCTGACCGAGGCCAAGCAGCCGGTGAACTTCTGGACATCATGCAACCGAGCTGGCTTGCGCATGTGCTCGATGGCCTTGATTTTCTCTGGGTTTGCCTCAATGCCGCGCTCCGAGACGAGGAACCCGAGTAGCTTTCCGCCCGGGACGCCGAAAACGCATTTATCTGGGTGGAGCTTGACCCTGTACTTGCGCAAGTTAGCGAAGATTTCCTTCAGGTCGTCGAGGAGCGTGAGGTGCTGCTTGGTCTTCACCATGATGTCGTCCATGTGGACGTGGATATTGCGGCCGAGCTGCGGCAGGAAGCATTTCTGCATGCACCGCTGGAAAGTGGCTCCGACATCCTTTAGGCCGAACGACATGGTGACTTAGCAATACGCCCCAAAGGGCGTGATGAAGGACGTCTTCAGGGCATCGGTCGGGTCTAGCTTGATCTGGTGGTAGCAGGAGTAGGCATCCAGGAAGGACAGGAGCTCGCACCCGGCGGTGGAGTCGATGACTTGGTCGATTCGCGGGAGGGCGAATGGATCCTTGGGGCAGGACTTGTTCAGGCTGGTGTAGTCGATACACATGCGCTAGGTGTTGTTTTTCTTCAGGACGAGGGGTTGGCCAGCCACTCGGGGTGAAATACTTCCATGATGAAGTCGGCCGCCAAGAGCTTGGCGATCTCTTCACCGATGGTTCTTCTCTTCTCTTCGGAGAAACGTCGTAGGGGTTGGCGAACAGACTTAGCGTCCTTGCAGACGTGAAGTTTGTGCTCGGCGTACTTCCTCGGGATACCCGGCATGTCCTTTGGGGACCATGCAAAGATATCCCAATTCTCACGGAGGAAGTCGACGAGCTCGCCTTCCTATTTGTCGCCGAGGCGAGCACCCACGATGATGTACTTGCTGCAGCTGGGATCTTATGGGTTCAACTTCACCTTCTTGGTTTCCTTGGAGGGTTTGAACGAGGCTTCGTTTGCCGGCTCCTCGGCCGGGACTGGCGTGGCCGCTGCCTCACCAGCAAGGGCGACGATCCGATCGAGCTGGCGCCGGTCCTCGGCGATGACCATTGACTCGGCCAGCTTGGATCCGTCTCGAGCGCACTCCAGAGATTTGCGGTAGTTGCCGGCGATGGTGATGAGGCCCTTTGGGCCCGGTAGCTTCATCTTCAAGTAGGCGTAGTGGGGGACCGCCATGAATTTGGCGAGTGCGTGCCGGCCGAGCAGCGCGTGATACGCGTTGGACAGGTCCACCACCTCGAACCAGATCGGCTCGCGTCGGAAATGACTGCTGTCGCCGAATAGGACGTCGAGCCGGATCCGATCGATCGGAGAGCAGCAGTGGCCAGGCATAATGCCGTGGAAAATGGTCCTGGTCGGCTCCAAGTCTTTGGCCTCGAGGCCGAGATTGGTCATGGTGTCCCGGTAGAGGATGTTGACGGTGGTGCCGCCGTCGATGAGGACTCGGGAGAACTTGCAGGTGCGCCGAGGTGCAACGATGGTGGGGTTGAGGATGAGGACGTATCCACCTGGACTCGGCATGACAGCCGGGTGGCCCTCCCGTGTCCATGTGATCGGCCGCTCCGACCAGTGCATGTACTCAGGCCTGGCCAGGGTGACGGCGTTTACTTCCTGCCCGATGGAGCGCTCGCTGCGCTTGTCGTCGCTGAGGCTGGTGAAGACGACGTAAGCTGCGTTTGGGTCCGGGTAGGCGTTGTTGCGCATGGCGCAGCCAACCGGAGGTGGTGGGGGAGGCGGAGGCTGCCGCCCCGCTCCTGGAGCCGGGGCTGGAGGCGGTGGGACGTCGCCACTCATGATGCGCTTGGTGATGGCGCATTGCGAGAGCGTGTGCGTGGACGGCCTCGCGCCACTGTGGTGCTTGCATGGAGCGTCGAGCATCTCCTCGAAGCTCATGGCCGGTTGCCATGTCGTCTTGCCGGTCTGCCGACGCTTGGCGGCCGGCTCGGTTGCGGGCGCCTGCTCGACGGCCGCTACGAGCCGGTTGTCGTGTCGCTGGGCCTGCTTTTCGGCCTTGCGCTTGTGTTGCTGCTGGTTATGCTGATGGTGCCGGCTTCCTTCGCCAGTCGGCTTCGGAGGGGGAACCGGCTTGGTCTTGCCGGCTTCGTCTAGGGCCACCTGGATCTTCATGGCGGAGTCGGCGTTCGCGTATTTATCCGCCGTTCCTATGAGCGCGAACATGGTGTCCGGCTCGGATCGTAGCAGCTTGTGCTTGAGGAGGGTACCGTCCCGGCACCCGTTGATGAAGTACTGGATTGCCTGGACCTTGTGGACGCCTTTGCAGCTGTTGCGGAGCTCGGTCCAGCGTGCTAGGTACTCCCGCCCGGTTTCCATCGGCCCCTGCATGCACATGGCGAGCTGGCTGGGACGGCCGGGTCGCCGGTAGGTCCCGGTGTAGTTGCGTACGAAGGCGTCCTCGAAATCGACCCACGTGTTGATGCTGCCCACCGGCAGGCTGTTCAGCCACGTGCGGGCCGATCCCAGGAGCATGAGTGGTGCGTAGCGGACGGCCAGTCGGTGGTTGCCGCCGGCGATGCCAATGGCGGTGGTGTAGTTAGTGAGCCAGTCCTCTGACTTCACGGTGTCGTTGTACTTAGGCGTGTCGCGGGGATGCGTGAACCCTTTGGCAAAGGGCTCGCTCCGGATGCACGGATCGAAGCACGCCGGGCCGACCGCACCGGTCTCCTCCAGCTCCTGGGAGCGGGCGAGCCGGTTGAGGCGGTGGCGAGCGTCTAAGGTGTCGATGGCGCGCGGGCCTAGCCGGCCGGTGACTGCGCCACGGGGACCGGGGACGACCGCAGTCTGCTGCCGGGTCGGCTGAGGAGTCGGGTTGAGTCGACGCTCGGCCTCGGAAGGCGACTCGTCGCCTAAGCCGCCAGCGGCTGTTGGGGCGGGGTTGCGCCGGGTCTGGGTGCGGCCGGAGTGCGCCTCGCCTGGCGGGGAGGATGCTGAGTGCGGATCGTCGCCGGCTCCGCCAACGCGGGCGGAGCCGGACCTGGCCGGTTTGGCGAGTCGGATGAGGCGGTCCTGCTGCGCGTTGGCTGCCGCGAGGAGGTCGCTCACCATCTTGAGGCGCTCCCGCAGTTTTTTGCCTGCGAACTGCTCCATGCCGACCGCGGCTGCCTGAGCAGCGCGCATATTCTTTACCGAAGTTTCTTAGATGCGAGGGAGGGCACCGAGGGCGTGTCCTATTACGCCGCCCCGGGTCCGCACGTCCGCGACCCGGCTCGGTTCGGCGGTGCCTGGCGTGAAACCGTAGGCGGCGTTGCGCTCCATCTGAGCAGATGCGAGGCGGCGCTCCATCGCGGCGAGCGACTGGGTGAGGTCCAGTAGGTGCTGGCGGTCCCCGTCAAGGAGGGTCCGCGCCTTGGCGATGTTGGAGGTGTCGACGTCGGTGCCGATGGGCACGCGGAGGCGCTGGATAGCGGTGCGCAGCGGGTCGGCCTGGGCGTCTCGTTCTGCCGCGGCCTCAGCCTCGGCTGTCTTCCTCGCCGTGCTTGACGAAGAGATGGCGCCGGCGCCGGTGACGAAAAACTCTATGCAGAGTTCCATCGCTACGTCGGTGGTGCTGCCGTCGGGAGCGATGGGGGAGTCGAAGAAGTCAAGTACCTCGCTGGGGTACTCATCAGCCGCTGGCGCATCGGAGATGCATAGTGCGGCGAAGGAGGCGACGAGGGCGTCGGTGACGTCGTCCGCCAGCGCGACAAGCTCGTCGGAGTAGGAGCGGGGCCCCGTCTGAAGCATGCTCCCGGCCAGAACCTCGAGCTGTCCCACGGTGGGCGCCAACTGTCGTGGTGGGAGCACGGCAGATGCCAAGGGATGGCTAAAGATAGGAGGCGGCTCGAGGGCACTAGTGGACTCCAGAAGCGGGGTTGGTATGAGCGAGCGCGGGATGCAAGGCATACCGAGGTTTGGGGATCTCCGGGGAGATAATACCCCTAATCCTGCCGAGGTGGTTGATATTTTTACCAGTACAGAGTTGCTCCTTAAGCTGTGTGGTGGAAGGAGGAAGACAGGCCAGGGCTTAGGCTGCTTCTCCCGGGGTGTGTCTATCATGTTCTCTAGTTCTCTTCTCTATCTCGTATGTCTCTCTCCTCGTGCATGAGGGCTCTGGGGGGTTTTATATAGGCCAACCCACCAGGATACAATGGTAATGTTACACGTTTTTGAGATATGCCCTAGAGGCAATAATAAAAGCATTATTATTATATCTCCTTGTTCATGATAACTGTCTGTTATTCATGCTTGAATTGTATTGTACGGAAACAGCGATACATGTGTGAATACATAGACCACAATAAGTCCCTGGTAGGCCTCTAGTTACCAGCTCGTTGATCAACAGATGGTCACGGTTTCCTGACCATGGACATGGGATGTCGGTGATAACGGGATCACATCATTAGGAGAATGATGTGATGGACAAGACCCAAACTTGAGCATAACACGAGATCGTATAGTTCATAATGCATAAGCTTTTCAGTGTCAAGTATTTATTCCTTAGACCATGAGCTTGTACAACTCCCGGATGCCGTAGGAATACTTTGGGTGTGCCAAACGTCACAACGTAAATGGGTGGCTATAAAGGTACGCATCGGGTATCTCCGAAAGTGTCTGTTGAGTTGGTACGAACCGAGACTGGGATGTTGTCACTCCATATGACGGAGAGGTACCTCTGGGCCCACTCGGTAAGACATCATCATAATGAGCTCAATGTGACTAAGTAGTTAGTCACGGGATGATGGATTACGGATCGAGTAAAGAGACTTGCCATGACGAGATTGAACAAGGTAACGGGAATACCGACGATCGAATCTCGGGCAAGTAAACGTACCGATGGACAAAGGGAGTAACATACGGGATTGAGTGAATCCTTGACACGGTGGTTCATCCGATGAAGATCATCGAGGAACACGTGGGAACCAACATGGGTATCCAGATCCCGCTGTTGGTTATTGACCGGAGAGTGTTCTCGGTCATGTCTACGTGTCTCCCGAACCCGTAGGGTCTACACACTTAAGGTTCGGTAACGCTAGGGTCGTAGAGATAAATGCACGTGGAAACCCGAAAGTTGTTCGGAGTCCCGGATGAGATCCCGGACGTCATAAGGAGTTCCGGAATGGTCTGGAGGTAAAGATTGATATATAGGAAGTCCAGTTTCGGCCATCGGGTGATCTCCGGGGGTCACCGGGAGCGTCCCGGGACCATCGGAGGGGCCCCGGGGGTCCACCGGGTGGGGCCACCCATCCCGGTGGGGCCCCTTGGCCGCAAGGGGAAGTGTCCAGCCCCTCTGGGCTGGCGCACCACTAGTGGCCCACCTCCCCATGCGCCTAGGGTTAAAACCCTAAGGGGGAGGGGGGCCACCACTTGCCTTGGGGGGCAAGGACTCCCCCCTGGCCGCCGCCCCCCTGTAGATTGGACCTGCAGGGGCCCTGGCGCACCCCCTGGCCCCCTATATATATGTGTAGAGGGAGTGGGCAGCCGCACCCTTGTCCTGGCGCCTCTCCCCCTCCCGTCACACCTCCATACTCCAACGCAGGGCGCCCGGCGAAGCCCTGGTGCGATCTCCACTGCATCCGTCATCACGCCGTCGTGCTGCCGGATCTCTGACGACTTCTCCTCCCCCCTTGCTGGATCAAGAAGGAGGTGACGTTGCTGCACCGTACGTGTGTTGAATGCGGAGGTGCCGTCCGTTCGGCGCTAGATCATCGGTGACGAAGAACACGAAGAGTACGACTACTTCATCCACGCTTCTTCGAAAGCTTCCGCTCGCAATCTCCATAACGGTATGTAGATGCACTCTCACTTGCTCGTTGCTAGATGTCTCCATAGTTGGATCTTGGTGAAAGCGTAGAATTTTTTTGAATTATGCTACGTTCCCCAACAGTGGCATCTGAGCCAGGTTTTATGCGTAGCATCTTGCACGAGTAGAACACAAAGCAGTTGTGGGTGTTTTGATTTTGTTCAACTTTCTTACCGTTACTAGTCAATCTTGATTCGGCGGTATTGTGGGATGAAGCGGCCCGGACCGACTTTACACGTACGCTTACGTGAGACTGGTTCCACCGACAGACATGCACTAGATGCATAAGGTGGCTGGCGGGTGTCTGTCTCTCCTACTTTAGTCGGATCGGATTCGATGAAAAGGGTCCTTATGAAGGGTAAATAGAAGTTGACAAATCACGTTGTGGTTTTGGCGTAGGTAAGAAACGTTCTTGCTAGAAATCCTATAGAAGCCACGTAAAACTTGCAACAACAATTAGAGGACGTCTAACTTGTTTTTGCAGCATGTGTTTTGTGACGTGGTATGGCCAAGTAAGAAGATGTGATGAATGATATATGTGATGTATGAGATTGATCATGTTTTTGTAATAGTGAATCACGACTTGCATGTCGATGAACTTGACAACCGGCAGGAGCCATAGGAGTTGTCTTAATTATTGTATGACCTGCGTGTCACTTAATAACGCCATGTAATTACTTTACTTCATTGCTAAACGTTAGCCATAGTAGTAGAAGTAATAATTGGCGTGATGACTTCTTCAAGACACGATGATGGAGATCATGATGATGAAGATCATGGTGTCGAGCCGGTGACAAGATGATCATGGTGCCCCGAAGATGGAGATCCAAGGAGCAAGATGATATTGGCCATATCATGTCACTTTAATTGATTGCATGTGATGTTTATCATGTTTATGCATCTTGTTTACTTAGAACGACGGTAGTAAATAAGATGATCTCTCACTAAAATTTCAAGTATTGTGTTTCCCCTAACTGTGCACCGTTGCTAAAGTTCGTTGCTCCGAAGCACCACGTGATGATCGGGTGTGATAGGTTCTAACGTTCGCATACAACGGGTGTAAGACAGATTTACACACGCGATAAACTTAGGGTTCACTTGACGAGCCTAGCATGTACAAACATGGCCTCGGAACACGGAAGACCGAAAGGTCGAACACGAGTCATATAGAAGATACGATCAACATGAAGATGTTCACCGTTGATGACTAGTCCGTCTCACGTGATGATCGGACACGGACTACTCGATTCGGATCGTGTATCACTTAGATGACTAGAGAGATGTCATTCTGAGTGGGAGTTCATTAAAATTTGATTGAGATGAACTTAATTATCATGAACTTAGTCTAAATTCTTTACAATATCTCTTGTAGATCAAATGGCCCACCTCAGGTTTCCCTCAACTTCAACGCGTTCCTAGAGAAAACCAAGCTGAAAGACGATGGTAGCAACTATACGGATTGGGTCCGTAACCTGAGGATTATCCTCATAGCTGCCAAGAGATCATATGTCCTAGAAGCACCGCTAGGTGATGCACCTGCTCCCGATGCGGCCCAAGACGTTTTGAACGTCTGGCAGTCGCGTAGTGATGATTACTCCCTGGTTCAGTGCGGCATGCTTTACAGTTTAGAATCGGGGCTCCAAAAACGTTTTGAGCACCACGGAGCATATGAGATGTTCGAAGAGCTGAAAATGGTTTTCCAAGCTCATGCCCGAGTCGAGAGATATGATGTCTCCGACGCATTCTACAACTGTAAAATGGAGGAGAACAGTTCTGTCAGTGAGCACATCCTCAAGATTTCAGGATTGCACAACCGCTTGTCTCAGCTGGGAATGAATCTCCCAGATGAAGCGGTCGTTGACAGAATCCTCCAGTCGCTCCCACCAAGCTTCAAGAGCTTCGTGTTGAACTTCAATATGCAGGGGATGGAGAAGTCCATTCCCGAGGTGTATTCGATGCTGAAATCAGCGGAGGTGGACATCAAGAAAGAACATCAAGTGTTGATGGTCAATAAAACCACTAAGTTCAAGAAAGGCAAGGGTAAGAAGAACTTCAAGAAGGACGGCAAGGGAGTTGCCGCGCCTGGCAAGCCTGTTGCCGGGAAGAAGCCAAAGTATGGACCCAAGCCTGAGACTGAGTGTTTTTATTGCAAGGGAACGGGTCACTGGAAGCAGAACTGCCCCAAATATTTAGCAGACAAGAAGGCCGGCAACGTCAAAGGTATATATGATATACATGTTATTGATGTGTACCTTACCAGCACTCGTAGTAGCTCCTGGGTATTTGATACCGGTGCAGTTGCTCACATTTGTAATTCAAAACAGGAGCTGCGGAATAAACGGAGACTGGCGAAGGATGAGGTGACGATGCGCGTCGGAAATGGTTCCAAGGTCGATGTGATCGCCGTCGGCACGCTACCTCTACATCTACCCTCGGGATTAGTTTTAAACCTCAATAATTGTTATTTAGTACCAGTTTTGAGCATGAACATTGTTTCCGGATCTCGTCTTATGCGAGATGGCTACTCTTTCAAATCGGAGAATAATGGTTGTTCTATTTATTTGAGAGATATGTTTTATGGTCATGCCCCGCTAGTCAATGGTTTATTTTTGATGAATCTCGAACGTAGTGATACACATATTCATAGTGTAGATGCCAAAAGATGTAAATTTGATAATGATAGTCCCACATACTTGTGGCATTGCAGCCTTGGTCATATTGGTGTCAAACGTATGAAGAAGCTCCATTCAGATGGACTTCTAGAGTCTCTTGATTATGAATCATTTGACACGTGCGAACCATGCCTCTTGGGCAAGATGACCAAGACTCCGTTCTCCGGAACAATGGAGCGAGCAACCAACTTGTTGGAAATCATACATACCGATGTGTGCGGTCCAATGAGAGTTGAGGCTCGCGGAGGCTATCGTTATGTTCTCACCCTCACGGATGACTTGAGTAGATACGGGTATATCTATTTGATGAAACACAAGTCTGAGACCTTTGAAAAGTTCAAGGAATTTCAGAATGAGGTTGAGAATCAACGTGACAGAAAAATAAAGTTCTTGCGATCGGATCATGGGGGTGAATATTTAAGTCATGAATTTGGCACACACCTTAGGAGCTGTGGAATTGTTTCACAATTGACACCGCCCGGAACACCTCAACGTAACGGTGTGTCAGAACGTCGAAATCGTACTCTGTTGGACATGGTGCGATCTATGATGTCCCTCACCGATTTACCGCTATCTTTTTGGGGTTATGCTTTAGAGACTGCCGCATTCACTTTAAATAGGGCTCCGTCGAAATCCGTTGAGACGACTCCGTATGAACTTTGGTTTGGCAAGAAACCGAAGCTGTCGTTTCTGAAAGTTTGGGGTTGCGATGCTTATGTCAAGAAACTTCAACCTGAAAAGCTCGAACCCAAATCGGAAAAATGCGTCTTCATAGGATACCCAAAGGAAACAATTGGGTACACCTTCTACCACAGATCCGAAGGCAAAGTCTTTGTTGCCAAGAATGGATGCTTTCTGGAGAAAGAGTTTCTCTCGAAAGAAGTGAGTGGGAGGAAAGTAGAACTTGATGAGGTGACAGTCACCCCTCCTGTACCGGAAAGTAGCGCAACGCAGGAAACTGTTCCTGAGGTGCCTGCACCGACAAGGGAGGAAGTTGATGATAATGATCATGAAGAAACAGATCAAGTTACTACTGAACTTCGAAGGTCCACAAGGGCACGTTCCGCACCAGAGTGGTACGGCAACCCTGTACTGGAAATCATGTTGTTAGACAACGGTGAACCTTCGAACTATGAAGAAGCGATGGCGGGCCCGGATTCCAATAAATGGCTTGGAGCCATGAAATCCGAGATAGAATCCATGTATGAAAACAAAGTATGGACTTTGGTGGACTTGCCTGATGATAGGCACGCCATAGAAAACAAATGGATATTTAAGAAGAAGACATACGCGGATGGTAATGTGACCATCTATAAGGCTCGGCTTGTCGCTAAGGGTTATCGACAAGTTCAAGGGATTGACTACGACGAGCCTTTCTCTCCCGTAGCGATGCTGAAGTCAGTCAGAATCATGTTAGCTATTGCCGCATTCTATGATTATGAGATATGGCAAATGGACGTCAAAACAGCATTCCTTAATGGCTTCCTCAAGGAAGAGTTGTATATGATGCAACCAGAAGGTTTTGTCGATCCAGAGAACGCTAACAAGGTATGCAAGCTCCAGCGCTCGATTTACGGGCTGGTGCAAGCATCTCGGAGTTGGAATATTCACTTTGATGAAGTGATCAAAGCGTTTGGCTTTATACAGACTTATGGAGAAGCCTGTATTTACAAGAAAGTGAGTGGGAGCTCTGTGGCATTTCTCATATTATATGTGGATGACATATTGCTGATGGGAAATAATATAGAATTCTTGGAAAATGTAAAGGCCTACTTGAATAAAAGTTTTTCAATGAAGGACCTTGGAGAAGCTGCTTACATATTAGGCATCAAAATCTATAGAGATAGATCGAGACGCCTCATTGGTCTTTCACAAAGTACATACCTTGACAAAATATTGAAAAAGTTCAAATATGGATCAGTCAAAGAAAGGATTCTTGCATGTTTTGCAAGGTATGAGATTGAGCAAAGCTCAGTCGCCGACCACGGCAGAAGATAGAGAAAAGATGAGTGTCATTCCCTATGCCTCGGCCATAGGTTCTATCATGTATGCCATGCTGTGTACCAGACCTGATGTGAACCTTGCCATAAGTTTGGTAGGGAGGTACCAAAGTGATCCCGGTACGGAACACTGGACAACGGTCAAGAACATCCTGAAGTACCTGAAAAGGACTAAGGATATGTTTCTCGTTTATGGAGGTGACGAAGAGCTCGTCGTAAAGGGTTACGTCGATGCTAGCTTCGACACAGATCTGGATGACTCTAAGTCTCAAACCGGATACGTGTATATTTTGAATGGAGGGGCAGTCAGCTGGTGCAGTTGCAAACAGAGCGTGGTGGCAGCGTCTACATGTGAAGCGGAGTACATAGCTGCTTCTGAAGCAGCGCAGGAAGGAGTCTGGATGAAGGAGTTCATCACCGACCTAGGAGTCATTCCAAGCGCGTCAAGCCCGATGACTCTCTTCTGTGACAACACTGGTGCTATTGCTATTACCAAGGAGCCCAGGTTTCACAAGAAGACCAAGCACATCAAGCGCCGTTTCAACTCCATCCGGAATTATGTTCAGGATGGAGACATAGATATTTGTAAAGTGCATACGGATCTGAATATAGCAGACCCGTTGACTAAACCTCTTTCACGGGCAAAACATGATCAACACCAGAACTCTATGGGTGTTCGATTCATCACAATGTAACTAGACTATTGACTCTAGTGCAAGTGGGAGACTGTTGGAGATATGCCCTAGAGGCAATAATAAAAGCATTATTATTATATCTCCTTGTTCATGATAACTGTCTGTTATTCATGCTTGAATTGTATTGTACGAAAACAGCGATACATGTGTGAATACATAGACCACAATAAGTCCCTGGTAGGCCTCTAGTTACCAGCTCATTGATCAACAGATGGTCACGGTTTCCTGACCATGGACATGGGATGTCGGTGATAACGGGATCACATCATTAGGAGAATGATGTGATGGACAAGACCCAAACTTGAGCATAACACGAGATCGTATAGTTCGTAATGCATAAGCTTTTCAGTGTCTAGTATTTATTCCTTAGACCATGAGGTTGTACAACTCCCGGATGCCGTAGGAATACTTTGGGTGTGCCAAACGTCACAACGTAAATGGGTGGCTATAAAGGTACGCATCGGGTATCTCCGAAAGTGTCTGTTGAGTTGGTACGAACCGAGACTGGGATGTTGTCACTCCATATGACGGTGAGGTACCTCTGGGCCCACTCGGTAAGACATCATCATAATGAGCTCAATTTGACTAAGTAGTTAGTCACGGGATGATGGATTACGGATTGAGTAAAGAGACTTGCCATGACGAGATTGAACAAGGTATCGGGAATACCGACGATCGAATCTCGGGCAAGTAAACGTACCGATGGACAAAGGGAGTAACATACGGGATTGAGTGAATCCTTGACACGGTGGTTCATCCGATGAAGATCATCGAGGAACACGTGGGAACCAACATGGGTATCCAGATCCCGCTGTTGGTTATTGACTGGAGAGTGTTCTCGGTCATGTCTACGTGTCTCCCGAACCCGTAGGGTCTACACACTTAAGGTTCGGTAACGCTAGGGTCGTAGAGATAAATGCACGTGGAAACCCGAAAGTTGTTCGGAGTCCCGGATGAGATCCCGGACGTCACGAGGAGTTCCGGAATGGTCCGGAGGTAAAGATTGATATATAGGAAGTCCAGTTTCGGCCATCGGGTGATCTCCGGGGGTCACCGAGAGCGTCCTAGGACCATCGGAGGGGCCCCGGGGGTCCACCGGGTGGGGCCACCCATCCCGGTGGGGCCCCTTGGCCGCAAGGGGAAGTGTCCAGCCCCTCTGGGCTGGCGCACCACTAGGGGCCCACCTCCCCATGCGCCTAGGGTTAAAACCCTAAGGGGGAGGGGGGCCACCACTTGCCTTGGGGGGCAAGTACTCCCCCCTGGCCGCCGCCCCCCCTGCAGATTGGATCTGCAGGGGCCCTGGCGCACCCCCTGCCCCCCTATATATATGTGGAGAGGGAGAGGGCAGCCGCACCCTTGCCCTGGCGCCTCTCCCCCTCCCGTCACACCTCCATACTCCAACGCAGGGTGCCCGGCGAAGCCCTGCTGCGATCTCCACTGCATCCGTCATCACGCCGTCGTGCTGCCGGATCTCTGACGACTTCTCCTCCCCCCTTGCTGGATCAAGAAGGAGGTGACGTTGCTGCACCGTACGTGTGTTGAACGCGGAGGTGCCGTGATCATCGGTGACGAAGAACGCGAAGAGTACGACTACTTCATCCACGCTTCTTCGAAAGCTTCCGCTCGCGATCTCCATAACGGTATGTAGATGCACTCTCACTTGCTCGTCGCTAGATGTCTCCATAGTTGGATCTTGGTGAAAGCGTAGAAATTTTTTGAATTATGCTACGTTCCCCAACAACACGGCCGTGGGGACGGATTGTCATCATCCGGGAAGCCAGTACTGGGACCCGTCGGGTACAGGGTTCCCCGGGTTCTCCGAGCGCGGGGCCCACCAGGCATGGGGGGGGGGACTGTGTGCCATCTTGTCAGTCGCCGAGCATTGGCCAAGCTGAGTCAGGTACGGTGTGCTCCGTCATGTCACCGTCCGCTGGCGTCTTGGGCTGTGATGATTACACTGTTGCCACGCCCCGGCTGACTAGGGGCATGGGCAAGGCACTGTTGCCTAGGTCATCGGTAGGTGCGTCTCGTCCCATCGTACGGCTGAGATGGGACGGGAGCTGACCCGTGGACTGATTGGGAAACACGCCACGGGTCGGTCTGGTTTGTTGAGGAAGTCTTGGTGCGCCGGACTGGGGAGTCTTGCCGGATCGCGTGCTTTGGCCGGACTGGAGGGTCTTGCCGGATTGCGGGCCTTGGCCGGACTGGAGGGTCTTGCTGGATTGCGGACTTTGGCCGGACTGAGCAACCCGGCCAAGTCCGAGGCGTACTGCGGGGCGATGATGGCCCTGTTGTTTTTGAAAAGGATCCGACTTTCTTTGCCTGCCTGGGGTTCATCCCCCTTCTTTAACTCATCTTAGCCGAGGCACGTTTGCCTTTGTTGTCGAAATTAAGCTTCATTATGTAATCTCAGGTCTATATGCTATATGTTCCTCCAAATTAATTAACGGCTATGTCCAATGAGTGCAAGCAAACTCTCTCAAGTTCTTAAATGTATTATGCGATGTAATTGATTTCTGTGATGAATGAGAATATTTATACCTGGTAATAGAGCTTTCTGGTAAAAGAAAGTTAATGCACTACACATGGTTGTATGCAAAAAGCCATTTCAAATGATAGAGTAATTCAGCTGGTTATATATTGCAAGCCGCTTATGGTGTGAAAAAGTTGAAGGTGGTTCTGCATGCAAAACCGCTAGCGTCGGCGAGAAATTGAAGGCAATTTTTTAAACCGATATGCTTAGTATTAGCGACATAGGCTTTTAGGCAGATCGAGGAACCGCAGGTGGCTCATGTTTGAAAACCGTGTCCAAAGTTCAATTTTAGTGATGTATCATAACATGAAAATCCATCTCGTCCAGGTAAACACGTCCCGCTTGGCTTAACCTTGCATAGTTACATTTATTGATGTGCCCCACACACTTGTGCGGTGAAGTGTTTTGTATATGTGATGAATCATTATAATTGATCCGGATCCTTTTTCTAAAAATAGAACGAAAACTAAACACTCGATCGAAGTGTCCGTTTGTTCTGTGGACCACCAAACGGTCACTAACGTCACCAAACCCAACCATTGACAAGCCACCGTCGACGCTCCCTTACCGGATCCATCCGGACCTTGTCGATGACAGTTAGAAAGTCTTCATGCGTGCGACCCTAAGTGCCAGCACCCCAGAGTTGAGTTGTGTTTTCGAATCCGTGAATTGATCTGCAGCGTTAGACGTCAAATTTCACATTATTGCATGCACGACTAGAAACTATAACCTCACCAAGCCAAGGAGACAACCGAAATTTACACCAGATTCAGCCTCGACAGGCAATCTCGAAGAGGATCGGAGCCTGCAATACCAGCTCGAAGATGAAACACCGACATCCGCCCACATCATCGCCCCTTTGAAGACTACAAATTTTAACCTAAACTACTAGCCAAATCAAGGCACAGGGAATAGTAGTGGCGAGGGTCGATGATTAGAGGCACCGCCAAACACCGACATCCGCCCACATCATCGACCCTTTGCCGACATTAATGAAACAGCTATTTTACCGGTGGGAGATGTTGTCCATGTCAAAAGTGAGTATTCATCACACAATTAGAGACCACACATGAACTAGTCTTAGAGGCGAGACTAGGGAACTATTTGATGTTTATGTTTTCACACATGCAACTGAGTTTTCTTCTCAATCTCATATTTCTTTAGGACATATTTTCAACAAATTACAGTGAAACTTTCTACCTTCCTGGTACAAAATAGTTATTACACTACAGTCGATTGTATGCAGAAAGCCGCTTCAAATGATAGAGTACTTCACGCGGTTATATATTGGAAGTTGCTTATGGCATGACATAAGTTGAAGGTGGTTCATCATGTGAAACCGCTTGCGACAGTAAGAAATTCGAGGTGGTTTTCGAAACCGACTCTGCTATGCAGAGCATTAGCGATATAAGCTTTGAGGCGAATCGAGGAACCATCGCTTTTGTAGTACGCCAATTATGTACTACTACCCACTCCCGAAGCATTTCACAGGGGTTGAGGGGTATACAATGAACACAATTCTGCACTAGTGAGAAAGTGTTAACTGGATCGAGCTCTCCGATTGTCTTTCCCATATTTCAGCAACAAAAGAGCTGAAAAGAGGTCGTCGGTGGAAGCAATTCTCGAGCTATCGCACATTATCCGTGCGATAGCATCACGATCTGACGGCAATACCACATTGCCACCAATCCACTACCAGTGCTCGTAGCGTCTGCGCTTGCCAGATTAAATCTGACTATTTCGAAACAAAGATCAGACCAAGATATGCTAAAGAAAGAGCGGAGAAAGAACACCCGGTGACAGGTGATGCAGCCAGGTTGTTTGGAATGCACGGCTCCGCTGAGCCTGCGTTCACTGTTGCCGCAGCGGATGCACGGGCCTGTAGTCTGGAGCAACTCGCGAGCCATGGGCGAATGACACGTCGGATTGTTCTGACCAACGTGTAGCAGACACGTCGGATGGACATACAGGAACGAGGCTGCCGACGTGCGTGAGACGGACACGCATGCGATGAACAATCCGACGTGCGTGCGTGCGTATCTTCCTTTTCCTGCCATTTTCAGAAGAAATGTCTTCTTTTTGTTGGAGTTTATCTACAAGTGCTACTGCGATTAATAACAATATATCGGAGTTGGTCTTTATTTTATAGGAAGATCACGCTGAAAGCCTGAAAATCGAAATAAACACGGTCCGTGCTCTGGCCGTTGCTCTACCTATCCATGGGCCAGGGGAGTAACCAGATCTACAAAGGAGATGGATTTTGTTAGGTTTTCTGTTTTTTTCTCCGAGAATAATGGCAGAGAAAACAAAACAAAAAGCATGGAGGATTAGCTCATATTTCAATGCCGATAAGGTAGATCAGGTAATTGATCAGCACGATTAGGACGTACGCGAGATGTTATGAGTATGTGGCTGTGGCTGCACGCGGCAGCCGTGAGCTCTGAGCAACCATTGAACAATCAGCATCCAAGGAAAAATATCACGTCTTGCCCTGACGCCTGACCTAATTAAGCACCATATATCCTAACCGGTCAATATATAAAAACTCGCAAAAGTAGCCAGTTGGGTCAACTCAAAGAGCCATAGTACTTCCTCTGTAAACAAATATAAGAGCATTTAGATCATTACTTTCGTGATCTAAATGCTCTTATATTTCTTTACGGTGGGAGTACGTCCTTATTAGCAACACAAGGACAAACAATCGTGCGAACCAACCTATGATTGAATGGTTAGAGGGACAGTGACATTCCCAGCCCACCAAAGTAAGTCCTGGTGCTCGTCTTATTCCTGGATTTATTTCATGATTTTCGACGATGCGCTTTCAGTGGAAGAAGACGTTCCCGTCGACGATGAAATGTCGGCCCAGTCTCTCAAAGACGCTCATAGAGGTAGGGTGTGCATGTGTGTGTTCATAGAGTTGAGTGTATACGCGTATGTATAAGTGATTGTGCTTGTACCGTGTTAAAAAAGGACAAACAGTCGTGCGTCATGAGCTGAATGCAACAATTAAAACACAGCATGCTGCAACTGTGTACAATGTGTGTGCCCGTATGTGCAACAAAATGAAAAGGTGAAACTTGTGGCATGGTGCGATACGATCTTTCCCAAAATGCAGGGCCTCTTTTAGGCTCAGAGGATTACGCTAACCCAACTAATTATGTTCGGTCAGCGCACAAGCTTTTCTGTGCACCCGCAGAGAATTAGAAGACCCACTAATCTGCTTTTGCTATCTAGGTATGGTAAGGTTATCGTCTAATTAAACCAATCATCATGATACGGTGTCCTACTTGTTAGGATTTAATTAATCCTATAAATCCCTGCTTTTCCTAATCGAGGCGGTTGTCTCGTGTCCCTTCGGGCGCACCCCTTCGGAGGCTATATATATGTGTAATCCCATCATCAATGAGAACATCGATTCACTTGATCCCTCTCTCTCGATTGTTGTCTCTCGTCATTCTAACACGTTATCAGCACGCTCCCGGCGGAGCGATCCTATCGGCCTCACGGCGTCGACGACTACTCCTTCAGCGCTGCTCCCTGGTGGTCGACGCGCTCCTCGTCTTGCATCCATGCAGATCGCCGGCGTTCGAGGCCATGCCCCTGGCCGGCCCTCCGGAGCGATAGGGCCCGTTGTTATCCCCACGAGCGGCTCTCGCGTCCGCTCTACCCCAGATGCGGCCACGACCACAGCAACGGCCGCTCACGGCACAGCGCGCCGCTCCGAATCGGCATGGATACATCCCTGCGTAGGAGAACTTCATCGATCAGGAAGAGATCTATATAATTTTGTCTTCCTGTGATCTAATAACTGATTCTCAATTATGCATAAGGAATCGCTTGTGAGCATGTCCAGATCGATTGATCTCTGCGGGAACAGGAACCGGAAGAAATTTTGGATAGAAGGAGAAGAAATAATCAATGTCAGCACAAGATCAAAAAGAACAAGTCCGACGGGCAAATCAATCATCCTGGACAGCATTCTATCTGTGCCCATCACGCAGACACGAAAGAATTGATCTAATTGCTGCATGATTAAGGTGCTTCTTTTCCTATACATGCTCGTTATCATAATTAGTACCTTGGGCTCTTGCCAGTTGCCACTCGAGCGCACGCATCGGCTGCCCTCAGCCATGCACCATCAAGGAGGCCTAGAGCACTCCACGCATCAGCGGCCGGCCGCGACGCAGCGGCTCCACTAGCGCGGCTTTCAGCGGCCCTGTGGCACGACCGCGTAAGGCATCTGCGGCGGCTGCGCGTGGCTTGATCCATGGGCGACTGAACTTCTGGCGGCCGCACCACACGCCTGCGCCCGCGCGCCGCCGTAGCCGCTCCCCACGCCCAGCCTCCGCGCCCGCGCGCTGTCGCCGCACCACACGCCTGCGCCTGCGCGCCGCCGTAGCCGCACCCGCCCGGCCTCCGCGCGCCGTCGGCCGCACCCCACTCCACCCGTCGGCGGCGCTGGGTTGGAGATGGGGATCAGGGTGGTTCGGGCTTCGGGGTCTCCCACCCGTACCCGTAACCGCTCCTCCTCCCCTGCGGCAGCGGGTGGGCCGGCCAAAGGCCCTGGAGGCCCAGGCCCAGGCGCCTGGGGCGTCCTCCGGCTGCTCCTTTCCCCTCCGCTCGGCTGTGGGCCGGATGGCCATGGGCCGTTCATTTTTTTTTCTCTCTGTTTTTATTAACAGCATATTATCTACTAGTATTTCCCCTGTTAATTGCTGCATTTTCTGTTGAGTTTAACATTTCAGAAAATATGTGGTTATTATATTGGGGCATGTTCAATGTGTTTACTTTTCAGCAATTCATATGACATGTCCTATCAGTGCAACGACATTGTTGTGCGATTGAGATTAAGTTTTCTCGCACAACATTTGCGATTGACAAAACTTTTTCCTGCAAAATATCTCATTGCGGTTGAGATCAATTTTCTCACGTAATTTATTAATTCACCTCGGTGAATTATCTTGCAACTTGATACAAGATCATCTCATTTAATTTGAGGTCTATAAATTCAAGTTTTTCACTTCAGTATCAAGTTTGCAACCTCATTACTATTCATTACAATAGTAGTGTATATCTGTTGAGTACCTAGATGTATTCCAGATCTTAAGTTGATGTAATATATTTCCATGTTTCTCACGTGTTGAGATTAATTACATCCATTTGCATTTGAGATTTCTTAATCTCTTGCAAAGGTAAATTCAGTATCTATGCAATACTGTTTCTCCGTTGAGTACGAAGTATTCCGGAATATTTCTATGATGTATATATATTTCCATGTTCACCACATGTCGAGATTAATATGTCTATTTGCAATTGAGATTTTCAATTTCTTGCAAATACATATGCAAAATTCAAGTGTCACCCTTAACAATTTGAGATTCACACTAATGATTTCGAGCCACATTTCTTGAAATCTATTAATTTTGCAAAATTAAGATGTATTTATATTACACAATCTGTAATATAAATAAATTACCGGTTTTTCACCGGAGATGATATGTTCTATGTGTTTACCGCATTGCCATTCTTCATGAACATGTCACAGCGGTCGAGATTGATTTTTCCCGCACAACAAACTTGTAAATTTTTGACAATAACATCTCCCTCATTATATTAGAAAAACACAAGGTAATGAGTTGGATTACTGCCCATGTGGAGACTATCTCCATTACTGTGAGATCTGTATGATCTTCAATGTGTTATGTTCCCATAATTGAGGTTGAGCATTTTCAAGTTATACACTTGAGTCAAATTTTTGCATTCTTATTACAAAACCATGATGGTTTTTAATTTACTTCTTGTAAATTAATTATCTCTCGTTTGCCCCTATATGTAATCGATGGCTAACATTTTGAGGCTATTGCCCTCAATTGCCAAAACTTACTTAAGCGGGTTATGGACATCAAGATCAGTCTTGCATCCCATGGGATAGCGTGTGCAATTCAAGCCACACCACCAGGACGCAAAGGACCTCAAGGGTAATGGTTTGAAACCCACTTCAAACCCTCAACCTGACACCATCAAGTTGTCACGAGACCCTATGAGCATGTAGAGCATGGTGGTTGAATATGCATCAACCGACATGTTTGGAGACTACATTTAGTCCCTCAATCTCCTTAGTGATCAATTTGTTTATGTCCATTTCTCATGTTCTAATATGAACATGATTATTGTTGTCATCATATATTGTATATCACAATATATTGTATCAGCACTTTGGTACAAATTCATTTGTATGTATTCTATATATATCTGACAGTGATTTTCTTGAGAATGTTCATGTCTATATATAGATTTCTACGGGGGTCAATCTGATGAAAGATGATTTGTGCCATGTGGACAGATGCACCACGAACTCTATACTCAGGGAAGTGAAATGTTTCCACTCTCGTTGAAAGAAAGGAGATATTTTAAAATCGCTAGACGCGATGAGGTATTTGTTGGCTCAACTCGAGTCATATTTACTGTCCCTGTGGGTACTCGAGTAACGTCAGGATGCTTTATTGCTTCCGGGTTTAACTCGTACCCTACTAAACTATAGAGGTATCCGTCAAAATAGTTTCCATAGTGAAACTTATGATGACAACAAAGAGGAATATCTTCTCTTTACCATATGCAACGGATATGGCAAGCACATTCTCTTTGTATCATCATGGTTGTACTACACATACTACAAAACCCGTAGCACATGTTGCGTACGAGATAGTTTTCCAGAGTGTCTTTTGCATGACAAACTTGGCATTTCAGCTTTGGTCATCATTGACATTGGGTTGAAACCGAAATTATCCGCAATTCCAATGGTTTATGATTATTATGATGCTAAATTCTATATTTGGATTTTGTGTGCACTACATGTGACACAAGGAGGCAAATTTTAAGGCTCGCGCACCTTAAAGTTTACGCTGAACCACTCAAACTCCTTGAATGCATCAAGTCGAGGTAAGTGGCTCTTCCCAACCATTGAGTGGACTATTCAGGTAACCCATGGTTCTAAAAGACATCTATATGATGGTCTTAACTGTGTGCTTTATTCACACGAAACCATTGGCTCATTATCCTGACATCGATTTCAAGCAAATCGAATGGATAACATTGCAGAATTCTCCTTGAGTGCCTTTTCTATGGCCCCTGAATTGAGTTTAGCAATTTGTCTGAAGGTCTAGACTCAAAATGGTTTGGTAGAATCCTATCCAAAGAGTTAAGCTCATTGCATTATCTTTACTTTGGAATTGCAACTTGCCAACTTTACGTTGGAGTCATGCAGGTTTACACGCTCATGACAGAACTGCATAATATTATTCCCCTCTATCTTTGATATGTGGATATCTACCAAGTATTTCCTATCTGCGGTAATTCGGTTGCATACCGATATCACCACCCAGCATATATCATTGGCCCTTCAACATATAGTTGGGATCTATGTGAGGAATAATTGTATTTCCGTCAATACCTCAAGCCCCTCGCATGGGGAGTTATTCAAGGCCAGTATGCTGATTCAATGAGGAACATTTCCAGGCATTAGGGAGAGAATTCAAGTACCATAAAGAATGCCAGGAAATTAGTGGAATGTTCAACACATTTCTGTCTCAATTCCACATAGTCAAAGATCTGAACCATGCGTTCAGAAGATTTGCAACACATTGCAAATAACCTGCCAGATTCATTTACTGACTATAAAGGTGTCACACAATCCTACAATCCTGCAAAAGTATGCCTGAAAGAGTAGAGGTACCAGCAAAATCCACTCCACTCCCCGTTCAAAGCAACATGGGGAGATGTATGGCATAATTACATCAGGATTCAGCTTCTCGCAAGCAAGGATATCAAGGCCTATGAATCAGTAAATGCAAGTCAACTTCACGTTGACAGACACCTAATGGGTAGTATACACCCAGTGGAAGGGAAACCTCCACCAACCCAGGTCATAGTGCACACAATGACCGGAACATCGGAATACCCGACTCAACCGCATTGGGAAATCACGGACAGTCACCATGGGTAACGATATTTCCATCAGTTGTATATATACATATATAGATTCTGGAGAATCATATAACCGGAAGTCTACAATTGTCGACATACATTTCTCAACTAGATTGCAAACACCTTTCAAATGATTCAGATCCAAAGACCATGGCCATGACAAAGTGTGAACAACACTTGGACTGAACTCAAGCAAAGGGTATAATCTAGGTAGAAATGATCTTGCTCAATAATGGGAAGGTATTCATAAGCAATACCTACACCAGTTTTCTTCTGGAAACAGAATTGAGAACAACGATGTGGTGAAACAAAGAGCAAGTATTGTAGCACAAGGGTTCACGCAGATACCCAACTATTCTCCAGAGGTGGAATCTCTTTCCGATAACTTATATCATTAGCAGTACAAAATCATCTATCTTTGCAGTTGATAGATGTAGTGATCACATATCCATATGGATCACTAGATTCAGACATATATGATTGATTCCCGATGGAATCTCACATCTGAATCGAAATGCAAAACGCAACATACATTGTGTAAAATCAATAAGTCACCATAAGACTTATTGTTGTCGGTACATATGGTACAACCGACGTAGTGAGTTCCTTATACAAAAGGATTACTCCTACAATGATGGTTATCCATGTTTGTGTGTCTGCAATGACGACACATGTAATCATCTAAATGACGGAGTTTAAAATGAAGGATTTGGGTAAACCAAAACACCGCTCGTTACTACAACTTAAGCACCTTCATTCATACATTATGGTATACTATGTTGTCTATATCCAAAATATATTGGAGAAATTCATTGTGGATAAATATTATCCATCCATAACTCTCATGGTAGTTCATTCTCTAGACGTAGAGAAAGATCTATTTAGACCAAGAGATGATGGAAATGAGATATTGGGACTCAACGTTCCATATGCCATTGGATCGACCAAACACAGTTAGTTGGTACTCAAGAATATCTTTCGATATCTCCAAGGCATGAAACATCTTGTCCTGGTTTTTCAGTTTTGGAGAAATCTGAATACCAATATCATTGGATACATCGATCAGATCCCCACTATGTCAGATCGTAGACAAGCTTAGTGTTCCTACTAGGTGTGGTAGCCCTCTCATGAAGAGTCTTCGAAACAGACCTTATGGCTACATTCATCGACCATTATCTCAACGATAATGTTTCTTGTGTTGCCCGGATGCAAACAGGTTACATAATAAGCAATATCACTATATTGCATATCTTGCAAGTCAAATCATGTGACTGATTTGTTTAGCGGGTCTCTACCAACTTCTATGTTTTGGTATGTGACGACTTCGAATTTTGCAAGAATCAGGGGGAGTATCTTCCTGAATTGTTCCTGTTCAATGCATCATATTATACTCTTTTTCCCTTCATGAGTTTACTTTACAGGTTCTCATAAAGGTTTTTAATGAGGTAATATCAACATGAGATCATATGTCATACTTTCCGTTTTCCCCACCGGTGTTTTTACGAAAGTATACACGGCATATTTATTGTCTTCTAAACTCTATGGGTTTTCTCGTATTGAGTTAAAAGTGACAATAACCATTATATGTTGCATCATTTTCTCCTTATTTTCCCACTGGGTTTGAAGGAGTTTTAGCAACATATGGAACACCTATCTCCTCATATTTTTCCCACAGGGTTTTTGGAGGACCTTTTTCAAGATGATGATACTTACACTAACAAGCATGGATTAGGGGGAGTGTTAGGATTTAATTAATCCTATAAATCCCTGCTTTTCCTAATCGAGGCGGTTGTCTCGTGTCCCTTCGGGCGCACCCCTTCGGGGGCTATATATATGTGTAATCCCATCATCAATGAGAACATCGATTCACTTGATCCCTCTCTCTCGATTGTTGTCTCTCGTCATTCTAACACTACTAATATCATTAGCCTACAGCTGCTGAGCTACAGGTACATGACGAGTACTGGTGGCAAGCCGGCCTGACACGTGTCATTAGCGCAGGACTTGACCCACGCCTACGTGGAGCCATGCAAACGACGATCGATTGACAAGTCATGTGCCACGTCATATCCTCGATGCTGGATCTCCTGACTTAAGTTCCGGCTAAATTAGGCCACCCCGACAACACCAAAAGGCTTGACACCCCTTTGATTACGTCAAGTTTGGTAGGCGCACGAGCTAGAAAAGGAAAAATTTTATGCCTGTCAAATCGCGGGTCCCGTGGCTTTATATTCTAGTTAAAGGAAGTGGTACTTATAAGGTAAGCAGGTTGGGAATGTAACTAGTGCCTGGATAATCTTTACGTCTAGTGTTTACTGACATGGCGCTTCACCGTTTTCACCATGAAGTGTTTGCCCTAGATGCTGATAGAACACGATCTCGTGTGCTTGACATCTCGCAAGATGTCATGCCAATGGATAACCTGTGGTTGAGTGTACGTAGTAGATGGGGTTAATCTTGTTTTTACAGTCCTGCAAAAAAACATCTAGTTTTTACAGGGGGGAGGAGCGATGGGCAAAGGATCTTCGTCACACTGCATTGTTTTAATGAAGGGAATATATTAGCACTGAAAAGATATCAATAACCGCCCCGCTACTGCACCAACACGACCTCAAAGATCTACTCAAGTCACGATGCACATGTACTACTATTTTCGTCTCATAATGTAAAACGTTTTGCAAGTTACCATAGCTTACAAAAACATCTTATACTACGGAATGGATGGAGTATAATTTTTCTATCGGCTGGAACAAAACTAAAGTAGGCTACGTCGTCTATAATATCGGGTCAGATAACGGCAGAAATGATAGTAGAGTTCATTGTTTTATTTTATTTTGAAAAGGAGGTTGAGATCCCAGGCCGTTGCATCATTGTGATACACACATTCATTCTTAATTAATTAAGCAGGATATCAAAGACAACCACAGCAGAATTGTTGCAAGATACGAATATGAAAATAACAACACATTGCGTGTGCGTATCAGCACTCCGTTCGAAACAGCACTCCGCTCGAAACAGGCATCTTTTCAGATATGGTCTGCTTGGCTACGCATTTGCCACGGCCCAAGTCGCTGTGTTTCTCAAATATTAGAATACTAGTAGAATGGAAATTAGGTCATCACATTTTTTCCCGGATAATTAGGTTATGGCTGTCTAGGTTTAGCTTTGTAGAAGAACGTAAGCCAAGCAAGAGAGCAGCGTGTAAAGCAAGCGACGGTTCACGGTGCGCCGCGGGGGCACGTCTTTGTGGGAGTGTGGTGTGACGTCAACATGCATGCATGTTAGGGCAGCAGCCCAGCTAGTACTGACCGGCCGGCTTCAACTCTGAAACGCAAATCTGCGTATCGCTGGAGCCGATTTGCCTTTCTCTCTCTCTCTCTCCCCGTTTGAAGAGAGTCTGATGGCGTCGCAGTCAAACAGACCTTGGCGACTTTTTGTTTTTCCTTTTTTGACTCATCGCACACATCTGCGCATCTCCAACGTTGATTCACAAACTTGCTTCAACATACGTCCGCACACAGGAGACCGGTCCACGGACATATATTTCAATCACCGTTTAAACTAACCGGGCGAAATTTCTTCGCCTTCTCCGATTCTGCTTCGGCACTTTCCAACTCCGGCTCTGTAACCTCCACCTCTGGGGCCGTGGAAAGCGGCTAACCGGCCGGCGATGTTCAACGCACCAGGCTTGGCTTCAATGTGTGTGTGTGTGGGGG
>LR738710.1:753721035-753784744 GCA_902687465.1 Secale cereale
GGGGGCAACGGTGGCCTTCTTGGGACCCGAGTGGCGACAACCTACCATGCACTACGCTTTCTCGCTGCCGGCGACACCCGCAGACGTGTCGGAGGGGCGTGGCCGAGGCGGAGTTGGCGATGTCCTCCTCGTCGCCGCTCTTGCCCCACACCTCATCTGTCGCCTCGTCAAACTCCTTGTAGAAGGGTTCTAACTCCGTCTAACGTTGACGGCACCGGCACTGATCGCGACGGATCTCGCGAGCGGAGCAGTATGACTCGAGCAACGCTTCCTGCTCGGGCACATCTGACATGATGGATGTGCCGGTAGAGAGCAGCTCCTCCGCGCGCACATGCTCCTTGAGGAGGCGGAGGTTGTAGGCCTGGTTGGCCTGTGACTGTCAGAACTTGGCCTCCTCCTCCTCCCACAAAATGTCCGTGTAATACACACGGGCCTCGCCAATGGTGAGGCCCGCATGCACCGGCGAGGAGGGTGACGCCGCCTCGTCCTCCATCAAGGCGTCGTTGGCCTACGTCTGCTGGTCGGCCCGCCGGTCGGCAGTAGTGGTTGCCATCTCCTTCTGCTCGGAGGAGAGGATGTCCCAGAGGGCTTTGGCGCACGAGGAGGCCATGGCAGGTGTGGTGCGGAGAGGAGAAATGGACCGGAGAGGATGAGTGCGGCTACGGCCAGGGCTGGAGTTTATATAGCGGGCAGGAAGGCAATGGGCCACGGCGGTGAGGTTAATGGTGGGCGGCAGACGGATGGACGAGTGGCACTGGAGTAGGTTCCTCAGCAACCGCATATCATTAATGTAGGGGCAACAGACGGACGGGGTATCGTCTGAACATGGAGCGGACGCCAGCACCGGGAAGCAGTGTGGGCGGCGCTCTCTCGACCGACGCGCTGCTTCAATGACGACATTAGTGAAAGGTCACGTCCGCTTTGTCCAGGCATGAATGCGACACTGACGCTCTGGAGAGGCGCAAACTATTTCGGGCGTGAAGCAAGCGTGGGATAGGGAGGGGGTTTTCAGTGAGCCAGATTAGTCAGATGTGAACAGGGCTAATGTCCGGACGCCGGCAGAGCCCCCTTGTTTATCTCCTGCTTTTGGGGCGAAATGCGTTTGGACGGCCAAGCGGACCGATACAGGTCCGCATTGGATGATGAAAGTGCAACTAATCCCCGGGTGGTTTTGGTAATTAATAACAACATATATATCATTGAACTAATATTATCTTGAGAATCATTTCAGAGAAGTTCGATGATATGGGTATGGAAATGTCTGAAGAAGTGGACCCCTCAAAATGCTAAGACAAGCATTGGCAAAAGCTCAAGACTCCATTTCTGGTTTAGTGATCAAAGATCACATTGAGTCCATAGGAAAAGCCAATACTATTAAAAGGGGATGAGGTTGTGTTAATGTTCTTGTTGCTCAAGTGCTTGGTGATCTAACTCCCTCAACTATCAGCACTATTCACTACTTAACACACACCCATAAGTAATCTCGGTCAAACCAACTCTGTCCCACCGAGATGAAGTTATTTCTACAAACCCTAACATCTCGGTCACACCGATTTCTCCAACTCAGTCCCACCGAGATGAACCACTTCAGTTGTTTCTCCAAACCCTAGCTTCTCGGTCAAACCGATTCTGAGTTTCCGTCTCACCGAAAAAGGGCTGCCAACCTTCTGTGATCAGTTGACATCAATTCGGAATATCCGAGTTTATATTTTCGGTCTCACCGAGATGGCAAACCCTAACCTTTGACTCACTTCGGTCTCACCGAGATGGTATTTTCGGTCCCACCGAAAATCCCAACGTTCACTATATTTGAACTTTCGGTCTGACCGAGTTTTCACTTCGGTCTGACCGAGATTGGTCAAATGTGTGTGTAACGGTTGGATTTTGTGTGGAGGCTATATATACCCCTCCACCCCCTCCTCATTCGTGAGGAGAGCCATCAGAAAGTCTACCACTCACACCATATACTTTCTGAGAAGTGAACCACCTACCCTTGTGTTGAGATCAAGCCATTCCATTCCTACCATATGAAACTTGATCTCTAGCCTTCCCAAGTTGCTTTCCACTCAAACCTTTCTTCCACCACAGCCATATCAGTGAGGAGAGTTGAGTGTTGGGGAGTTTATCATCTGAAGCACAAGAGCAAGGAGTTCATCATCATCAACACCGTCTATTACCTTTTGGGGGGTGGTGCCTGCTAGATTGGTTAGGTGTCGCTTGGGAGCCTCCGTCGTTGAGATGTGGAGTTGAACCAAGAAGTTTGTAAGGGCAAGGAGATCGCCTACTTCGTGAAGATCTACCCCGAGTAAGGCTAGTCCTCCGTGGGCGTAGGCCGTGATGGAATAGACAAGGTTGCTTCTTCGTGGACCCTTCGTGGGTGGAGCCCTCCGTGGACTCGCGCAGCCGTTACCCTCCGTGGGTTGAAGTCTCCATCAACGTGGATGTACGATAGCACCACCTATCGGAACCACGACAAAAATCTCCGTGTCACCAAACTGCGTTTGATCTTCTCCACCTCTCTTTTACATGTGCAATTTACTTTCCGCTGCATATACTCTAGAATTGCATGTGTAGGGTGTTACTTGATTTGATCTTAGTTGTGAAACTGCCAAAAACATTGCATGATCTAAAGGCAGATTTTTTTTATTGTCAAGTAGTCTAATCACCCCCCCTCTAGACCTACTTTCAATCCTACAAGTGGTATCAGAGCTTTGGTCTCCATTGCCTTGGTTTCCATTGCATTGGACTCCATAAGCTTGGTTTCACAACCTAGGAGAGTATGGCGTCTAGTGAGGGTAATTATCGTAGAGGTCCTTACTTTGATGGTACAAATTTTGCTAGTTGGAAGCATAAAATGAAAATGCATATTCTTGGTCATAACCCAGCCGCATGGGGCATTATTTGTGTTGGCATGCAAGGTGATTTCTTTGAAGAAGGAAAAGTTCCGGATCGCGAAGCTACACCCGAAGAGTTGCGGATGTTGCAAAACAATGCTCAAGCTTGTGACATTCTCTTCAATGCTTTGTGTCCCGAAGAGTTCAACAAAATCAGTCGTCTTGAGAATGCTAAAGAGATTTGGGATACTTTGGTTGAAATGCACGAAGGTACTGAATCTGTGAAGGAATCAAAGCTAGATATTCTTCAAGGTCAACTTGACAAGTTCAAGATGAAGGATGGTGAAGGAGTCGCTGAAATGTACTCTAGGCTTGCTCTCATCACAAATGAGATTGCCGGCTTAGGAAGCGAAGAAATGACCGACCGATTCATCATTAAGAAGATTCTCAGAGCTTTGGATGGAAAGTATGACACCGTGTGCACTTTGATCCAAATGATACCAAACTACAAGACTCTCAAGCCAACTGAAGTCATTGGAAGAATTGTTGCTCATGAGATGACACTTAAGGATAAGGAAGAGCTTCACAACAAGTCAAGTGGTGCTTACAAAGCTACAAGTGATGCTCCTACTACCTCAAGTGACAAGCTAGTTTCCAATGAAGAGATAAGCCTAATGGTCAAGAACTTCAACAAGTTCTACAAGAATAGAGGCAAAGAAAGAAGCTCAAAGTCTAGATCATATGATGAAAAGAGATCTTCTAGCCGTGATCGAAACTGCTACAATTGTGGAAGACCCGGACACTTCTCAAATGAGTGTACGGCTCCCCACAAGAGAAGAGAAGAATCTCCAAGAAGAAGAGAAAGAGATGAGTCACCTCGGAGAGAGAGAAGGAGCAGAGATGATCGTTATGAACGAAGACCCTCTCGGAGAAGCAAGGGTTCGGAGAGGAAAGACAAGTCATCAAGGAGCTACACAAGAAGAAGACATCAAGCTCATGTTGGTGAATGGGTCTCCGGCTCCGACTCTGACAATCAATCCGATGGAAGCTATCACTCCGACTCCGACTATAGTCAAGATGAAGGTGTTGCCGGACTTGCACTAGTATCCTCCAACTCCAACTCCTACGACTTATTTGATTCACCAAATGAGGGAATTGGAAGATGCTTCATGGCTAAAGGCCCCAAGGTAACACACCCTGAATTCATTGACTTTGATAGTGATGAGGATGACTTGCTTGGTGAAGATGAGCTCTTGCATGATAAATCTAGTGAGCTTAGTAATGATGAAAATGCTAGTAGTCTTTATAGTCGAGAAGAGTCGAATGACAATGCTATGAAGGAGATTGAGCGTCTAACTAAAGAACTAAACACTCTTAAGTTAGCTCATGAAACAACTCAAGAAGATCATAGAGAGCTCCTAAGATCACATGAGAAGCTACGCTTCGAGAAGCTCACTCTAGAGCAAGAACATGAGTTTCTAAAAGCGATCAATGACGATCTTCGAAAGAAGAGTTCTTCATATCTTGCCAAACGACTTCTCTTGTCTAATTTCTTGGCACCTATTAAGACTAGGCATGACAAGCATAAGAAAAATTCTTCCTCTAGTAGTAACAATAACAATGTTAAATCCAATATTGTTGCTTCTAGTAGTTCTCTTGATTCCACTAACAATGTTTCAAGCCAAGTTACACTTGAGCAAGAAAATAGCTTATTGAAGGAAATCATAGAGAAAGGTGTCTACAAGAGTCTTGCCGGAAGCAAGAACTTTGAGGAGATTGTTCGCAAACAAGGAAGACACCGGAAGAATCAAGGGATTGGTTTTGAGCGAAAGTTCAACGCCGAAGGTGTTGAGTGGGAAGAAGGTCAATACCCTACTCCACAGTTTGTCTCACAAAAGGAGAAGTATGATCCTACTTCTTCCAATGTGGAACAAGCTCAAGATGACCTTCCACCACAAGACCACAAGCTAAAGGCCAAGGACAAGCTTCAAGAGGAGATTGATGCATTCATTGAAGCACCTCAAGCCATGGTCAAGTGGGTTCCCAAGGACACATCAAGTTCTACTTCATCAAGCTCAACTACAACACCAAGGATTCCCATCAAGATGATGTGGATCCCAAAGAAGAAGAACTAGTAGGTTCTTGAGGGTGACTCCGCCAACAAACTTCACTCATATTCGTTTTGGCAAGAACTTGTGCAATCAACTTCCACATCATGCACTTGTTCATGGAGTCACAAACCCTCTTGTTGGTAAGTCAAGGGACAAGGTAATCATTGCTTTCATGGACATCATCTCTTGTGTACTTCACTCTATGTCCATGGATATTCTTGTTTGTTCCTTGTGGGACTAACCCATGTAGGTATTGAAAGTGCCCTAATCCAAGGATAGCTCTCAACTCTTGATGATCTACATCAACTTTGAGCATCCACATCTTCAACATCTACATGAAGTCTTCTACGACAACCCAAGGTTAGTTTGACCCTTTAAAAGGGGTTCTCACATCTAGGGGGAGCTTTGCTCTAAAAATTGAGCTAAAGCATCTTCAAATGATGTGAACACATAAATGCTTTATGTAAAAGTGGTAACCCCACTTGTGCTTAAACGATGAGTATGACCTATGATCAAATGTTCTCATTTGACTCCTAAGTCAACATACTCATATATAGATGACCTAGTCATCGACAAATTGTGTGCTAGTAGCTAGAGTGATTGGTTGTGCATGTTTGACACATATTTCAGTTGCTATCTTATTGTGTGAGCATGTTGAATGCATGATTCTATTCATTCAAGGACATCCATTTGTTGTTTTGATTGTTGGTTTCTTTTTCCGGCCAAATGGATGGACAAGAATGCCTAAGCACCTTTCCCTAGCTATCTATGCTTTCTTGTCTCAAACTCTATTCATGCTCATATCACAACTTTGAACAAGTCTTTTTCGGACAGTCCGAGTGAGGAGCACTCGGAACCACCGATTCGTCTAAGGCTGACTTCCAAAACCTTCTAAGTCCATTTCGGTCTGACCGGTTTCTCAATCTCGGTCCAACCGAAACGCTTAGACTGATCTAGGTTTCATCTCGGTGAAACCGAGTTCAAACTCTCGGTCTGACCGATATGTGTAACTGCTAGCAGATATACATCTCGGTGACACCGAGTTTTTCAACTCGGTCCCACCGACAGCACGGGGTTATATATACTGAGGGCTGCGCGCGATCTATTCCTTTCAAACGTTCGCCCTCCAAGACCCCTGCTGCCGTCGTCCTGATCTAAGGATCGTCGCCGTCGTCGCCTGTGTGCCCTCGCCGCAGGTCTCCGCCGCCGTCAACGGTAATCTTCTCCGCCGTTGCCGCCGTAGAGGGACACCACCAAGTTAGGGTGTGTCCCGATCCCTTTCATGCTCCACTTCTGATTCTTGCATGATAGGACTGCCCTGATTCAATCCACGTTTGATATGATCCCAATACATTGTTCAGATCTTCTAGTTTCGAGGAAAATTCTTAGGTTTAGGTTTCCACGGAATGCATCTCGGTGAAGCCGATTCCTGAAACTCGGACTAACCGATTTGGTCTCTGACCATTGCACAACATAGTTCGGTCTGACCGAATTGTGGAAATCGGAATGTCCGAATTGAAGTTTCTGTGAAACCCTAAGTTTTCGGTAGGACCGAAACCCATTTCGGTCTGACCGAAAGTGGTGTGTAGGTTCTGTTGAACACTTCGGTTACACCGAAACTTGAAATCGGTTTGACCGAAATACATTCTGTGAAAACTCAAAACTAAGTTTTTGAACTCATTTTTTTGCAAAAACTTCTGCAGTTGTGATAACTCTTCTACTCTGCCTACACCTTATCTTTTCACAGGTTTTTCAGCCATGTCAGATGTCAGTGACAGCCAGAACAGGTCTGAGTCACCGTTTGCTGAGATTCCAGAGGCAGGTACAAGTCCTGAGAGCAGCTCCAGTGATGATGGTGAGAGGAGCACTCCTAGTGGTTTGCCTCCTGCAGCCACCAGAACCAGGAAGAAGAGAACGTCTGATGATGAGGATTCCGACTTTGTTGCTGAGGAAGTTACCTCCAAGCCAAAGAGGCAAGTGGTTGCCAAAGAGCTCCAAGGGCAGCAGCCAAGGAAAGGTACAAGCAAAGTGAAGCAGTCAGCAGTTGCTAAGAAGCTCAACTTGGAAGAGCCTGCTCCAAGCAAGGTGAAGAAGACTTCCAAGAGGAAGAGAGTTGTATATGCTGAACCTCAAGTTGATGCTGAAGAAGAAGAAGAAGAAGCACCCCAGCCTCCTCCTCAGAAAGCTAAGTTCATGGGTGATGCTATTCGGGCTCAAGCCTCTTCCAAGCCCAAGAAGCCTGCTCAAGCTAAGGCAGCTCCAGCCAAGCCCAAGAGGACAACCAGAAGCATTCCAGCTTCTGAGAAGAACAAAGGTGAGATGCCACCTTCTGAGTCAGATGAAGAGCATGTGTTGCTCAAGCTCCGTCCCAAGTTGCCACTCCACAATGATGCTCATCCTCAAGCTGAGGACATGAAGGCAAGGAAGGACAAAGGTCTCAGGCTATGGAGACAGTCTGATCCATATGCCGTAAGGAGAAGGACTGCTGTGGACCCCAGATTCCACACCAAAGAGCAGCAGGATTTCTATGAGACCGTGCTAATGGATAAGAAGCCCATTGTTGCTGACACCAGGTATGTTGACTGGAAGTACATTGACAGTGAAAAGCACCGGGACTTCTTTCCCCATGTGCATGAGAGCTTTACTGCATGTGGAGTTGCTGATTTCGTGGGTCAAGAACTGACAGCCTGGAATGACGAGATGATCATGCAGTTCTATGCCACTGCTCACTTCTACCCTGATGGCAAGATCACCTGGATGACTGAAGGTCAACGTTTTTCTTCGACTGTTGAAGAATGGGCAGATCTTCTGAACGCTCCAGTGCAGAGAGAGGACGACATTGATGTCTATGGGATTCCTAAGAAGAGTCATGATTCCATGAAGAATATGTACAAGGAGATCCCAGCTGCTGATTTAGAGGGATGGAAGCTCGGCTCAGTGTATTATCTCCAGGCAGGTCTGACCACCACTAACACTATTCTGAGGCATACTTTGATGCCTAAGTCAGGTGACCACCGGATGATACGAGGCTATTCTATCAACATGCTGCACATTCTCGATGAGAAGGCACCTTTTAAGGTGATGGACTTGATGGTAGAAACCATTAAGAGGACTGCAGCTGACCAGAAGAGGTCATGTGGGTTTGCACCGCAGATACAGATGCTCATCAACGCCAAGTTTGGCACGGGCAAATTCATGTTGGATAGGAAGCACTTGCCACTGCAGCCAGAGCATGAGGACAACGTAGTTGTGATGGATGAAGAGGATCCCACCTCAGTTGAAGGGCAAGCCAAAATCGAAGCTGCAAAGAAAGCCAAAGCTGACAAAGAGGCAGCAGCAGCAGCAGCTAAGCCAAAGAGCTTTGGAGAACAAATTCTTGAAGCTACCCAGAGAATTGAACAACGCCTGGCCAGCATTGAGCAATCTCAGGAGAGCCTTGAGAGGATTGTCGAGGACAAGATCCACGCTCTAGACGTGAAGCTGACTGAGATTCAGGTGTCTGTCAACAAGCTTGAGGCAGACATGGAGGAGACTAGGCAGGAGAGAGCAGAGCTTATGCAGGATGATCTAGTCCAGGACTCTCATCGCCAGACTGCTCAGATTCCCAGAGGATCCAGATCTGCAGCTATCCCAGTGACAGACTCCAGGGCTACCACTTCAGCACCAGCTACAGCTCCAGCAGTTCCTTCAGCTCCAGCATCCACTCCTCCACCGCAGACATCAGCAGAGGTCTTCGCAGATGCAGCTATCTCTACACCGACATCTACCCAGACGGGAGCCGCCAGCAGAGCCCGCAGTGACGTTTAGCTCTATACCTTTTCGAACTTTTTGGTAACTTGTTGCCAAAGGGGGAGAAATTGTTATAGATCATAGGGCTTCGAGAGAGAGAGTGCTCTTTCGTCTTTTTCGTCTTTTGCCGGTTTCTCTGTGATACATTGGTTTCTTTTGGTTCCAGATACTTTAAGTGTGCTTGCTACTACGTTTGATGCTACCTTAATGAGTGCTTAGTCATACTATGCTTTAATGTGTGCTTATTGCTTATCATATGCTATTCATTATTGTATGGCTATTTACTCTTGTCTTGGTGATTGAGTGCATGTTATTCATTCTTATCATTTTGTGCGCTCCACCAAGATGTATGTGACATGGAAGAGTGACCCATAATCCTAATCGATTGTGCATTTGCATTCAAACGCAAATTTCAAATAATGCACAAATTTAGGGGGAGCTCTTGTTTATCACATACTTCTCAAAGCGACGATATTATTCATTGATTATATCTTTTGTCGAAGCTTTGATCTATATGTTGTCATCAATTACCAAAAAGGGGGAGATTGAAAGTGCAACTAATCCCCGGGTGGTTTTGGTAATTAATAACAACATATATATCATTGAACTAATATTATCTTGAGAATCATTTCAGAGAAGTTCGATGATATGGGTATGGAAATGTCTGAAGAAGTGGACCCCTCAAAATGCTAAGACAAGCATTGGCAAAAGCTCAAGACTCCATTTCTGGTTTAGTGATCAAAGATCACATTGAGTCCATAGGAAAAGCCAATACTATTAAAAGGGGATGAGGTTGTGTTAATGTTCTTGTTGCTCAAGTGCTTGGTGATCTAACTCCCTCAACTATCAGCACTATTCACTACTTAACACACACCCATAAGTAATCTCGGTCAAACCAACTCTGTCCCACCGAGATGAAGTTATTTCTACAAACCCTAACATCTCGGTCACACCGATTTCTCCAACTCAATCCCACCGAGATGAACCACTTCAGTTGTTTCTCCAAACCCTAGCTTCTCGGTCAAACCGATTCTGAGTTTCGGTCTCACCGAAAAAGGGCTGCCAACCTTCTGTGATCAGTTGACATCAATTCGGAATATCCGAGTTTATATTTTCGGTCTCACCGAGATGGCAAACCCTAACCTTTGACTCACTTCGGTCTCACCGAGATGGTATTTTCGGTCCCACCGAAAATCCCAACGTTCACTATATTTGAACTTTCGGTCTGACCGAGTTTTCACTTCGGTCTGACCGAGATTGGTCAAATGTGTGTGTAACGGTTGGATTTTGTGTGGAGGCTATATATACCCCTCCACCCCCTCCTCATTCGTGAGGAGAGCCATCAGAAAGTCTACCACTCACACCATATACTTTCTGAGAAGTGAACCACCTACCCTTGTGTTGAGATCAAGCCATTCCATTCCTACCATATGAAACTTGATCTCTAGCCTTCCCAAGTTGCTTTCCACTCAAACCTTTCTTCCACCACAGCCATATCAGTGAGGAGAGTTGAGTGTTGGGGAGTTTATCATCTGAAGCACAAGAGCAAGGAGTTCATCATCATCAACACCGTCTATTACCTTTTGGGGGGTGGTGCCTCCTAGATTGGTTAGGTGTCGCTTGGGAGCCTCCGTCGTTGAGATGTGGAGTTGAACCAAGAAGTTTGTAAGGGCAAGGAGATCGCCTACTTCGTGAAGATCTACCTCGAGTAAGGCTAGTCCTCCGTGGGCGTAGGCCGTGATGGAATAGACAAGGTTGCTTCTTCGTGGACCCTTCGTGGGTGGAGCTCTCCGTGGACTCGCGCAGCCGTTACCCTCCGTGGGTTGAAGTCTCCATCAACGTGGATGTACGATAGCACCACCTATCGGAACCACGACAAAAATCTCCGTGTCACCAAACTGCGTTTGATCTTCTCCACCTCTCTTTTACATGTGCAATTTACTTTCCGCTGCATATACTCTAGAATTGCATGTGTAGGGTGTTACTTGATTTGATCTTAGTTGTGAAACTGCCAAAAACATTGCATGATCTAAAGGCAGATTTTTTATATTGTCAAGTAGTCTAATCACCCCCCCTCTAGACCTACTTTCGATCCTACAGATGACACAACACAACACGTCCGTACGGCGCGGTCCGGACGGTTGAGGGTGGTTTGAGAGTACACATTGCCGATGGACATCTCCAATGCCAACCCTCAAACTGCCCACATACGGCCGGACTGTGTTGTTTGGACCGTGGAAGCCATCCAACATGGTCTTCTATCGGTCCACAAGGCGGTCCAGACGTACTCTCTCCCGCAAACGAGAGACAAACGTGGGGGGGGGGGGGCTTTGCGGGCGTCTAGATCGCTGGCACACCCGCTTATGACTGACTTGGCCCACCCAAACCCACTCCCTCGCCCGCACATGCTTCCCAGCCAAAACGGTCAGCACCGCTCTAGAGCGTCAGTACCGCACTCATGCCAGGCCAGAGCGGACGCGATCGATCACTAGCGTCGGCATTGAAGCAGCGCACCGATCGAGAGAGCGTCACCCATGCCGCTTCTCAGTGCAGGCGACTACTCGTCGTTCATGACGGTCGTCCGTCCGTATATCACCCACAATATTGACATGTGGTTGCCAACGGCTATGTTGGAATTATGCCCTAGAGGCAATAATAAAATGGTTATTATTACACTTCCTTGTTCATGATAATTGTCTATTGTTCATGCTTTAATTGTATTATCTGGAATCAGTAATGCATGTGTGAATACATAGACCACAACATGTCCCTAGTAAGCCTCTAGTTGACTAGCTCATTGATCAATAGATGGTTACGGTTTCCTGACCATGGACATTGTATGTCATTGATAACGGGATCACATCATTAGGAGAATGATGTGATGGACAAGACCCAATACTAAGCCTAGCACAAGATCGTGTAGTTCGTATGCTAAAGCTTTTCCAATGTCAAGTATCTGTTCCTTAGACCATGAGGTTGTGCAACTCTCGGATACCATAGGAATACTTTGGGTGTGCCAAACGTCACAACGTAACTGGGTGGCTATAAAGGTACACTACGGGTATCTCCGAAAGTATCTGTTGGGTTGGCATGAATCGAGACTGGGATTTGTCACTCCGTATGACGAAGAGGTATCTCTAGGACCACTCGGTAATACATCATCGTAATGAGCTCAATGTGACTAAGGGGTTGGTCACGGTATGATGTGTTACGGAACGAGTAAAGAGACTTGCCGTAACGAGATTGAACAAGGTATCGATATACCGACGATCGAATCTCGGGCAAGTACTATACCGATAGACAAAGGGAATCGTATACGGGATTGATTGACTCGTTGACATCGTGGTTCATCCGATGAGATCATCGTGGAACATGTGGGAGCCAACATGGGTATCCAGATCCCGCTGTTGGTTATTGGCCGAAGATATGTCTCGGTCATGACTGCATGGTTCCCGAACCCATAGGGTCTACACACTTAAGGTTCGATGACGCTAGGGTTATAGGGAATGTAGTACGTGATTACCGAATGTTGTTTGGAGTCTCGGATGAGATCCCGGACGTCACGAGGAGTTCTGGAATGGTCCGGAGGTAAAGATTTATATATGGGAAGTCCCGTTTTGGTCACCGGAAGTGTTCTGGGCGTTATCGGTAACGTACCAGGACCACCGGAAGGGTTCCAAGGTGACGATGCGCGTCGGAAATGGTTCCAAGGTCGATGTGATCGCCGTCGGCATGCTACCTCTGCATCTACCTTCAGGATTAGTTTTAAACCTCAATAATTGTTATTTAGTACCAGCTTTGAGCATGAACATTGTATCTGGATCTCGTTTAATGCGAGATGGCTACTCATTTAAATCTGAGAATAATGGTTGTTCTATTTATATGAGAGAAATGTTTTATGGTCATGCCCCGCTGGTCAATGGTTTATTCTTAATGAATCTCGAACGTGATGTTACACATATTCATAGTGTGGATGTCAAAAGATGTAAGGTTGATAATGATAGTCCCACATACTTGTGGCACTGCCGCCTTGGTCATATTGGTGTCAAACGTATGAAGAAGCTCCATGCAGATGGGATTTTGGAGTCTCTTGATTATGAATCATTTGACACGTGCGAACCATGCCTCTTGGGTGAGATGACCAAGACTCCGTTCTCTGGAACAATGGAGCGAGCAACCAACTTATCGAAAATCATATATACTGATGTATGCGGTCCAATGAGTGTTGAAGCTCGGGGAGGCTATCGTTATGTTCTCACCCTCACAGATGACTTAAGTAGATATGGGTATGTCTACTTGATGAAACACAAGTCTGAGACCTTTGAAAAGTTCAAGGAATTTCAGAATGAGGTTGAGAATCAACGTGACAGAAAAATAAAGTTCTTACGATCAGATCATGGAGGATAATATTTAAGTCACGAATTTGGCACGCACCTAAGGAAATGTGGAATTGTTTCACAATTGACGCCACCTGGAACACCTCAACGTAATGGTGTATCCGAACGTCGTAATCGTACTCTGTTGGACATGGTGCGATCTATGATGTCTCTTAACGACTTACCGCTATCATTCTGGGGTTATGCTTTAGAGACTGCCGCCTTAACTTTAAATAGGGCACCGTCTAAATCCGTTGAGACGACACCGTATGAACTATGGTTTGGGAAGAAACCTAAGTTGTTGTTTCTAAAAGTTTGGGGATGCGATGCTTATGTCAAGAAACTTCAACCTGAAAAGCTCGAACCCAAATCGGAAAAATGCGTCTTCATAGGATACCCTAAGGAAACTATTGGGTATACCTTCTACCTCAGATCCGAAGGCAAGGTCTTTGTTGCCAAGAATGGATCCTTTCTGGAGAAAGAGTTTCTCTCGAAAGAAGTAAGTGGGAGGAAAGTGAAACTTTATGAGGTGATAGTCACCCCTTCCGAACCGGAAAGTAGCGCAGCGCAGGAAGATGTTTATGTGGTGCCTGCACCGACTAGAGAGGAAGTTAATGATAATGATCATGAAGCTTCAGATCAAGTTACTGCTGAACTTCGTAGGTCCACAAGGACACGTTCCGCACCAGAGTGGTACGGCAACCCTGTCCTAGAAATCATGTTGTTAGACAACGGTGAACCTTCGAACTATGAAGAAGCGATGGCGGGCCCGGATTCCAACAAATGGCTTGAAGCCATGAAATCCGAGATAGGATCCATGTATGATAACAAAGTATGGACTTTGGTTGACATGCCCGATGATCGGCAAGCCATAGAGAATAAATGGATCTTTAAGAAAAAGACTGACGCGGATGGAAATGTGACCGTCTATAAGGCTCGGCTTGTCGCTAAAGGTTATCGACAAGTTCAAGGAATTGACTACGATGAGACTTTCTCTCCCGTAGCGATGCTGAAGTCCGTCCGAATCATGTTAGCAATTGCTGCATTCTATGATTATGATATATGGCAAATGGACGTTAAAACAGCATTCCTTAACGGCTTCCTTAAGGAAGAACTGTATATGATGCAGCCGGAAGGTTTTGTCAATCCTAAGAATGCTAACAAGGTATGCAAGCTCCAGCGCTCCATGTATGGGCTGGTGCAAGCATCTCGGAGTTGGAACATTCGCTTTGATGAGGTGATCAAAGCGTTTGGGTTTATACAGACTTGGGGAGAAGCCTGTATTTACAAGAAAGTGAGTGGGAGCTCTGTAGCATTTCTCATATTGCATGTGGATGACATATTGCTGATGGGAAGTGATGTAGAACTCTTGGAAAGCATAAAGGCCTACTTGAATAAGTGTTTTTCAATGAAGGACCTTGGAGAAGCTGCTTACATATTAGGCATCAAGATCTATAGAGATAGATCAAGACGCCTCATTGGTCTTTCACAAAGTACATACCTTGACAAGATATTGAAGAAGTTCAATATGGATCAGTCCAAGAAAGGGTTCTTGCCTTTATTGTAAGGTATGAGATTGAGCACAGCTCAATGCTCGACCTCGGCAGAAGATAGAGAAAAGATGAGTGTCATCCCCTATGCCTCGACCATAGGTTCTATTATGTATGCCATGCTGTGTACCAGACCTGATGTGAACCTTGCCATGAGTTTGGTGGGGAGGTACCAAAGTGATCCCGGTATGGAACACCGAAGAGCGGTCAAGAACATCCTGAAGTACCTAAAAAGGACTAAGGATATGTTTCTCGTTTATGGAGGTGACGAAGAGCTCGTCGTAAAGGGTTACGTCGATGCTAGCTTCGACACAGATCTGGATGACTCCAAGTCACAAACCGGATACGTGTATATTTTGAATGGTGGGGCAGTCAGCTGGTGCAGTTGCAAGCAAAGCGTCGTGGCGGCATCTACATGTGAAGCGGAGTACATAGCTGCTTCCGAAGCAGTGCTGGAAGGAGTCTGGATGAAGGAGTTCATCATCGACCTAGGAGTTATTCCAAGCGCGTCGGGCCCGATGACTCTCTTCTGTGACAACACTGGAGCTATTGCCATTGCCAAGGAGCCCAGGTTTCACAAGAAGACCAAACACACCAAGCGCCGTTTCAAGTCCATCCGGAATTATATTCAAGATGGAGACATAGATATTTGTAAAGTACATACAGATCTGAATGTCGCAGATCCGTTGACTAAACCTCTTCCACGAGGAAAACATGATCAACACCAGAACTCTATGGGTGTTCGATTCATCACAATGTAACTAGATTATTGACTCTACTGCAAGTGGGAGACTGTTGGAAATATGCCCTAGAGGCAATAATAAAATGGTTATTATTATATTTCCTTGTTCATGATAATTGTCTATTGTTCATGCTTTAGTTGTATTATCCGGAATCAGTAATGCATGTGTGAATACATAGACCACAACATGTCCCTAGTAAGCCTCTAGTTGACTAGCTCATTGGTCAATAGATGATTACGGTTTCCTGACCATGGACATTCGATGTCATTGATAACGGGATCACATCATTAGGAGAATGATGTGATGGACAAGACCCAATACTAAGCCTAACACAAGATCGTGTAGTTCGTATGCTAAAGCTTTTCCAATGTCAAGTATCTGCTCCTTAGACCATGAGATTGTGCAACTCCCAGATACCGTAGGAATACTTTGGGTGTGCCAAACGTCACAACGTAACTGGGTGGCTATAAAGGTACACTATGGGTATCTCCGAAAGTATCTGTTGGGTTGGCACGAATCGAGACTGGGATTTGGCACTCCGTATGACGAAGAGGTATCTCTAGGCCCACTCAGTAATACATCATCGTAATGAGCTCAATATGACTAAGGGGTTGGAAACGGGATGATGTGCTACGGAACGAGTAAAGAGACTTGCCGTAACGAGATTGAACAAGGTATCGGTATACCGACGATCGAATCTCGGGCAAGTACTATACCGATAGACCAAGGGAATCGTATACGGGATTGATTGAATCCTTGACATCGTGGTTCATCTGATGAGATCATTGTGGAACATGTGGGAGCCAACATGGGTATCCAGATCCAGCTGTTGGTTATTGGCCGAAGATATGTCTCGGTCATGACTGCATGGTTCCAGAACCCGTAGGGTCTACACACTTAAGGTTTGATGACGCTAGGGTTATAGGGAATGTAGTATGTGGTTACAGAATGTTGTTCGGAGTCCTGGATGAAATCCCGGACGTCACGAGGAGTTCCGGATTGGTCTAGAGGTAAAGATTTATATATGGGAAGTCCCGTTTTGGTCACCGGAAGTGTTCCGGGCGTTATCGGTAACGTATCGGGACCACCGGAAGGATTCCGGGGGTCCACCGGGAGGGGCTACCAGCCCCAGAGGCTTGCGTGGGCCAAGTGTGGGAAGGGACCAGCCCCAGGTGGGCTAGTGCGCCCCCACCAAGGCAGACCCTAGGTGCAGATGGGCCTTAAGGCCCACCCTAGGGGCGCCCCCCTCTCTCCCCCCTCATGGCCACCCCCCAGATGGGATTTGGGGCTGCCGCCACCCCTAGGGAGAGAAACCCTAGATGGGGGCACAACCCCTCCCCTCCCCTATATATATGTGGGGTTTCGGGGCTGCCAGATGCACGAGTCTCCTATTCTCTTGGCGCAGCCCTACCCCTCTCCCTCCTCGTCTCTCGCAGTGCTTGGCGAAACCCTGCTGGCGTGCCACGCTCCTCCACCACTACCACGCCGTCGTGCTGCTGCTTGATGGAGTCTTCCCCAACCTCTCCCTCTCCCCTTGCTGGATCAAGGCGCGGGAGACGTCACCGGGTTGCACGTGTGTTGAACACGGGGGCGCCATTGTTCGGCGCTTAGATCAGATTCGACCGCGATCTGAATCGCTCCGTGTACGACTCCACCAATCGCGTTCTTGCAACGCTTCCACATCGCGATCTTCAAAGGTATGAAGATGCACTCCCCTCTCGTTGCTAGTAGACTCCATAGATAGATCTTGGTGATGCGTAGGAATTTTTTTGATTTTCTGCAATGATTCCCAATAGCGACTCCTCGCCACCCGTACATCCCTCTGCCGCCCACCATTTCTATATGTAGGATCGAAAATAGGTCTAGAGGGGGTGATTAGACTACTTTCGGTTCTACAAGTGGTATCAGATCTTTGGTCTCCATTTGCCTTGATTTACATAGCTTTGGTGATCATAGTGAAAGGATCGATATGGTTGACTGGAGGGGGGGTGAATAGGCAACTAATAATTTTTAGGTTTTCTTGACCAAATTAAACTTAGCAAGGAAATAAGTTGTCTAGATGTGCAACTACGTTGACAACCTATATGATGCAACAATAACAAGCATACACGCAAGCAAGGAATAAAGCACAATAAAACTTGTATAAGTAAGGGTGAGAGATAACCAAGAGTGGAACCGGTGGAGACGAGGATGTGTTACCGAAGTTCCTTCCCTTTGAGGGGAAGTACCGTCTTCGTTGGAGCGGTGTGGAGGCACAATGCTCCCGAAGAAGCCACTAGGGCCACCGTATTCTCCTCGCACCCTCACACAATGCGAGATGTCGTGATTCCACTATTGGTGTCCTTGTAGGCGGCAACCGGGCCTTTACAAACAAGGTTGGGGCTCTCTCCACAACTTAATTGGAGGCTCCCAACGAAACCCCGGAGCTTCACCACAATGGAATGTGGCTCCGAAGTGACCTCTTCCGTCTAGGGTGCCTAAGCACCCAAGAGTAACAAAATCCACACAAGAAAGTATGGGGGAATCAAATATCCTTTGGTGGAAGTGTATATCTAGGTCTCCTCCTTCAATCCCTAGCAAATCAACGAGTTTGAGTGGCTAGAGAGAGAGATCGGGCAAGAGAGCTTTAATGGCAGTAATGGAGGAGAGAGAGAGAGAGAGAGGCTAGAGGTAGATGGGAGGAAGGAGAAGCACCTCCTTAAATAGCCCCCCCCCCCAGATCCAACCGTTATGTGCAGAAACACATAGGAGAGGTACTTCCGCAACAGACACCGGTACAACCGGTGAATCCGGGAAACCCCTGCTAGGGCACCAGGGCGGTACTTCCGGTGACGCACCCGGTAGTACTGATTTATCGGAATAAACCGGAACTACCGCACAACCAATGCTCAACTACCGGGCCACATACAGAAAGTAAACCCCTCAGGCCGGTAGTTGGAGCGGAGGTTGGGCCGGAACTACCATTGGGCCAGCAGTCCCTGGGTGGTGGGGTCCGAGGCGGTACTACCGCCCTGAACACCGGTAGTATCGGTTTGTCAAGACAAACCAGAACTACCGTTCCACCACCGATCTACCACCGTACCCGGTACAGAAGGGAGTCACCCCTGAGCGGTACTTGGAGCGGTGTTGAGACCGGAACTACCGGCCAGCGGTACAACCGCTCAAGGTAGCGGTACTACCGCCATGGACAGAACTGCACAAGACAGAGGATGGGGAACCTCTCTCTCATCGAACGGAGGGTATATTGTGGGTGCAAAGAATGTGTACGTGAAGTGATTCACACAATACCTTCCGATGCGGATTCCCTCTTAATAGTACGGATATCCTACGACCAAAGGAATAAAAACATCGAAAACTCCGTCTTCGATCTTTTTTTATAGAGGGATGTGTACCTAAGAAAACTATGGCGCACGATTAGTCCATACGTATGTTGTCATCATCACCAAAACCCTAAGGCAGAAGATGCCCTTACACATAGCCTTGGTTTCACAACCTAGGAGAGTATGGCGTCTAGCGAGGGAAGTTACCACCGTAGAGGTCCTTACTTTGATGGTACTAATTTTGCTAGTTGGAAACATAAGATGAAATGCATATTCTTGGAAATAACCCCGCCGTTTGGACTATTGTGTGAATTGGTTTGCAAGGTGAATATTTCGAGGATGGAAGAGAACCGGACCGTGAAGCGTCTGCGGAAGAATTAAAGATGTTGCGATACAATGTTCAAGCTTGTGATATCCTCTTCAACTGATTGTGCCCCGAAGAATTCAACAAAATCAGCCGTCTTGAGAATGCAAAGAAAATTTGGGATACTTTGGTTGATATGCACGAATGTACCGAGTCCGTCAAGGAATCCAAGTTGGATGTGCTTCAAAGTCAACTTGACAAGTTCAAGATGAAGGATGGTGAAGGAGTCACCGAAATGTACTCTAGGCTTGATCTCATCACAAATGAGATTGCCGAATTAGGAAGCAAAGAGATGACCGACAAATTCATCATCAAGAAGATCCTAAGAGCCTTGGATGGAAAGTATGATACCGTGTGCACCTTAATCCAAATGATGCCCAATTACAAAGATCTCAAGCCAACGGAAGTAATTGGTAGAATTGTTGCTCATGAGATGTCACTCAAGGATAAGGAAGAGCTTCACAACAAATCTAGTGGTGCTCACAAAGCCTCATGTGATGCTCCTACAACATCAAGTGAGAAACAAGTCTTCGATGAAGAATTGAACTTAATGGTGAAGAACTTCAACAAGTTCTACAAGAATAGAAGCAAAGAGACGAGTTCCAAGTCAACGTCTTAAAATGACAAAAAATCTTCTAGTCGTGATCACAATTGCTATAATTGTGGGATACCCGGACACTACTATAATGAGTGTACGACTCCATACAAGAGAAAAGAAGATTCACCCAAAATGAGAAGTAAAAGAGATGAATCACCACCAAGAGAGAGAAGGAGTAGAGATGATCGTTATGAACGAAGACCCTCTCGTAGAAGAAAGGATTCAGAAATGAAGGACAAGTCATCAAGGAGCTATACAAGACGAAGACATCAAGCTCATATAGGTGAATGGGTCTCCGGTTCCGACTCCGACAACTACTCGAAGAGAAGTTATCACTCCGAATCCGAAGATACTCAAGATGAAGGTGTTGCCAAAATTTCTCTCGTGTCATCCAACTCCTACGATATATTTGACTCACCAAATGAAGGAATTGGAAGATGATTCATGGCTAAAGGCCCCAAAGTATCACACCCCGAGTATCTTGATTTCAATAGCGATGAAGATGATTTGCTAGGAGATGATGATTTACTTTTTTTACAGAAAGACTGTAAGAGAACCCCCTACAGTATAATTGCTGCAACAAATCCAAATTGCAAGTAGCGTGCCTTGAACCTGGGTGGGTGGAAAGGCATCAGCCCCTTCCCACCACTAGGCTATGCGTTAGTCTGCTGATGACAACACTAGTGATGAAAACTATGATGAAATTGTTATTAATCATGCTAATCAAGATGAAATGAATGATAATGATAAGAAGAAGATTGAGCGTCTAACTAGAGAATTAAATACTCTCAAGTTAACTCATGAAACTACCTTAGAGGATCATCGAGAACTTTTAAAAACTCATGAGAAGCTACGCTTCGAGAAGCTCAACTTAGAGCAAGAGCATGGGTTCTTAAAAGCAATCAATGATGATCTTCGAAAGAAAAGTTCTTCTTACGTTGCCAAGCATTTACTCTTGTCTACTTACATGCCACAAGTAAAATCTAGCAACAAAAACAAGAAAGATTCTTCTTCTAGTAGTAACAATAATCATGTTAAATCCAATATTGTTGCTTCTAGTAGTTCTCTTGATTCCACTAATGATTTTCTTAGCCAAGTTACACATGAGCAAGAAAATAGCTTATTAAAGGGAATCATAGAGAAAGGTGTTTACAAGAGCCTTGCGAGGAGTAAGCAATTTGAGGAAATTGTGCGCAAGCAAGGAAGGCACCGGAAGAATCAAGGTGCTGGTTTCGAACGAAGGTTCAATGCCAATGGAGTTGAGTGGGGAGAAGACCAATACCCCAAGACAAAGTTTGTTCCTCAACAAGAGAAGTATAACCCCACTTATTTCAAGGGAACTCAAGCTCAACATGATCTTCCACCACAAGATCACAAGCTAAAAGGCAAGGACATGCTTCAAGAAGATATTTATTCATTTGAAGAAGCTCCCAACGCCTTGGTCAAGTGGGTTCCCAAGACTACATCAAGTTCTACTTCATCAAGTACGACTACAACTCCAAGGATTCCCATCAAGTTGATGTGGGTCCCAAAGAAGAAAAACGAGAGAGTTCTTGAGGATGACTCCGCCAACAAACATCACTCATATTCATTTTGGCAAGGACAAGTGCAATCAACTTCCCTATCTTGCACTAGTTCAAGGAGTCACAAACCCTCTTGTTGGTAAGACAAGGGACAAGGTAACCTAATGCTTTCATGGACATCATCATATGTGTATTTCACTCTATGTCTATGGATATCCTTGTGTGTTCCTTGTGGGACTAACCCATGTAGGTATTGAAAGTGCAACTCACTCAAATGGATTGCTCTAAATGATCTACATCAACATTGAACACCCACATCTTCAAAATCTACATGAAGTCATCATCGACAAAATCCAAGGTTAGTTCGTCCCTCAAAGGGGGATATCACACCTAGGGGGAGCTTTACTCTAAGAATTGAGCTAAAGCAACTCTAATGGTGTGAACACAATAATGCTTTATGTAAAAGTGGTAACCCCACTTGTGTTTAAATGGTGAGTATGACCTATGATCAAATATTCTCATTTGGCTCCTAAGTCAATATACTCATATATAGATTACCTAGTCATCGCCAATTGCTTGATAGATGCTAGAGTGTTTGTGCATGCTTTGCCACATGTTTTATTTGCCATCTTATTGTGTGAGCATGTTGGTTGCATATTTTTTCTCCATTCAAGAACATCCATTTGTTGCTTTGGTTGTTTGGCTTTTCTCTTTTTACCAACTAGATGGACAAGAATGCCTAAGTTCTCCCTCTAGCTATATATGCTTTTCTCGTCTCAAACTCTATTCATGCTACATCACAAAGTTTGAACAAGTCGAATTCAGACCCTCCGGGTGAGGAGCACTCGGAGCCACCGATCCGTCAAGGGCTTACACCTCCAAAACCTCTTAATGCATCTTGGTCAGACCAACTCACCCCTCTCGGTCTCACCGAATTCATTAAGTTTATCTAGGTTTTTCATCTCGGTGCAACCGATTAGAACAATTCGGTCACACCGAGTTGCAGTAATTGTCGACAATTTTGCATCTCGATGCCACCGAGTCGTTCCACTTGGTCACACCAACAACGTTTGGGTATATATACTCTGCGTACCTGTACAATTGAGACTTTCCTCAAACCACACGAGTTCGCGCCCTAGCACTGCCGCCCCTAGTCTTTGGATCCTCACTGTTGTCGCCAGTGCCTCCTATCGCTGGTCTCTGTCGTCGTCAATGGGATCTCCACCGCCGTTGTCGCCGTAGCGAGTTCATCGCCATGTTAGGGTATGAACTCGACCCCTTTTGTGCATTCTCCAACTCCGATTCTTGCACAAAGGTCTTTGCCATTATTCTTTCCACGAACGAGATCAATCTATCCACTGAAAAAATCTGTTAGAATAGATTTGATACAAAACTTAGGGTTAGGATTCCGTCAAACTCATCTCGGGCCGACCAATCTGAGGATCCCGGTCTCACCGATTTGGCTCAAGCCATTGCATAGGTACAACTCGGTCTGACCGAAGTGTACTAATCGGTGTGACCAATTTCACTTTCTCTGTGAAACCCTAGCATCTCGGAGTCACCGAACTGCATTTCGGTCTGACCAAAACGACATGTTTAGACTCTGTTTATGCTTCGGTGTCATTGAGTTTGTCAAATCTGTAGCTCCGAAATGTTTTCTGCAAAAAACTAAAAATAAGTTTTTGACTCAATATTTTTGCAAAATAGATGTTCTTTGTGATGCTCATCCACTCTACCTATAGCGAACTATTCATAGGGTCAGTTTTAGCAATGTCTAAGGGCAGTGACAGCCAGAACATGTCAGAAGAGCAGATGCATCTCAGTGAGGGCACTAATCCCTCTAGCAACCATGATGAAGGTAGGAGAAGCACTCCAAGTAACTTGCCAAAAGCTACTACCAAACAAAGGAAGATGAGAACTTCAGATTCTGAGGATGAAGAATTTGTTGCTGAGGAAGTGCTACTTCTCGACCTTGCGTTGTATTCCCTTGAAGAGGAAAGGGTGATGCAGCACAGTAGCGTAAGTATTTCCCTCAGTTTTTGAGAACCAAGGTATCAATCTAGTAGGAGACCACGCACGAGTCCCTCACACCTGCACAAACAAATAAGAACTCTGCAGCCAACGCGATAAGGGGTTGTCAATCCCTTTACGGTCACTTATGAAAGTGAGATCTGATAGATAGGATAGTATAATATTTTTGGTATTTTTGATATAAGAACAGAAAGTAAATAAAGCAAAGTAAAGTAGATGAAAGATTAATATGTTGAGAATAGACCCGGGGGCCATAGGTTTCACTAGTGGCTTCTCTCATGATAGCAGAATTCTACGGTGGGTGAACAAATTACTGTCGAGCAATTGATAGAAAAGCGAATAATTATGAGAGCTAGGCATGATCAATATATATAGGCATCACGTCTGTGACAAGTAGACCGAAACGATTCTGCATCTACTACTATTACTCCACACATCGACCGCTATCCAGCATGCATCTAGAGTATTAAGTTCATAAGAACAGAGTAATGCTTTAAGCAAGATGACATGATGTAGAGGGATAAACTCAAGCAATATGATATAAACCCCATCTTTTTATCCTCGATGACAACAATAAAATATGTGCCTTGCTGCCCCTGCTGTCACTGGGAAAGGACACCGCAAGATTGAACCCAAAGCCAAGCACTTCTCCCATTGCAAGAACTATAGATCTAGTAGGCCAAACCAAACCAATAATTCAAAGTGACTTGCAAGGATATTATAATCATACATAAAAGATTTCAGAAAAGAACCAAATATTTCTCGTAGATAATCTTGATCATAAACCCACAATTCATCGGATCTCGACAAACACACCGCAAAGAGATTACATCGAATAGATCTCCTCGAAGATCGAGGAGAACTTTGTATTGAGATCCAAAAAGAGAGAAGAAGCCATCTAGCTAATAACTATGGACCCAAAGGTTTGTGGTAAACTACTCACAACTCATGGTGAGGCTATGGTGTTGATGTAGAAGCACTCCGTGGTAGATCCCCCCCTCCGACGGAGCTCCGGAACAGGCCCCAAGATGGGATCTCACGGGAACAGAAGGTTGCGGCGGTGGAATTAGGGTTTTCTCTGTTGCCTCGATGTTTTCATGGTACATGGGTATATATAGGAGGAAGGAGGGCATCGGGGGAGCCATAGGGGGCCCACGAGGGTGGGGGGCGCGCCCTGTAGGAGGGTGCGCGCCCTGGATCCTCGTGGCCACCTCCTTCGTTCCCTCGCGTGTACTCCAAGTCTTCTGGGTAGATACGGTTGCAAAAATAACTCTCCTGAAGGTTCCATTCCGTTTGGACTCCGTTTGATATTCCTTTTCTGCGAAACCCTGAAATAGGCAAAAAACAGCAATCTGCACTGGGCCTTGGGTTAGTAGGTTAGTCCCAAAAATAATATAAAAGTGTATAATAAAGCCCATTAAACATCCAAAACAGAATATATAATAGCATGGACCAATCAAAAGTTATAGATACGTTGGAGACGTATCAGGAAGTCACCTCCAAGATGCAAGTACTCAATAAGGAATATGTTGTTGCTGCCTGCTGGTGATGTCAAGCCAGGATTGAATAAGAAAGCTCCTGCCAGAGGATTCCCATGTCAAAAGCCAGAGCCTCCACTCAAGAAACTATGTAGTTCACTCTTGAACCAAGAGAAGAAGAGACTACTGGAGGAAAGAAGAGGAAAGAGAGAGTCAAGAAGACTATGACCAGATTTATTGGCAAACCTTCTATGATGAGAGAATCTGATGAAGAAGAGGAGGAGGAAGAGTCTGCTACACCTCCTGCCAAGACCCAGAAGCTGATGGGGGATGCCATCGAGTCTAGGGCTGCTCCATCTAAGCCCAAGACTGCCCCAAGCCTTCAGCTCAAGCTCAAGCCTCCAAGTCTGCACCCAAGAGATCCACCAGAGACATCCCTGATGCTGAGAAGAACAAGGCCCCAGTGCCAGAAGTTCAAGAAGAAGAAGAAGTTCAGGAAGGATGAGTCTCTGTTGCTCAAGAAGCTCAAGCCCAAGATCCCTGATCATAATGATGATCATCCTATGCGAGAGAATATGAAGTCGCGAAAGGATGCATGTCTGAAACTTTGGAGACAGATTGATCCATATGCCACCAAGAGAAGAACTGATGTTGACTACATGTTTCATACCAGAGAGCAACATGATTTCTATGAGATTGTGCTTTTGGACAAGAAGCTCATAGTCTGTGACATGAAGTATGTTGACTGGAAGTACATTGACAGGAATGCTGACCGTTTTCCCCATGTGCATGAGAGCTTCAGAATGAATGAGGTTGACAAGTTTATTGGACAGAAGTTGACCAAGTGGAATGATGAGATGATCATGCAATTCTACTCCACTGCTCACTTCTATCCTGATGGAAATATTGTATGGATGACTGAAGGAACAAGGTATCAATCCTCTATCTCAGAATGGGCCAAGCTGATCAATGCCCCCCCAGGAAAGTTATAATGATCTGGATGTGTACAGCAAGCCTAGGAAGGATCACAACTCCATGGCTAACATGTACAAGACTATTCCAAGTGCAGCAATTGAGTCACACAGATTTGGCTCCATCTACTACTTGCTTACAGGACTGAACACCATCAACACTATCCTGAGGCATACTCTTTTGCCCAAGTTTGGAGACCACATGATGATTCATGGTCACTCCATTAATCTGCTTCATTTGTCTGATGTTCCTCAAAAATTCAAAGTCATGAGCTTGATAGTTGCGACAGTCAAGAGGACAGCAGCTGACCAGAAGAGATCTTGTGGATATGCCCCACACATTCAGATGTTGATCAATTCCAAGGTAGGAACCGGGACATATCTACTTGACAAGAAGCATTTACCTCTTAGGCCAGAACTTGAGGACAACAAGGTTGTCATGGATGCATCACATCCTACTTCTGTTGAGGGCCAAGAGAGTATTGAGAAAGCAAAAGCAGGTAAAGCAGCAAGTGCTTTTGGAACAACCACTCCAAATCTCAAGACAAAGTAAGATCAGCTCAATTATCTGACTGAGGCTACCATGAGGATTGAAAAGAGCCTGGCCAGCTTGACTCGGAATCAAGAAAGTCTTGAGAGGATCTTTGAGACTAAACTGCATGACCTTGATGTAAAGTTCACTGAGATTCAAACAGTTGTGGAGAAGCTTCAAGAGGATGCAGAAGATATGAATGACAAACCAACCACTGATACTTTTTAGAGAGTCCCAAGAGGACCAAGATCATTAGTTGTGCCAGTTGTCGAGCCCAGGACTACCATTTCAGCACCTGTAGCCACTGCCACAATTGTTCGTCCAGTGTCAACTCCTCCAGCTCCACAGACTTCTTCTGAAGTATTTACAGATGCTCCTATCTCCATGCCATCTATGCACACCGGAGCAACCAACCAGAAGACCACTTCAGGAGCTCCCAGAGATCGTGCCTAGAGTGCCGCATAGTGATACGTCTCAAACGTATCTACTTTTCCAAACACTTTTGCTATTGTTTTGCCCTCATTCTTGCACGATTTGAACTAAACTAACCCGGACTGACGCTGTTTTCAGCAGAGCTGCCTGTATGGTTTTATTGTGTGCAGGAAAATGGATTTTTAGGTGTCTCAGAAAATTCCAAGAAAAATCACAGAAAATCCACGCACCCGAAGGGCCATTGTGCCAGAAGTGGGGCCAGAGGGCAGCCAGGGGGCCCCAGGCGCCCTGCTGGCGCGGCCCCACCCCTGGCCGCGCCAGGAGGCCGCCTGGGATGGTCCTCCCCCCTCTGGTGCCCTACCTTGGCTCCTATTTATTCCCGTGGCGAGGAAACCCCAGAAAAGAAGTCGTTTTTCCAGTTTCCGTCGCGGAGCCGCCGCCACCCTCTGTTCTTCTTCGGGAGGGCTAATCTGGAGGCTGATTTGGCCTCCGGAGAGGGGAGATCGTCGCCATCGTCATCATCATCACCACTCCATCCTCCCTCCATGACTTCTCCTTCCATGTGTGAGTAATTCCCTGCTGTAGGCAAAGGGGATGGTAGGGATTGGATGAGTTAGATCATGTAATAGTTTATCAGATTGTTGGGGGCATGTTGCCTATCATCTACTTTGGTGTTTATCATCTTTGCTTCAACTTGTTGCTCTTAATGCTTGTCACTTTGGGCCCGAGTGCCATGTTTTCAGATCTGAACCCTATGTGTTTGCATGAATATATTTGTGTTCTTGATCCTATCTATGAGTTGTTTGCACCTATTATGGTCCGAAACCGGTGATCCCAAAGGTGACAGCTTGGGACACCAAAGTGGATGGTCCATAATTTGAGGATTCCATGTATCCATTGAGTTTATTGCTTTGTTCCGGTGCTCTTTGACAGGAGCACCTTAATCTCCATAAGTTCCTTTTGGCCCCGTTCGTAGCGGGATGGTAGGACAAAAGATGTTGTGCAAGTTCTTATTGCAAGCACGTACAACTACCTGTGGGATACATGCCTAATGTTTGAAATTTGCCTAGATGATCATTACTTTTCTGTGTGCCTTGCCCCAAGTTAGATTCATGATGTATCTCATCCATGCAGCGCCCAACCATCCATCTCGCTAGCCTACAGTGTTTCAATCCTGCTGGTTATTAGTTGTTACTTTTGCTGTTTACTTTTGCTGTCACCACCATCACTATCATATCACCGTTACCACTTATCTTTTGTTGCAAGTAAGTATATTTCAGGTGCGGTTGAATTGACAACTCAACTGTCAAAGCTTATAAATACTCTTTGGCTCCCCGTGTGTCGAATCTATAAATTGGGTTATTCTTACCCGCGAAGACTATCTCGATCCCTTACGGTTGAGGGTTATCAAGTACCGTTTTCTGGCGCCGTTGCCGGGGAGCATAGCAATATTTACAAGTCTACTTGAAGTATCCTACCTGCTGCACTTCATCCGCTATGGGTAAGAAAGGATACCCCAAGGTTCCAATCTTAGTATCCACTACAAGAAGAGGTACTGTTCTGAACACTAGTGCTACACTTGATTCACCTTCTGTTATGAGTAAGTTTGCCTCACCACCACCACATGATGCTTCTACTGAATCTGTTACTATGTCCGATACTTTTGATGATGCTTCTACTACTCTTGATGATATTGGTTCACTTGGTTATGCTCTTGAGAAACAGATCGCTGCTGCTGCAAAAAAATCTGGAATTGAAATTCCTGTTACTCGCTACCCTATTGGTGGAACTTATGATTATCCTGATTTGAGTAAACTCAAGGAGAGACTCCTTGATGATGATTACATTATGCTTGATGATGATTTATGCAGGGAACTGACAGAGTTTGCCGACTCTAACCCTGAAGCTATTAAGAAGCTGCTTGAAAAACACTCCTTGAAGAACAAGACTGTTCCTGATCCTGAATTTGCTACATCTCCTATATGCATCAATGATCCTGATTATGATTTCTCTGTTGATCTTTCACTTATATCTATGGTTGAATCTGACCCCTTTTATGGCAGAGAAAATGATGATGCTATTGCACACCTGACCAAACTCACTGAGTTGGGTGGCTTGTTTACCACGAATGAAAAAATACGAAACTTTTCTGTGACTAAGCTCCTTCCTTTCTCTTTGAAGGAAGGTGCTAAAACATGGTATGATGCACTACCATGTGGTTCCATTAAGAGTCCTCAAGACTTAGCTCACTCTTTTGTTGATAAGTACTTTCCTGCTCATATGCAACATGCTGCTTTACAAAGAATTTATAACTTTAAACAGTTGCAGGATGAGCACCTCACTAAAGCTTGGGGGGGGGGGGTACTGTAGTCTGATCCAGGCTAGACCAGGACATGGAGTCCCTAAGAATGAATTAATCGATATATTTTATGCTGGTCTAACTGATGAATCCAGGTCCTATTTGGATAGTTGTGCTGGTTGTGTTTTCGGGAAAAGAACACCGGACGATGCAGAAGAATTGATGGGCAGGATTGCCAAAAACCATGAAGATTGGTCCGTCCCTGAACCACCTCCACCACCAAAGAAGAGGGGCATGCTTGTTCTAAGCCCCGAAGATATGCAAGAAGCAAAGAAGTCTATTAAAGAGAAGGGTACTAAAACTGAAGACGTGAAGAATCTACCCCCTATTGAGAAGTTGTGTGAGCCTACCACTCACCCTCCTATGGTAGAGGTACACTCTCTTTTAGATTTCAACGCAAGTGACATCCCTCATGGTAAGCCTCCTGATCAATGTTTAGATGAGCTTGATAATTTTATTATGAAGCAAAGTCATTTTAATGAGAGGATACAAAGTCAATTGCATGATAATTCCCTTGCTATCAAAAGTTTGCTTGATGTTCTAGGTAGAACAGTTAATGATGTTAAATGTCTTGTGAAGCATTTTCATATGGTTCAAACTCAGCTTGAACAAATTTCTAATGTGCAAAAAGATTTGCTTGCTAACAATACCAAACAAGATGATTTACAAGCCTTCAGGATTAAGACCCGAGGAGGAACTAGCACTCAAGATCCTCTCTATCCAGAGGGGCATCCGAGGAGAATCGAGCAAGATTCTCAAATGTAGGAAGAAGAAATTGTTGGCTCTCCAAAGAAGAAGAAGAAGAAACACAAGGAGGCTGACAATTCCAATGATCCTATTACAAGTGAAGAGCCAGCTGTTGATCCCAACAGTATATCTACCTCCGATGCTGAGACTGAAGACGGTGCCGAACCTGAAGATAAGGATAAGGAGAAGAATGATCCGCCTGAAGTTCGAGAAGAAGAAGCACCTGACAAACGCAAGAAGTACACTAGAGAAGACTTCGTCGCAAGAAGACATGGGAAGGAAAGAGAACCATGGATACAGAAACCCATGCCCTTTCCAGGTAAGTCTCTCAAATCTAAAGAAGAAGAGCATTACAATAAGTTTTGTGAGTGGATGAAACCTCTTTTTCTTCAAATCCCTTTGACTGATGCTATTAAGTTACCTCCCTATTCAAAATATATGAAAGATATTGTTACTAATAAAAGAAAAGTTCCTAATGAAGCAATATCTACTATGCTTGCTAACTACTCTTTCAGTGGCAAGATTCCTGAGAAGCTTGGTGATCCAGGTATACCCACCATTCCTTGCTCCATAAAGAATAATTATGTCAAAACTGCTTTATGTGATCTTGGAGCAGGAGTGAGTGTTATGCCTTTCTCTCTTTACAAGAGGCTTTGTTTAGAGAAACTAATTCCTACAGATATCTCTCTTCAGATGGCTGACAAGTCAACAGCCGTCCCAATAGGTATTTGTGAGGATGTTCCCGTAGAAGTTGCTAATTGTTTGATCCTTACTGATTTTGTCGTGCTTGACATGCCCGAGGATGGGAGCATGTCCATTATTCTTGGTAGACCTTTTCTTAACACCGCAGGTGCTATTATTGAATGCAATAAAGGAAAGGTTACCTTCAATGTGAATGATAAAGAACACACAGTGTATTTTTCAAAGAAGACCGACAAGAGGCATGGCCTCAACTCTATAGAAAATATCGAGACCGTGAAGATTGGAGAATGGGACTGTCCACTACATGTGCACCACAAATACAAAACTATTATGGTGGGGACAATGTCCATTAAAGTAAAGGTGCAATGATCACTTCGTAAGAGGTGGGACTTTTTGCTCTATATATCGCCGGTTTGTTGGTAAGACTTGATCAACCTTACTAGTGAGCATGTTTTATATAGGTAAAAAGTTGAGCTTGTTATGTTTTCATTTGTTTTAGCTTTTGTTCTCCTTGTTGTACCAAGTGTTTGTGGTTTTGAAGCTTCACAATTCTAATCACTGCTTTAAGTTTTCAGAAAGTTTTGCAGCTTTTTGAACTTCGAAAAAATTTCAACAGTGAAGTTTTCAGAAAAAATTCCAAAAAAATAAAAATAAAAATTTCCATGCCGGGAGTGACCCGGAGGCACCTGGGGCTGACCAGGGGGGGCCACCAGTGGCCCAGGCGGCCAGCTGGCGCCGCCTGCCCCCTGGCCGCGCCCATAGGGCGCCTGGGGCCCACAGGTCCCGCCTCCAGGTGAGTCTTCTTCCTCTCTCTCTCTTTCTCTCCAAAAACACGAGTTCTGCACCTGTTCTTACGTTCTTGCTGTTCTTGGAGGCAATTTTCGATCTCTCTCTACAGCCTATCATTCGAGCTGAGATTTTGAACAAATACTCCCTGGTATGTAACTCCTCCACCCCTCCAATTAGATTTTTGGTTGGTGGCTTCATTTGTGAGTATTTAGTAGTTCTTGGTGCTGTGTAGATGAGCTTGCATGCATGTGTAGAAATTTATTTTCCAAGCTTTGATGCAAGTTTATGCCTTAGGTAAGTAAGTTGAGTAGTTTGCCTTAACCCACTTTGTTTAAATCCTTGTTTTTGTAATTTGTCAAAAATTTCAGAAATGAGTTTGTTAGGAAGGGCAAAGGGGTGGCTTGAGAAGAAGAAGCCCGCGCGCTCCGATCGAGTTACTAGAGCCGCAGCTTCACCCTCGACTGCTAGGGTGAGCTACAATGAAGATCATGTGCCCCTAGAGTTGTTGGAAGACACAAATCCAGCACGTGCGATGATGTTCCCATGTGATGAATTCCTTGAAGCTGCAGGAATTAAGGATGAGTTTTATAACCTTTGTGCTAATGCAGGTCTGACATGGCTCGTCACGTGCCGTGTTGCTCAGTATCAAAAACTCACCTCCGGTTTCATTAACAGTTTTAGATATAACCTTGATACTGGTTCTATTGAGTTTAAAATTTACAATAATCTTTTGACCATGCCCTTGGAAAAGTTTTGTGAAATAATAGGTGTGCCAAACATTGGGCGGACGGTGAAGATGACCTCTCAGCCCTCCGAGCTGAGAACCGTCTTCAACTCTCTCTGCAGCATGGATACGAGGGATATTCATCGGTCAAAAATCTCCAGCATCTTATTCCCTCACCTCAGGTATTTTGCGTATTATGTTGCTAGAGGGGTGTTAGCTCGTGACAACACGAGCAGCATTTCTGCGCCGGATATTGCTATCCTGGCAACCGCCCTCTCAGGGAGGTTTGATTATAATGTGGGTGCCTTAATTGCTCGACGCCTTGCTATGAACGGTAACAAGGGAGATTTATTTGGTGGTGTTTATGCCACACTTATCTTAGAGTATCTTAAAGGCACCCCACACCCTGATGATAAGCCTTTTACTTATTTAAGTTTTGATCTTGCTGCTATGAAAAGGCATAAGTTTGTTACCATGACTTCTGAGTTTGGTAACCTTGTTTATATCTTGCGTTTCGGAACTACCGCAGAACGCAAGATCCGTCTACCTGCACCTCTTTTGTTTGATTTTTCTCGCAGGAATGGATGGTCCTTTGATGTTATCCAGTTCGATGAGTTCATGGTCCAGCATAAGTTTCATAACCCCATGGAGGGGGTTGTGCCCGACGAGGAGGAGCACGGTGAGTTACCACCTTTTCAGGGGGAGACCGTCACCCAGTTTGGTGAAGGGTCTTCCTCTGCTTGGAGTGCGGACCCTTCTTCGTGGGAGGATCCGAGGACTTCGGTGTACGCGTCGGAATCCTTATACGACCCTTGGACTCACCAGTACCACCCCGGAGCAGGAGGCTCCTAGGGGCAGTAGCTACTACCAACTTAGGCCAAAAGCCTAAGCTTGGGGGAGTACGTGCCCTTCTCACTTTTCCATTGTATTATCCGTTTTATTTTTGTTCGGTTTGATCTTTTTGAAGTTTTTGCCCGTTCTTCTTTGTTCTTTCTTTGCAAAAACAACAAAAAGATTTTCTCTTTCTTTTGCTTTCGTTCAACCTTTGAAAAAACCCAACAAGATTTCCTTTCTCTCTTTAGTTTGCTTTTTTTCAGAGTTCAGCTCGAGTCCGTGATGGCATTTAATTATATTTCCTACGTTCGATCGTGCAAGTGACAAGGCAGTAATGACGAAGATCGACGGAGGGGAAGCAACAAGGAAAACCGGTATGAACTCTTCTTGTTTCTACTTTTGTACATATGCCTGTACTTATGATCTAGAGACCAGCTTGTAGCGACATAGTGCTATGCTTACAATGCTTTCCCAGTGGTTCATGCTTTCCTTGTGGCTAATCTCAAATAGCTAGAGTATATAATGTGTTATTGAAATGATTTACATGCATTGCATTGTTCATGGTTTGGTATACTAAGGTGGTATTTCCCTTTGGAGAATTCTTGGATTGACTTGGCACATGTTTACACATGTTTAAGACTAAAAAGTCTGCTTTGCCTTGATGATCTTTAAGTTTCAGAATAGTTATATCACTTTCATGCCCAATTCAATGTTGCTTTGTCGCTCTGCATGATTATGACCGTTATTGCTCTCTAGTTGGTCGCTTCCCAGTCTCTTGCTAGCCTTCGCTCGCACTAAGCGGAATTCTGCTTGTGCATCCAAATCCTTTCAAACCAGTTATTCCATATGAGTCCACCATACCTTCCTATGTGGTATTTACCGGCCATCCTAACGAAGACTTTCTTGTACCATCTCGAAATTATTCAAATTTACTCCTGTTATGTGCCTCTGTTTTAGCTCATGAGGAAGTAGTAGGTAATTCATGATCTTCTTATGTTGGACATGTTTTATCCCGGGATTGCATGTCTAATCTGCAAACCCCTAATACGAGGAGGGACTGGCATGAGTGCGCCCAGCTCACAAAAGATAATCACAACCAACAAACCCTCCTTCACGCTTTGTTTATGAGAAATCAGAAAACTTTGGTAGTGATAAACAAAGGAGATTAAGGGGATGTGATCGTCCCCATCTTGGGAGCCGTTCCTTGAAACATGTCTAGCATAAGAAGTGATTGGGTTGTCTACTAGCATTCGTTGACGAAATATGCACCTCCCAAAATCATTTTTACCTCTGTTTTCAAAACCAAGAGCTCTGGTACATGTTTAGTCTTTGCTTCCAACCACGGGTTTTCAACCTCTCCATCAAATTCCACGGTTCAAGAGTCTCCACCTTCTTTCTTCAAAGCACCAACTAGGAGAGCATAATTGTCATTCTGAGTATAATGTGCATTGTCCCAAAGTATTACATTATCTTCTGCATGCTTGTGGTATTAATTATTCTGAAATTCTTAGTTCTAGTCTCCTTCAAAACTCTGGAGGAGTTTCTGCATTTATATTTTGCTTCACTCATGGAGGCTAGCGAGATAGCACTCTAGTATGTTCAAGCTATGTGCAATGTAATCTTGTCTTGATTTTCAGTAGCATATTATTTACTTTTAGTTATTTATGATTGGTCACTTGAAAGAAGGATTGCTTTGTGCATTGTCCTCATAGCATTGTTTCAATACTTGCTAGACTCTTTTCGTAGTACATGCTTATATACATCTAATGAAGCAAAAGAGTTTGTCAAAGTTTTCTTTGTCGCGTCCAGTTCGTTGAACTGAATTGCTTGAGGACAAGCAATATGCTATGCTTGGGGGAGTTGATACGTCTCAAACGTATCTACTTTTCCACACACTTTTGCTACTGTTTTGCCCTCATTCTTGCATGATTTGAACTAAACTGGTGCCCTACCTCCGGTGCCCTACCTTGGCTCCTATTTATTCCCGTGGCGAGGAAACCCCAGAAAAGAAGTCGTTTTTCCAGTTTCCGTCGCGGAGCCGCCGCCACCCTCTGTTCTTCTCCGGGAGGGCTAATCTGGAGGCTGATTTGGCCTCCGGAGAGGGGAGATCGTCGCCATCGTCATCAGCATCACCACTCCATCCTCCCTCCATGACTTCTCCTTCCATGTGTGAGTAATTCCCTGCTGTAGGCAAAGGGGATGGTAGGGATTGGATGAGTTAGATCATGTAATAGTTTATCAGATTGTTGGGGGCATGTTGCCTATCATCTACTTTGGTGCTTATCATCTTTGCTTCAACTTGTTGCTCTTAATGCTTGTCACTTTGGGCCCGAGTGCCATGTTTTCAGATCTGAACCCTATGTGTTTGCATGAATATATTTGTGTTCTTGATCCTATCTATGAGTTGTTTGCACCTATTATGGTACGGAACCGGCGATCCCAAAGGTGACAGCTTGGGACACCAAAGGGGATGGTCCATAATTTGAGGATTCCATGTATCCATTGAGTTTATTGCTTTGTTCCGGTGCTCTTTGACAGGAGCACCTTAATCTCCATAAGTTCCTTTTGGCCCCGTTCGTAGCGGGATGGTAGGACAAAAGATGTTGTGCAAGTTCTTATTGCAAGCACGTACAACTACCTGTGGGATACATGCCTAATGTTTGAAATTTGCCTAGATGATCATTACTTTTCTGTGTGCCTTGCCCCAAGTTAGATTCATGATGTATCTCATCCATGCAGCGCCCAACCATCCATCTCGCTAGCCTACAGTGTTTCAATCCTGCTGGTTATTAGTTGTTACTTTTGCTGTTTACTTTTGCTGTCACCACCATCACTATCATATCACCGTTACCACTTATCTTTTGTTGCAAGTAAGTATATTTCAGGTGCGGTTGAATTGACAACTCAACTGTCAAAGCTTATAAATACTCTTTGGCTCCCCGTGTGTCGAATCTATAAATTGGGTTATTCTTACCCGCGAAGACTATCTCGATCCCTTACGGTTGAGGGTTATCACATAGCATTATGCATTTTCAAGCTTTTTGGTAACTTGTTGCCAAAGGGGGGGAAAGTGTATAGATTATTAGGCTTCGTGAGAGAGAGAGAGAGAGAGAGAGAGATATTTGCCTCTTTTGTTGGTTTTCACTCTTGCTACTTGGTTCATTTGGGTATTGCTACCCCTGCTACAGTTTTCTTATGCTCGCGAGATACTTATGTGTTTGATCATACTACGCTTAATGTGTGCTTGCATGATTGTGTATGATCATTCACTTGTTTGTTTTGGTGATGAGTGCATGTTTTCTAAATTTTATCATTTTTAGCGCTCCACCAAGATGTATGTGACATGAAAGAGTGACCCATGATCCTAATCGATTGTGCATTTGCATTCAAAAGCAATTTTTAATTAATGCACAAATTCAGGGGGAGCTCTTGCTTATCACATACTTCTCAAAGCGACGATGTATTTCATTCATATTATCATTTGTCGAAGCTTTGATCTATATGTTGTCATCAATTACCAAAAAGGAGGAGATTGACAATGCAACTAATCCCCGGGTGGTTTTGGTAATTCATAACAACATATAGCTCATTGAACTAATATCCATTCAAGTTAAATATTTCACAAAGTTCAATGTTTGGCATGGCATGGACTAGAGACGTGGACCCCTCAAAATGCTAAGGACAAAGATTGGCAAAAGCTCAAGACTCTTCTTTTTCCTTTTAGTGATCCAAGATCACATTGAGTCCATAGGAAAGCCAATACTATTAAAAGGGGATGAGGTGTTGCTTAATAGTCTACTTGCTCAAGTGCTTAGTGATATTGCACAAGAATCCCAGACACTTTCTCATTTCCAAATATGTTCAAAACCCAAAGTCAAACTCGGCCCCATCGATTTGATCTATCCAGCGCCACCGAGTTCATTTGACATAGCCACTGCCAGAAACTCTAGATAATTCGGTCACACCGATTTGGATCTCGGCCTCACCAAGATGGCCCTGCAAACTCTCTATTTCCCTTCGTAACATTTCGATCACACCGAGTTGAGCGATTGGTCCCACCGAGTTTGCTTGACCAACTCTCTGTTTAATCTTTTGCTGAAATCGGTCCCGCTGAGTTCATGCAATCGGTCTCACCGAGGTGAGGTTTTGGCCTAGACCTAGCACATCGGTCCCACCGAGTTGATCATGTCAGTCCCACCGAGATTCCTAACATTCACATTTTGAACTGCTTCGGTCTCACCGAGTTCACCTATTCAGTCTGACCGAGTTGGGTCAAATGTATGTAACGGTTGGATTTTATGTGGAGGCTATATATACCCCTCCACCCACTTCTTCATCTGTGAGAGATCCATCAGAACATGCCTACACTTCCACTACTCATTTTTTGAGAGAGAACCACCTGCTCATGTGCTGAGACCAATATATTCCAATCCAACCACAAGAATCTTGATCTCTAGCCTTCCCCAAGTTGCTTTCCACTCAAATCATCTTTCCACCATATCCAAAATTCTGAGAGAGAGTTGAGTGCTGGGGAGACTATCATTTGAAGCACAAGAGCAAGGAGTTCATCATCATCACACCATCTATTACCTTTTGGAGAGTGGTGTCTCCTAGATTGGTTAGGTGTCACTTGGAAGCCTCTGACAAGATTGTGGAGGTGAACCAAGAAGTTTGTAAAGGCAAGGAGATCGCCTACTTCATGAAGATCTACCCGAGTGAGGCAAGTCCTTCGTGGGCGATGGCCATGGTGGGACAGACAAGGTTGCTTCTTCGTGGACCCTTCGTGGGTGGAGCCCTCCGTGGACTCGGGCAGCAGTTACCCTTCGTGGGTTGAAGTCTCCATCAACGTGGATGTACGATAGCACCACCTATCGGAACCACGCCAAAAATCCCCGTGTCTCCATTGCGTCTGCACTCTCCAAACCCTTCCCTTTATCTTCATATGAATGTTTTACTTTCTGCTGCTATACTCTTAGAATTGCATGTGTAGGTTGGTTGCTTGACTTGTTCTAATTGCTAAAATCCGCCAACACTAAAAATTGGGAAAATGCTAGATTTTTATTTGGTCAAGTAGTCTAATCACAACCCCCCCCCCTCTAGACCTACTTTCGATCCTACACTATATAAACTGCTGCCCCGGCCATAGCCATAGTCACCCGCCTTCGTTCCCTTTCTCCTCTCCGCACCACTCCCGCCATGGATTACTAGTGCGCTAAAGCTCTCTAGGATGGGTTGATGTTGTATCAGAAGAAGGAGATGGCCGCCATTGCTGTCGGATGGCAGGCCAACAGGTAGCCGGAGGACAACGACGTCCCAATGGATGACGCGGCCGACGACGAGCCGACGCAACCCTCCTCATTTGCGCCACCCCTCATCGGTGCATTACAGCATGACCATCGGTCTGGCCCGTGGCCATTACATTGACATCGTGCAGGAGATGCGGAAGGAGCAGTTCCGGGAGGCACAGGCCGACGCCACATACAATCCCCCAACTCCTCCAAGAGCACTAGCAGGTGGAGGAACAGCTCGCCGCCAGCAGGGCGATCACACCGAACGCAGACCTGGCGGAGCAGGCAACAATGCTTGAGTCCTACCGCTCCGCCTACGAGATCTGCCTCCTCCACTGGCGGTACCACCAACATTTAGCCGAACTGGAGGCCGCCTACAAGGAGTTGACGAGGCGGCGGAGGAGGTGTTTGGGAAGACCGATGATGTCGACATCGTCGCCACGACCACGAAGATGGCACGTCTGCGGGCGGAACCAACAACGAGGAAGAGTAGTGCACGGTAGGTCGCCGTCGCTCTGGTCCAAGGAAGGCCACTTGCATTCGTGTCCGCGGACTGAACCCCCGTGTCCATAGACGGATGCGGGAGGAAATTTACGGTTGCCGTGGGAGATGCCCTAATTGGTCTTTTTTTTCTTTTCTTTTCTTGAGACGCTAGCACGCGATACAGTTTGCAAAAATACATAATGATAAGTGGGGAGCAGCAAAGACGAGTTGTGCACGGTAGATCGCCGCCGACTGCGACAAAGAGTAGTGCACGGTTGGTCGTTGTCGTACGACGGTCGTCTGTCCGTCCGTTTGTCGCCCACAATAATGACATGTGGTAGCCGACGGCTACTCCGCGCCACCCGTTTGTCCCTCTGCCGCCCACCATTGCTATATAAATTGTTGCCCCGGCCATAGCCACAGTCACCCACCTATGTTCCCTTTCTCCTCTCCGCACCACTCCCACCAGGGATTACTCTTGCACTAAATCTCTCTAGGACGGGCTGACGCTGTATCAGAAGAAGGAGATGGTTGTCATTGTTGCCGGCTGGCAGACCGACAGGTAGTCGAAGGACGACAACGAGCCAACAAAACCCTCCTCATTCGCGCCACCCCTCACCAGTGCATTACATCATGACCATCGACGAGGCTGGTGCCCATTACATTGACATAGTGCGGGAGAAGCGGAACGAGAAGTTTCGGGAGGCACAGGTCGACGCCGCCTATAACCCCACAGCTCCTCCATGAGCACTAGCAGGTGGACGAACAGCTCGCCACCGGCAGGGTGATCACACCGGACGCAGACCTGGCGAAGCAGGCGGCACTGCTCGAGTCCTACTGCTCCGCCTACGAGATCCGCCTCATCCACTAGTGGTACCGCCAGCATCTGGTCGAACTGGAGGCCGCCTACAAGGAGTTTGACGAGGCGGCGGATGAGGTGTTTGGCAAGACCGACGATGTCGACATCGTCGCCACGACCATGAAGATGGCACGTCCGCAGGCGTAACCGGCAACGAGGAAGAGTAGTGCATGGTAGATCGCCGCCGCTCTGGTCCAAGGAAGGCCAACTGCATCCGTGTCCGCGGACTGAACCTCCGTGTCCGTGGACGGATGCGGGGGGAAATTTACGGTTGCCGTGGGAGATGCCCTAATTGGTCTTTTTTTCTTTTCTTTTCTTGACCCGCTAGCACGCGATACAGTTTAAAAAAATACATAATGAAAAGTGGGGAGCAACACAGAAGAGTAGTGCACGGTAGATCACCGCCGACCGCGAGGAAGAGTAGTGCACGGTAGATCACCGCCGACCGCGAGGAAGAGTAGTGCACGGTAGGTCACCGCCGCTCTGGTCCAAAGAAGGCGACATGCATTCGTATCCGCGAACTGATCTCCCTTTCCGTAGACGGATGCGTTAAAATAAATACATAATAAAAAGTGGGGAGCTGTAGAGATTGAACATTGGTCTACTAGGAAATCTATTGCGCTAGTTGCCACCACGACTATGTCCAGTTCATGTTCAGCACTAGGAGCGAGACGTACTTGATGCGCCGTGAGGCGGTCTTTTCAGTGATGTTCCTGTTTTTTTATCCATTTTTTCCCCTGGTTATACTGGTTTTCTCTTGTTTTCTCCATTTTATTTTGGTTTATTTGTTTCTTCTCCTTTTTTTTTGATTTTCCTTTTTCTTATCTATTTTTTGTTTAGTTTTCGTTTCTCTTCTCCATTTTAGTTTTTCTTTTTAGGGTTTCATTTTTTCTTTGTTTCTTTTTGTTTTCATTCTACATTTTTATACTTGTTCAAAAAAAAATTGAAATACTTGTTCAACAGTTTTCAAATATTTGATCAATATTTTTTCAAATACTTGTTTAACATGTTTGAAATACTTGTTCAACATTTTTCAAATACATGATCAATATTTTTCCAAATACTTATTCAACATTTTCAAATACATGTTCAACATTTTTATATACATGATCAACATTTTCCAAATACGTGTTCAACATTTTTGTCAAATACTTATTCAACATTTTAAAAAACTAGTTCAACATTTTTTAATACTTGTTCAACAATTTTCAAATGCATGATTATTGTTTTTCTATATATTATGTAAATTATAATTTTGCAATAGATATATTTAGACAATTTGAAAGTGTAAACAAAATAAAAAATGGAATAAAAACAAAATAAAAAGTGAAAACAACAGAAAAAAACGAGGCAGTGTAGTACCTACGAATCTGGGCCAACCTATATTATCACACGCTTCAGCGAGTCGGAAGCCTCGACTCGCTGAACGCGAGACATATAGATGCCCTCGGGCGCTGGGAGTCCCTGCTCGACGCCCGCGTGCGTCAGTATGACGACCTTTCGCTGAAGGGCGCACAAAACGGGCCGACCCGTTAGCAGGGGTCGTATGTAAAACTGCAGGAATCAGGTAAAAAGTAAGCTAACTTGTGGTGGAGTCCAACTCACTCCCTCAAGGCAGGAAGCACCGTCGGGAACCATTTGAGGTAGCAACCGTGGTTTTGTTTATTGCAGCGCCAAGGTATAAGTACTAACGGGTAATGGTAGATCCGTTTTTTCCTTCAAAATTTTCAGTATTTCTTGAAAAAATGTGAACAATCTATGTTAATAAATGTGAATAACGTTTGAAAATGTGAACACATTTCAAAATTAGAACAGACCTTTATAACACGTTTCTTTTCAGAAAAATGAACAGAAACTGAGAAACATGAACAAAATTCTATATAGGCTGAACAATTTTAAGTGAATATTGATTTTTCTTTTGTAATATACACTGAAATTTTTTCTAATATAAATTGAACATTTTGTAATATTCATTTCATAATTTTAGAATGCACATTGAACATTTGTGTAAATTACGCTGAACAAATTTGAAATAGACAGTGAACATTTTTTAGTAATCACTGAAAAAATCTTAAAATATGATGAACATTTTTATAATGTAAGGTGAACTTTTTTGTAATATATCATGAACATTTTATTAGTGTATGATCAACATTTTTGTAATACATGATGAACATATTTTATATTGCACGATGAACTTTATCATAATATACGATGAACATGTCTTAATATACGATGACGATTTTTGTTATATGCGGTGAACACACAAAAAATGAGAAGAAGAAAACATAAAAGAGAATAAACGAAGGGAAAAGCTTACCTTCTGCCGGCTGATCACGCGCGCCCGTCCGCCGGCTCCGTGGCCGTCCGATCTATATTTTATCCCGCGTCCGCTGGAGGCGTGTATATTTTCTGCAACTCACCTCTTATTTCAGGACAGCCATTCCTGCAACTGGATAACAATGGAGGGTTTCATCCCGCAGCAGCGTGGGCTTGTGTGGTTGGTAGTGTGAGCCACTGGATTTGGAAGGGCGGTGGACGCGGCTGGGACTTATCCAACGTGGTGGCGTCGACGACTGGCTTGGGATCGGCGATGGCCGGCAACGACTCAAGCAGGTACGGATCAGAGATCCCTTCCCCCATTCTTTCTGGCCGATGCGGCGATGATGGCACTCCCTGTTATTTCTCTCGTTTCTACAACCGAGCGTTTGTTGCGGAAAGTAACGAGTGGGCGCACGGTCTTGTTTTCGCAATAGAGCGTTTGTTGCCGAAAGTAACGAGTGGGCATGCGGTTTGCAACAGCGCATTTGTTGCAGGAAGTGACGAGTAGGCAGGCGGTCTTGTTTCTGCAACAAAGTGTTTGTTGCGGGAAGTAACGAGTGGACATGCGGTCTGCAACAGTGCGTTTGTTGCGAGTAGTAAGGAGTAGGCATGCGGGTATGTTTCTGAGCGTTTGTTGCCGGAAGTAACGAATGGATATGTGGTCTTGTTTCTGCAACAGATTGCTTGTTGCGGAAAATAAGGAGTGGAGACGCAGTCTTGTTTCTGCAACGGAGTGTTTGTTGCGAGGTGTAACGAGTGAGCATGAGGCGCGGACACCATCGGACGGCTAACAGCTCGAGCATCCAGCGGTCATCGAGGCGGCGGATAATATGTAAACATTGTCCGGCGGACGCGTAGCAGCGCCCATAAACGAAAAGGAAAAAGAATGAAAGGTAAAAGGAACAAAAAACATAACAAAACCATCAAGAACTGGACAAAGCATTGAAAAACTGAAGCAAACAAATCACAGAAGAAAAACAAAAAAACAAACCTGCAGGAAACAGGAAAGGAAGCAGCAGCGAACGAATATCAGGCGAATCCCGTACGTGGGCCGGCCCAGCCTGACGATCGCTTCTGCGAAGGCACGATCTTTTTGACGCTAACGAGCGTCAAATAGGATCTGCCTCGGGCGCTGGCTATCCGATCGAAGGTTATCTCGCGTGAAAAACTTGCAAGACGATGATCCAAGTAGAGCTTGGATCTGACCTCTTGAGCCGGACTAAGCACCACTATAGGAAATGGGCTTGCCAATTGCCGTGGGCTACCGGTTGTTCCTAGTTTATCGTGGGCTGCCGGGTTTTTTGCCACCTTTCCATGGGTGAGTCTATGTCTCGATTTATCGAAATCACTAATTGAGGAGTACTCGTCGCAAAGATCACTTCAAACCCTCAGGTTGTGACAAGTGGCGCGCTGCATGTGCGTCACTTGACGCAACCTGGGCGTTTTCCCTTTTTTCGTAGATCCGTTTATTCAAAATGTTTTATCTCTTCAGCCGCGCGTCCAAATCTCGAACGTCATCGTTGAATTCCTTGCGTTGAGATCTTCAAAACTAGATCCCATGTTGATGGAATATTGACGAACTTTTTTTCACGAAAAACCGAACCGGACGCACTGATTTTTTTTCTTTTCCGAAAGAGGCATGCCCGTGTCTCTCGCGAAATCACAACCGTGCCTTTGACGGAAACAGAACCGTGACTCTAGCGAAAAAAAAACGTGTTTTTTTGTTTCCGATGAGGCACGACCGTGACTTTCGCGAAAGCACAACCCTTGCCTCTCGCGGAAGCAAAACCTTGACTCTCGCGAAAAAAATAGAAAACACGTTTTTTTTTTGTTTCCGAAAGGCAGGGTCATTACTCTCACGAAAGCACAGCCGTGCCTCCTGCGAAAGCAAAACCAAGAATGTCACGAAAGGAAAAAAAAATAGAAAACACATTTTTTTTGTTTCCGAGAGGCACGGCTGTGACTCTCGAGAAAGAAACAAAAAAACAGAAAACACGTTCTTTTTCGTTTCCGAGAGGCACGGCCGTGACTCTCGCGAAAGCACAACCGTGCCTCTCGCGGAAGCAAAACCATGACTCTCACGAAAGGAAAAACGTTTTTTGCAAAAAAAATCGAATTTTTTATCGAAAAGTTAAGGAAGACCGGTGGAAAACCAAAAGTCCAAAACGTCGAAAAACCACGGTTAAAAAGCGGAAACGCGTACGGAAAAATAATAAAAATTAAAATCTGAAGGGAGCGCCGAGAGCGCGACACGTGGCGAATGGCTGACAACGCGTCAAGTGGCGGATCGTTGCAAGGCTCCCGAAGGAGCGCTCGTTAACTAGTTGCTCCCTCGATTTAGGCGAGACAGAAGAACCCATCACCTACAGGTGCCCCCATCTCGTTTCATCATGCTGCTGTCATCCATTTATTTTTCTTTATTTTTTACACTTTTGAAAATACTAAATACTGTTATGATGGAAAAAATATTTATTTAATTTTTTAAAGATGTTTGTTGCACATTTTAAGGTAGTCCATCCAGTTTGAAAAATGTTTGCTCGCTTTCAGAAAATAATTGTTTCATTCATTAAAAACGTATGCCAAATTTTAAAAATGTTCAGGTTTTTTTAAAGAATTTATGAAACAGTATTTTAAATGTTGTATAAAGTAAACAATGTTATGCAATTCAAGAAAAATGTTTCATGTCATTCAGAAAAATATAGGTGTCACGTTAAAAAAAATTCACGTGTTTCAAAAAAATATTAGTGAAATTTAGGAAAAAAAGACTTGTAGAATCTAAAAACAAATGTCCTCATAGTTGAAAAAACGCTTCATAGCATTAAAAAAGTATTAATGTGTATTTGAAAAAAAAAACGCATACTCGGAAAATGTTCAAAAGACATATTTGAAAAAACAATTTATTGAAAAATGTTACACATACATAAAAATATTGTTATATGTATATGAAAATATACAGTGTGTTTGACAAAAAAGTGGTTATCAAAACATATATTTGAAACAAGAAATATAATCATGTATTTGAATTTTTAAACATGTATAAAAATATTCGTAATGTGTAGACAAAATGTACAATGTGTAAGAAAAACAAGACATGTGTAAAAAAAAGAATACAAAAATGAACAACACCAGTGAAAACAAAATAAAAAACAAAGCAAACTAAAGGAAAAAATTAAAAGAAAAAGAAAAACCAAAGAAAACTATGGAAAAACCGAGGCCAAACAGTGAAAAAACCTAAATAGCACATGAAAAAACTAATGCGCAACAACTAGATGTAATCCACTTTTCAAGAAAGATGAAACATTTTGGATAAATTGCCCTGGTTTTTCTCTGTCGTGATGTAGGCTAGACGTATTACGTCTCGACATGAGCAAGACATAGCTCGCGCGCTTTGCCGTTGTGAGTTGTCACGTAGTTGTGGCATCTCGGGAGATTTTTTTTTAGTCCAACCATGAGAGCAACTAGTTAGATGATACATTCTATGTGGGCTTTCTAGAGGTCACTCATGGGTGCACTCCACATGGTGCTTTCCAGTGTCCTCATGTATCGCGCGCTATACACTTCCTTCACCGAGTGTTTTTGGTTTTTTTGGATGGAGGTGGGGGTTTAATATTCATCTATTATTATTATCTCTTGGTTTTCACCTGTCAGGAGCGCATGTGTGTTGTGCTTCTACGTGACTATATGTGTGCTTCACGCGAAAAAACCGATGTGTTGTGCTCCCATGTGTGCTACATGTGTGCTTCATGCCGGAGCATGAGTGTGTGCTCCCGCGAGGTATGCTGCTTCCGGGTGAAGCATATGTGTGCTCCACACCGGAGCATGGGTGTGCTTCATCCTACGGGGTGTACAAGTTAGTTTACTTGTGATTTATGAATCATAACTGTTCTTTCACGGGTAGAGGCGGAGCTGGAACATAAGCCAAAACAATGTACCACTTAAGCATGGTGAAACAAATTCAAGCAATAACGCACTGCTTTTTTTCCATAACTCTATTAGGATTACCAGCCATACAATTACTTGGGTAAAGATGTATGTGTTTGCAAATTCGAAAATATATAATTGCACCAAGGTTCAATTATCTTGAGCTACAAGATAAATTGTAGACTTAAAATTTAAAGTAGAACATAGTGGAATGGCCAGATAAAATAATTAAATAGATAAGTATTTATACACTACCTTCTAGTACATTAGCTTTTTTCCTAGCCATGATATACTCGACCGAATGAAGTATACCCTAATTATAAGTCAAACCCTAGCCATCGCCTCACGTTTCTTAAAAACTTGTATTATCTCTAAATAGGGTTTAATATGTTGGCAACACCTTTACAAAGATCATGGCAAGAAATGAGAATAAGCAATAATTACAAAAATAATTAGGAAAAATTTACCCTAGAATTGCCTCTTGTGGTTGATAGGCCATCACCCGTCTTGCATCATCAGTCGGTTGTGTTGTGCGCACGCGTGTGTGTGAGTCATAGTCTTGCTTTCGCTGGCTATCCACATGGCATGGGCATTGAAAAAATTCTAGGTGGCCTAGACGAATAGTTCAAAACATGATAATTAAGTCATCTTATTCATAACACCATGCACTGATTGGGTAAGTAATACACAAATATTCTATATTCGATAATTGCCCAACTGAGAGGTTGTGGTACGCTGTCGTTGGCCGCGTGAGTGTAGCGATTGGGGGCTCAATGAACTGTGGTCCATCAATCAAGAGACATATCTACACATCATTTTCTTTTGGTTGGGTGTTGGCCTCCAAACTCCCTCCACCTTCATTTAGATCCATAAGACAAATGTGGTTGTGCCATATCCATCCCAAACAAAATATGGCATGATATGCCAAAAGCTATACAAGGGCGAAGGCCATGCACCATGGGTACTAGGTAAAGCTGTTTTTGCTGGTCGCGTTTGCTGCAAACTTTTAGCATCTGACGCACCGCTCCTGCTACAACCAGGTGCACACGCTAATATTACTACCTACTAGTATTTACCATGGTTGGAGTGGACATGAGCGGTTGCTTTCAACACCTCGTTGATAGAGTTTGTTAACACCTTGAGGGTTGGAAGGAAAGGTCCTTTCTACGCAAAGGAAGGAGATTTTGTTGAAATCGCTACCACAAAAATTCCATCCTATGCTATGTCAGTGTTTAAATTGCCAAAATAATTTTTCAGTCCAATTACCGATGAATTTGCTGATTTTTAGTGGGGAGATAATGAAGAGAAGAACTTGCACTAGTTTGTATGGTGGAAAATGTGCATTCGGAGGAGGAAAGAGAGCCCGGAGTTTATGGGCCTACATAGTTTCAACCTTGCTATGGTCGATAAACATTGTCGGTCACTACTCCAGAACCAAAATGCTTTTATGTGCATGTGTTTTGAGTGCTAAATACTATCCAAATAGTGATATTTTGAAGGTTGTGCCAAAGAAGGAATCATCTTTCACTTGGAAAATAATACCTCTCGAAGGTATTGATAATTTGTATGATTCATGCTATTTTCTATCAGTTATAAACACTTTGGGGATACTTTTTATTGAATTTTATTGGACTAACATATTAACCCACTGCCCCGCAAATTCATGTTGTCTGCTATTTTTGTATTTTCATGAAAATACCTAGATAAGTGCCAAAACAAATCAACAAAAATAGTTCTGGAAGATTGAAGAACAGATGGAACCCTAGGGACCTAGACCCACACCTGGTGGGCCCCACAACCCCTACGCGACCTAGGGCTTGGGCACCTACAAGGGTGCCAATGGCTTGTGCCAACCGTGGCTGGCCTCCGGTGCCCCTGGCTTATATATACCCCCAAAATCACCTCTAATTTACCAAGCATCTTTTGGTCGCCGCCACATCGCATTTTCGAGGCAATCTCCATTTTCAGCCCTGGTATGGAACACAATCAGAGTTGTGAGTAGTCCACCCCCGAATATGGGTTCATGGCAGTAGCGAATGTTGTAATCTCTCCTCCTAGATGTGTATTTGATGACCAATACAATAGCTACACTAGGTCATTGATGGCGCGCGTTGTTGCGCCCGTCAATTTTGACAATAAAATTATAGGAATTTTCTAAAATTTGCCGATGCACAAAGCATACAATTTGAATTTACATAAACTTCTCGACATATTGGATGCGGTGATTTTTTTTTGTTTTTTTATAAACAAAAAGGTTGCATTTACACAAAATGATTAGTTTTATTGCATGTTATATTATCATATTCTTGGAGGAAAGATGCAAAACTACCAACAATTGCATAAAAGGACAAGTCATATTCAACATCAATTAATGTGATGCATTATAATCTGGAAGAGAAAATTATATTATGCACAATGAGGACACCAATTTGCAAAGGAAGGAATTAAAGAAGGCTTGCATATCTGCATTATGGTTTATTACTAAAATGCATTATGGTTTATTACTAAAAGCACTGGATCAAAATATGCCACTTATCATGGTTCAAGAACCATGCATATAGACTTTATTCCCTTTGCTTTTAGCTAATGGATTTTGATTTGGTTCAATAGATTTTCAATTGAAAGAACAAGAAATAAAACAAAGAATTATTAGTCATAATAGTACGAAGACATTAGAAAAGAAACAAAAATCTTCATATGATGAAGATGGAGCTCACGCCGAAATCTGAATAGCTTAAGGAACGTATCTGCCTTGCCATTCTCCTACGGTGCACTGGACAATGAAATTTCAAGCACTTAAAAACAGAGAATAGAGAAATGAATAGCGAATAGTGCCAAAATAATAATAAATAAATAAAGATTGATTCCCCGTTGTATACTAAAGCAATCTCTGTGGCAAAAATAAAATCTAAGTTTAGTAATAATCTATCGAGAAATATTGACACATATTGAGTATTTTCAGACTACAGATGTACATGTACATTGGGCTTAGTAGCTTCTCAACATAAGAAAGCACACCAACTTGGATGAATTTTGTATATGCAATATATGAGTACATCTGACTTGCGGTTCAGCTTGAGAAGGTATAGACAAAGATAATAACACCTGAATAAATTATTAATATTTCAAATTGAGATCTTTTCGAATATAGCTATAGAATTAAGAGCTGGCAATCATTAATTTCAAACTGCCGATGACATGGGAGTTGTTCTCAAAGTAACCACACTTTCATCACTATACAAATTCAGGAATCTTACTATGAAACGAAGAATCTAAGAAAAGATCTATACTGACAATGGAAAATCTAAATAAATACTCCCTCCGTTCCATAATATAATAACGTTCTGCAGGCTGTTTTAGCTTGCAAAACGATCTTATATTATAGGACAAAGGGAGTAGTATTCATTTTAAATCACAGTATTAGAATAAAGAGTCCTCGTTATATCCTTTGTTATTTGCTAACATATTCAACTCCATGTACTTGTTCATGATCCTTGGCCCCTACTAAGGTGGACTAACACATCCTCACTGCTATGATCAGCAATGACAAGTAGGATAATCCACACCTTCCCATGCATTACGAAGAGCGCACACATTACTCCCACTTGAAGGCTATATTGCACCGTGTGTCGTGGTTCTAAGTCTGACAGTAAGAATAGGGGGTACGTAGGAGGACGCAAGATCCTAGCTACGGTGATATTGTACACAAGGTGTTTACGAGTTCATGCCCTTCTCGGAGGAAGTAACAACCCTACGTCTCGGTGCCCGGAGGCGGTTGACTGGAATATGTATATGTGTGTGTGTGTTACAGGGGGTGCGAACCCCTGTACCGGAGGAGCGAGTGGCTTATATAGAGTGCGTCAGGACCACAGCCGCCCCACGTTATAGAGGGTTCAATGTATATAAAGACATGACGTTACTGATAACGCTTGTAATAAAGGATAGTAAAGTCTGTCATTACTACGGAGTGAATGTACGACCGTTGCTGGTCTTATAGGACCTTTGATCTTCGGGGGTCGAGTGGTTTTTGGACGATCGAGTGTCTTCACCTTTCCGAGTGGAGTTGAGTTATCCGAGTGAGGGTATGCCGTCGAGTGAGTCATCCTCTTGGGCTATATCAGTCGGCAGTTTCTGTCATCTTTGAAATGTCTTTGATCTTCTAGGACAGTGACCTTGGGTAGGGTACCTAGGTCAGGCCTGTGACCCTACCCTAGGTCTGTGGTATCATCAAGTAGCCCCCGAATGGATTGAGGTCCGAGTGAAGAAGAGGGTTGGGGTCGATCCCTGGTCCAAGTTCGATGCTCCTGGGGCATCTTCCTCGAATCTGGAGATCATGCTAGTCTTTCAACCTTAACTCATTCACGTTAATCGATTAAGGAACAGTCGAGTGAACTTTCATACGCAGTCTTGAGCGCCGGCGGGGCGCGCGACTTTCGGCGCGATTGGTTGCTCTGTGGTCCCCGGGTTTTGCGGCATTTGAATTTCGAGGAAGCGCGCGGGACGGGGCGTGCCGCAGTAATCGGATCGGATATGCCTAGACGCCTCAATTTTCATGCCGCCTTTTTTGCCATGTATCGGGCGCATGTCCGTTGCGGGATTTGACAGGATTGCTCGGGTCTACCAGTCAGCCACTCAACCGTCGGGTCATAAAGGAGCGCCGCGGCCGATGCAAAGAGGCGGCGGCGACAGGGAAGGGGAAGAAAACCAATCTGGGATCGACGTCGAGGACCGGGCTTCCACCTGGTTGGATCCAGGGGGATTGTATCAAGTCCACGATGCAGGTGGAAGACATGGAGGAGCTGGTGGAGGAGGGGCTGATTGCCCACAGTTCTTGGAGGTTGCCGGAGGATGAGCTTGAGCTGCAGCCGCAAAAGGGCGAGTGCGTCCTCCACGCGACCCACATCGACCGAGGTTTCTCTCTACCCCCACATCCCTTCTTCTATGGTTCCTTGACTTTCTACGGCGCCTAACTGCATCACTTCTCTCCCAATACCATCACGTATTTCGCCGCTTTCGTGTCTTTGTGCGAAAACTTCCTGGGCTGTCGACCGCACTGGGGCTTGTTCAAACACATCTTCACCTGCCGTTCGCAATCCGTGAAAAAGGCGAATCCGAGTGACGAGAAGATGCATGTGATACAGATGTGCGAGGGCCTGGGTATTCAGACGAGGGGTAGGAGCAACTTTCTTGTCATGGTCCTTCCCGAGTTGGTCAGGGGGTGGCAGTCGACTTGGTTTTACTGCAAGGACGTCCCGACTCCCGGTCAGTCGACCGGACTCCCTCCGTTTACCCTAGATCGAGTCGGCCAGCCACCTCCGCTGCTTGTGAGTCGGGCTGAGAAAGTAGAGGTAGACATGTTGGTCGAGCGAGTAGTCCAGTTGGTCCGTGACGGAGTCACCGTGATGGACTGCTGGAGATATTCTTAAACAGCGGATCCATCCTCTCCAAGCTCGGGATCATCCAATGTGGATGTATTCGGGCACCAACGCCACCACTCGAGTCCACCCAGAGGAGGCCGCCGAGAAGACGGTGGAGCAATGCCTGAAGTGCATCACCGGGAACAAGGATAACTCTCTGGGGACCAGGAGAGTCTGCCCGTTCGACGCAGACCACGAACCAGACAAGGTTTGGCCCTGATTACCGAGCGACTTTTCTGATTCTTTCTTGTAGGCATTGACGAATCTGATTGATGTTTGATCGACCCTTTTCTCTGCAGATCTTTACTGAGATGAACTCGGTGCCCAACGGAGAGCATATTCAGGAGGAGGGGGAGGGAGTTGGTGAAGCCTCCGACTGGAAGTCTGAGGAGGAGACCACAGAGGAGAGCAAGTATTCTAGCAGCGGCGAAGAAGTCGAGACGCCGCCCCGCATAGAGAAGCGCTCCAAGCAGACCCACGATCCAGAGAATGTGCATGCCACGACAGACCCTTCCAGCTCCCAGGTGCAGAAACGCACTTGAACGTCCACCCCAGATCCGACTGAGAAGGCCCCGAAGCAGCCCAAGGTCGCCGCCTCCAAGCCTTGGAAGGCCCTGCCCAAGATCAAAATGGATGTTCCGATTGCTTCCACGTAAGTGCTGATCTGCTTTGCTCCCTTTTTGTTCCAGGAGTCTGATTTGTCTCTGTCGATTCACCACAGTTTTTCTGAAATCTTCAGCGCTACCGCTTCTGGGACCTCCATGGATGTCGACAAGGGTCGTGACGACGAGGAGACTGCAGATATGGCCACGTCCAACGCAGGTGCGGTTTTTCGACAACATCCTAGTTTTCGCTCACCGGTCTATTAGTCGACTGGATTTCCTTTTGGTCAAATGCTTCTGCAGCGCCGCGCAGTGTCATCGAATTGCCTGATGATGATGATGAGGAGGAGGAACGCGAGGAGGTGCCCCGGAGAGGAACGGGAAGGAGGGGTCGGAGGACGTCCTCTGGCTCGGATGCCCAGCAACAAGGGGACGTGGTTCGGGCCTCGGTCTTTTTTGCTATTCCCGTGTAGACTGACCGTCCGTCAGCGTCGACTGTCCAAGTCGTGGACCCTGCAGCTGCTCCGACTGCCTCACCGTCTGTGCTTTTTGCTACCCATCACGTCTCGGAGGACCCTGTATGTGCGGTGAAGGAAGCTGTCCGTCAAGCAGGGTGATGATGGAGCGGACGAAGGCGACATATGAGGCCAGCATGGCTGCTTATAATGCTAGTTCGGCTCTTCGGACCAACGTCCAGGTATGTCCTTTCCGACTGACTTGTTATTCTGTTGGGGCTTTCGTTCTGATTCTGAAAACTGCTGCTTTGTTCGTAAGATGATGTTTTGCTTTGTTCGTAAGATGATGTTCCACCCACTGGGTGTTCTTGATGATGTAATTGTTGGGGAACGTAGCATAATTCAAAAAATTTCTACGCTTTCACCAAGATCCAACTATGGAGACATCTAGCAACGAGCAAGTAAGAGTGCATCTACATACCGTTATGGAGATTGCGAGCGGAAGCTTTCAACGAAGCGTGGATGAAGTAGTCGTACTCTTCACGTTCTTCGTCACCGATGATCTAGCGCCGAACGGACGGCACCTCCGCGTTCAACACACGTACGGTGCAGCAACGTCACCTCTTTCTTGATCTAGCAAGGGGGGAGGAGAAGTCGTCAGAGATCCGGCAGCACGACGGCGTGATGACGGATGCAGTGGAGATCGCAGCAGGGCTTCGCCGGGCGCCCTGCGTTGGAGTACGGAGGTGTGACGGGAGGGGGAGAGGCGCCAGGGCTTGGGTGCGGCTGCCCTCTCCCCCCCCCCCACATATATATAGGGGGCCAGGGGGGCGCCAGCCCCCTGCAATCCAATCTGCAAGGGGGGGCGGCGGCCAGGGGGGAGATCTTGCCCCCCAAGGCAAGTGGTGGCCCCCCTCCCCCTTAGGGTTTTAACCCTAGGCGCATGGGGAGGTGGGCCCCTTAGTGGTGCGCCAGCCCAGAGGGCTGGACACTTCCCCTCGCGGCCTAGGGGCCCCACCAGGATGGGTGGCCCCACCCGGTGGACCCCCGGGGCCCCTCCGGTGGTCCCGGGACGCTCCCGGTGACCCTCGGAGATCACCCGTTGGACGAAACTGGACTTCCTATATATCAATCTTTACCTCCGGACCATTCCGGAACTCCTCGTGACATCCGGGATCTCATCCGGGACTCCGAACAACTTTTGGGTTTCCACGTGCATTTTTCTCTACGACCCTAGCGTTACCGAACCTTAAGTGTGTAGACCCTACGGGTTCGGGAGACACGTAGACATGACCGAGACGACTCTCCGGTCAATAACCAACAGCGGGATCTGGATACCCATGTTGGTTCCCACGTGTTCCTCGATGATCTTCATCGGATGAACCACCGTGTCAAGGATTCACTCAATCCCGTACGTTATTCCCTTTGTCCATCGGTACGGTACTTGCCCGAGATTCGATCGTCGGTATTCCCAATACCTTGTTCAATCTCGTCATGGCAAGTCTCTTTACTCGATCCGTAATCCATCATCCCGTGACTAACTACTTAGTCACATTGAGCTCATTATGATGATGTCTTACCGAGTGGGCCCAGAGGTACCTCTCCGTCATATGGAGTGACAACATCCCAGTCTCTGTTCGTACCAACTCAACAGACACTTTCTGAGATACCCGATGCGTACCTTTATAGCCACCCAGTTACGTTGTGACGGTTGGCACACCCAAAGTATTCCTACGGCATCCGGGAGTTGTACAACCTCATGGTCTAAGGAATAAATACTTGACACCGAAAAGCTTATGCATTACGAACTATACGATCTCGTGTTATGCTCAAGTTTGGGTCTTGTCCATCACATCATTCTCCTAATGATGTGATCCTGTTATCACCGACATCCCATGTCCATGGTCAGGAAACCATGACCATCCGTTGATCAACGAGCTGGTAACTAGAGGCCTACCAGGGACTTATTGTGGTCTATGTATTCACACATGTATCGCTGTTTCCGTACAATACAATTCAAGCATGAATAACACACAATTATCATGAACAAGGAGATATAATAATAACGCTTTTATTATTGCCTGTAGGGCATATCTCCAACAGTCTCCCACTTGCACTAGAGTCAATAATCTAGTTACATTGTGATGAATCGAACACCCATAGAGTTCTGGTGTTGATCATGTTTTGCTCGTGAAAGAGGTTTAGTCAACGGGTCTACGACATTCAGATCCGTATGCACTTTACAAATATCTATGTCTCCATCCTGAACATAATTCCGGATGGAGTTGAAACGGCGCTTGATGTGCTTGGTCTTCTTGTGAAACCTGGGCTCCTTGGTAATGGCAATAGCACCAGTGTTGTCACAGAAGAGAGTCATCGGGCTTGACGCGCTTGGAATGACTCCTAGGTCGGTGATGAACTCCTTCATCCAGACTCCTTCCTGCGTTGCTTCAGAAGCAGCTATGCACTCCGCTTCACATGTAGATGCTGCCACCACGCTCTGTTTGCAACTGCACCAGCTGACTGCCCCTCCGTTCAAAATATACACGTATCCGGTTTGTGACTTAGAGTCATCCAGATCTGTGTCGAAGCTAGCATCGACGTAACCCTTTACGATGAGCTCTTCGTCACCTCCATAAACGAGAAACATATCCTTAGTCCTTTTCAGGTACTTCAGGATGTTCTTGACCGCTGTCCAGTGTTCCGTACCGGGATCACTTTGGTACCTCCCTACCAAACTTATGGCAAGGTTCACATCAGGTCTGGTACACAGCATGGCATACATGATAGAACCTATGGCCGAGGCATAGGGAATGACACTCATCTTTTCTCTATCTTCTGCCGTGGTCGGCGACTGAGCCTTGCTCAATCTCATACCTTGCAAAACAGGCAAGAATCCTTTCTTTGACTGATCCATATTGAACTTCTTCAATATTTTATCAAGGTATGTACTTTGTAAAAGACCAATGAGGCGTCTCGATCTATCTCTATAGATTTTGATGCCTAATATGTAAGCAGCTTCTCCAAGGTCCTTCATTGAAAAACTTTTATTCAAGTAGGCCTTTACATTTTCCAAGAATTCTATATCATTTCCCATCAGCAATATGTCATCCACATATAATATGAGAAATGCCACAGAGCTCCCACTCACTTTCTTGTAAATACAGGCTTCTCCATAAGTCTGTATAAAGCCAAACGCTTTGATCACCTCATCAAAGCGAATATTCCAACTCCGAGATGCTTGCACCAGCCCGTAAATCGAGCGCTGGAGCTTGCATACCTTGTTAGCGTTCTCTGGATCGACAAAACCTTCCGGTTGCATCATATACAACTCTTCCTTGAGGAAGCCATTAAGGAATGCTGTTTTGACGTCCATTTGCCATATCTCATAATCATAGAATGCGGCAATAGCTAACATGATTCTGACTGACTTCAGCATCGCTACGGGAGAGAAAGTATCGTCGTAGTCAATCCCTTGAACTTGTCGATAACCCTTAGCGACAAGCCGAGCCTTATAGATGGTCACATTACCATCCGCGTCTGTCTTCTTCTTAAATATCCATTTGTTTTCTATGGCGTGCCTATCATCAGGCAAGTCCACCAAAGTCCATACTTTGTTTTCATACATGGATTCTATCTCGGATTTCATGGCTCCAAGCCATTTATTGGAATCTGGGCCCGCCATCGCTTCTTCATAGTTCGAAGGTTGACCGTTGTCTAACAACATGATTTCCAGGACAGGGTTGCCGTACCACTCTGGTGCGGAACGTGCCCTTGTGGACCTTCGAAGTTCAGTAGTAACTTGATCAGTTTCTTCATTATCATTATCATTAACCTCCTCCCTTGTCGGTGCAGGCACCTCAGGAACAGTTTCCTGCGCTGCGCTACTTTCCGGTACAGGAGGGGTGACTGTCACCTCATCAAGTTCTACTTTCCTCCCACTCACTTCTTTCGAGAGAAACTCTTTCTCCAGAAAGCATCCATTCTTGGCAACAAAGACTTTGCCTTCGGATCTGTGGTAGAAGGTGTACCCAATTGTTTCCTTTGGGTATCCTATGAAGACGCATTTTTCCGATTTGGGTTCGAGCTTTTCAGGTTGAAGTTTCTTGACATAAGCATCGCAACCCCAAACTTTCAGAAACGACAGCTTCGGTTTCTTGCCAAACCAAAGTTCATACGGAGTCGTCTCAACGGATTTCGACGGAGCCCTATTTAAAGTGAATGCGACAGTCTCTAAAGTATAACCCCAAAAAGATAGCGGTAAATCGGTGAGGGACATCATAGATCGCACCATGTCCAACAAAGTACGATTTCGACATTCGGACACACCGTTACATTGAGGTGTTCCGGGCGGTGTCAATTGTGAAACAATTCCCCAGCTTCTAAGGTGTGTGCCAAACTCATGACTTAAATATTCACCCCCACGATCCGATCGCAAGAACTTTATTTTTCTGTCACGTTGATTCTCAACCTCATTCTGAAATTCCTTGAACTTTTCAAAGGTCTCAGACTTGTGTTTCATCAAATAGATATACCCGTATCTACTCAAGTCATCCGTGAGGGTGAGAACATAACGATAGCCTCCGCGAGCCTCAACATTCATTGGACCGCACACATCGGTATGTATGATTTCCAACAAGTTGGTTGCTCGCTCCATTGTTCCGGAGAACGGAGTCTTGGTCATCTTGCCCAAGAGGCATGGTTCGCACGTGTCAAATGATTCATAATCAAGAGACTCTAGAAGTCCATCCGAATGGAGCTTCTTCATACGTTTGACACCAATATGACCAAGGCGGCAATGCCACAAGTATGTGGGACTATCATTATCAACTTTACATCTTTTGGCATCTACACTATGAATATGTGTATTACTACGTTCGAGATCCATAAAAAATAAACCATTGACCAGCGGGGCATGACCATAAAACATATCTCTCAAATAAATAGAACAACCATTATTCTCCGATTTGAAAGAGTAGCCATCTCGCATAAGACGAGATCGAGAAACAATGTTCATGCTCAAAGCTGGTACTAAATAACAATTATTGAGGTTTAAAACTAATCCCGAGGGTAGATGTAGAGGTAGCGTGCCGACGGCGATCACATCGACCTTGGAACCATTCCCGACGCGCATCGTCACCTCATCCTTCGCCAGTCTCCTTTTATTCCGCAGCTCCTGTTTTGAGTTACAAATGTGAGCAACTGCACCGGTATCGAATACCCAGGAGCTACTACGAGTGCTGGTAAGGTACACATCAATAACATGTATATCATATATACCTTTGACGTTGCCGGCCTTCTTGTCTGCTAAGTATTTGGGGCAGTTCCGCTTCTAGTGACCCGTTCCCTTGCAATAAAAGCACTCTGTCTCAGGCTTGGGTCCATACTTTGGCCTCTTCCCGGCAACAGGCTTGCCAGGCGCGGCAACTCCCTTGCCGTCCTTCTTGAAGTTCTTCTTACCCTTGCCTTTCTTGAACTTAGTGGTTTTATTGACCATCAACACTTGATGTTCTTTCTTGATGTCCACCTCCGCTGATTTCAGCATCGAATACACCTCGGGAATGGACTTCTCCATCTCCTGCATATTGAAGTTCAACACGAAGCTCTTGAAGCTTGGTGGGAGCGACTGGAGGATTCTGTCAACGACCGCTTCATCTGGGAGATTCATTCCCAGCTGAGACAAGCGGTTGTGCAATCCTGAAATCTTGAGGATGTGCTCACTGACAGAACTATTCTCCTCCATCTTACAGCTGTAGAATGCGTCGGAGACATCATATCTCTCGACTCGGGCATGAGCTTGGAAAACCATTTTCAGCTCTTCGAACATCTCATATGCTCCGTGGTGCTCAAAACGCTTTTGGAGCCCCGATTCTAAACTGTAAAGCATGCCGCACTGAACCAGGGAGTAATCATCACTACGCGACTGCCAGACGTTCAAAACGTCTTGGGCCGCATTGGGAGCAGGTGCATCACCTAGCGGTGCTTCTAGGACATATGATCTCTTGGCAGCTATGAGGATAATCCTCAGGTTACGGACCCAATCCGTATAGTTGCTACCATCGTCTTTCAGCTTGGTTTTCTCTAGGAACGCGTTGAAGTTGAGGGAAACCTGAGCGTGGGCCATTTGATCTACAAGAGATATTGTAAAGAATTTAGACTAAGTTCATGATAATTAAGTTCATCTTAATCAAATTTTAATGAACTCCCACTCAGAATGACATCTCTCTAGTCATCTAAGTGATACACGATCCGAATCGAGTAGTCCGTGTCCGATCATCACGTGAGACGGACTAGTCATCAACGGTGAACATCTTCATGTTGATCGTATCTTCTATACGACTCGTGTTCGACCTTTCGGTCTTCCGTGTTCCGAGGCCATGTCTGTACATGCTAGGCTCGTCAAGTGAACCCTAAGTGTATCGCGTGTGTAAATCTGTCTTACACCCGTTGTATGCGAACGTTAGAACCTATCACACCCGATCATCACGTGGTGCTTCGGAGCAACGAGCTTTAGCAATGGTGCACAGTTAGGGGAAACACATTACTTGAAATTTTTAGTGAGAGATCATCTTATTTACTACCGTCGTTCTAAGTAAACAAGATGCATAAACATGATAAACATCACATGCAATCAATTAAAGTGACATGATATGGCCAATATCATCTTGCTCCTTGGATCTCCATCTTCGGGGCACCATGATCATCTTGTCACCGGCTCGACACCATGATCTTCATCATCATGATCTCCATCATCGTGTCTTGAAGAAGTCGTCACGCCAACTATTACTTCAACTACTATAGCTAACGTTTAGCAATGAAGTAAAGTAATTACATGGCGTTATTCAGTGACACGCAGGTCATACAATAATTAAGACAACTCCTATGGCTCCCGCCGGTTGTCAAGTTCATCGACATGCAAGTCGTGATTCCCTATTACAAAAACATGATCAATCTCATACATCACATATATCATTCATCACATCTTCGTTTTGGCCATACCACGTCACATAGCACATGCTGCAAAAACAAGTTAGACGTCCTCTAATTGTTGTTGCAAGTTTTACGTGGCTTCTATAGGATTTCTAGCAAGAACGTTTCTTACCTACGCCAAAACCACAACGTGATTTGTCAACTTCTATTTACCCTTCATAAGGACCCTTTTCATCGAATCCGATCCGACTAAAGTAGGAGAGACAGACACCCGCCAGCCACCTTATGCATCTAGTGCATGTCTTTCGGTGGAACCAGTCTCACGTAAGCGTACGTGTAAAGTCGGTCCGGGCCGCTTCATCCCACAATACCGCCGAATCAAGATTGACTAGTAACGGTAAGAAAGTTGAACAAAACCAAACGCCCACAACTGCTTTGTGTTCTACTCGTGCAAGATGCTACGCATAAAACCTAGGCTCAGATGCCACTGTTGGGGAACGTAGCATAATTCAAAAAAATTCTACGCTTTCACCAAGATCCAACTATGGAGACATCTAGCAACGAGCAAGTAAGAGTGCATCTACATACCGTTATGGAGATTGCGAGCGGAAGCTTTCAACGAAGCGTGGATGAAGTAGTCGTACTCTTCACGTTCTTCGTCACCGATGATCTAGCGCCGAACGGACGGCACCTCCGCGTTCAACACACGTACGGTGCAGCAACGTCACCTCCTTCTTGATCCTGCAAGGGGGGAGGAGAAGTCGTCAGAGATCCGGCAGCACGACGGCGTGATGACGGATGCAGTGGAGATCGCAGTAGGGCTTCGCCGGGCGCCCTGCGTTGGAGTACGGAGGTGTGACGGGAGGGGGAGAGGCGCCAGGGCTTGGGTGCGGCTGCCCTCTCCCCCCCCACATATATATAGGGGGCCAGGGGGGGCGGCGGCCAGGGGGGAGATCTTGCCCCCCCAAGGCAAGTGGTGGCCCCCCTCCCCCTTAGGGTTTTAACCCTAGGCGCATGGGGAGGTGGGGCCCTTAGTGGTGCGCCAGCCCAAAGGGCTGGACACTTCCCCTCGCGGCCTAGGGGCCCCACCGGGATGGGTGGCCCCACCCGGTGGACCCCCGGGGCCCCTCCGGTGGTCCCGGGACGCTCCCGGTGACCCCCGGAGATCACCCGTTGGCTGAAACTGGACTTCCTATATATCAATCTTTACCTCCGGACCATTCCGGAACTCCTCGTGACGTCCGGGATCTCATCCGGGACTCCGAACAACTTTCGGGTTTCCACGTGCATTTATCTCTACGACCCTAGCGTTACCGAACCTTAAGTGTGTAGACCCTACGGGTTCGGGAGACACGTAGACATGACCGAGACGACTCTCCGGTCAATAACCAACAGCGGGATCTGGATACCCATGTTGGTTCCCACGTGTTCCTCGATGATCTTCATCGGATGAACCACCGTGTCAAGGATTCACTCAATCCCGTACGTTATTCCCTTTGTCCATCGGTATGGTACTTGCCCGAGATTCGATCGTCGGTATTCCCAATACCTTGTTCAATCTCGTCATGGCAAGTCTCTTTACTCGATCCGTAATCCATCATCCCGTGACTAACTACTTAGTCACATTGAGCTCATTATGATGATGTCTTACCGAGTGGGCCCAGAGGTACCTCTCCGTCATACGGAGTGACAACATCCCAGTCTCGGTTCGTACCAACTCAACAGACACTTTCGGAGATACCCGATGCGTACCTTTATAGCCACCCAGTTACGTTGTGACGGTTGGCACACCCAAAGTATTCCTACAGCATCCGGGAGTTGTACAACCTCATGGTCTAAGGAATAAATACTTGACACCGAAAAGCTTATGCATTACGAACTATACGATCTCGTGTTATGCTCAAGTTTGGTTCTTGTCCATCACATCATTCTCCTAATGATGTGATCCCGTTATCACCGACATCCCATGTCCATGGTCAGGAAACCATGACCATCCGTTGATCAACGAGCTGGTAACTAGAGGCCTACCAGGGACTTATTGTGGTCTATGTATTCACACATGTATCGCTGTTTCCGTACAATACAATTCAAGCATGAATAACAGACAATTATCATGAACAAGGAGATATAATAATAACGCTTTTATTATTGCCTCTAGGGCATATCTCCAACAGTAATCGCAGCTCTTATAATCCAATCGGTCTTGCCGTGGCGATTGGACCGGTGGGGGCACGCTGAGTGCACCCACTAGGTGTAGTCCCCGAGGCCATGGTCGACTGAAGTCAGTCGGCCATGGTCTTAAAATTGATTTTGTTGACTTGTTTCGAATTCCTTCCACTCGCGCGAGACGGATCCGGTCGAGTGGGAACCAGTGGGGGCACGCTGAGTGCACCCACTGGGTGTAGTCCCCGAGGCCATGGTCGACTGCTGGCAGTCGATCGAGGTCTAAGAACAAAGTGCGCCTCTTTCTCTTTTTTTTGAACTCAAACAAGACAGATCTGGTCGAGTGAGAACCAGTGGGGGCATGCTGAGTGCACCCACTAGGTGTACTCCCCGAGGCTACTATTGAGTATTTGACTCGGCGGTAGTCTTAGAATTCTCTTGTCGTACCCTTTTATTGATCTGTTTGTCTTCTTTGTTGATCGCAGAAATCTTGTGAGTTTGGAGCAAATTCGCGGACCTTGAGAAGAAGCAGGTCCAACTCAATCTTGATCTGGAGCTGGCCAGGGAGCACTTGAAGAAATCCAAGGACGAAACGTCTGGTAAGAAAAGTGCGGAACTCGTCGACTGTATTCCAATGAGTGTGCCGTGGACATCCTTGTGTTCATCTGTCTAGTACTGTCCCTTGTAGATCAAATTAAGGCAGCTCTGGAGCAGAAGGATCTTGACCTGGCAGCGGCGGAGCAGAAGGCGCAGGAGAAAGCTGAGCTCGCCGAACAGAAGCTGGCTTTGGTCGGCAAGCTTGAAGAAGAGATCGCCAAGATGAAGGTCTCCCTTGGTGAGGCCAACAAGGAGGTAACGCGACTGAAGAAGACCAATCTTGCTCTGGACGAGAAGGTAGGGGACCTCTCGCAGAAGAAGAACGGGTTGGAGACTTATCTGGGTGACCTCGCAAAAAATTTGTTCCTCATGCTTGAAGGTATGTTCTTTTGTCCGACTGAATCAGAGATGTCGACTCATATTCCGATCGTTAACTCATCGTGTTTCCGTCCATATAGAATTCTGCTAGAACTTTGAGGAGGAGACCGGGCGGGTCGAAACGGGTCTGGACCCTGCCAATTCCCTCGTCAAGGATGAAGTTGCGATGAACGTCTTGCGACCGGAGTCTCGCCTCACCAGAGCCACTGGCTACCTTGCTCGACTGAAGGCGGTGATGTCCCGGATCCACACTACGCTCTCGCGGGCGATGGTGCATAAGAATGACCTCGAGTCTATGATGACTCGACTTAATGAGATCCCTGGTCGAGTGCAGGAGTGGAAGAAGTCATCCGCTCGATGCAGCGCCGACGTTGCACTGTCTCTGGTCCGTGTGCACTGCAGGGAGGTGAAGGAGGAGAGGCTGGCTGCGCTCAAGGTTGCCAACACAAAGAAGCTCCAGTTCCAGTCATTCATGCAGAATTTCCTGGAAGCCGCTACCCGTATTGCTGACGGGATCGACCTGGATGAGTACGTCGCGCCTGCAAGTCCTCCTCCTCCCAAAGAGTGAACAAACATTTATGCCCCGATTCAATTTGCCTCGGAATGCCGAGTGATTTTGTAATCGTTAAACGCTCGCGGGTTCGATGCCCGAGTACTTCTACCCGAATCTTGCGGGTCTTTATCTGAACTTTATTTCCTTTGAAATGCGCTTGCCTTGCTTCTGATGCTTTTTGATCTTTTGAGTTCCGAGTGGACATTGTATTTGTGGCGCACCTGGGAAGGTCGAGCCACATACTTGTGGCATAACTTGGAGGGTCGAGCCGCATTGTACTTTGTGGTGTAGCTCAGAGGGTTGAGCCACATTGTACTTGTGGCGTGGCTCGGAGGGTTGAGCCACATTGTACTTGTGGTGTTGCTCGGAGGGTTGAGCCACATTGTACTTGTGGCGTAGCTCGGAGGGTTGAGTCACATTGTACTTGTGGCGTAGCTCGGAGGGTGGAGCCACATTGTACTTGTGGCGTAGCTCGGAGGGTCAAGCCACATTGTACTTGTGGTGTAGCTCGGAGGGCTGAGCCACATTGTACTTGTGGAGTAGCTCGGAGGGTTGAGCCACATTGTACTTGTGGCGTAGCTCGGAGGGTCGAGCCACATTGTACTTGTGGCTTAGCTCAAAGGGTTGATCCACATTGTACTTGTGGCGTAGCTCGGAGTGTTTTTGAAACTTAGGCCATTACGAGGTCGCAGCTAATCCCCCGAGTGAGAGGGTTGCTCTTCACTCGGAGTGTTTTTGAAACTTAGGCGATTACGGGGTCGGAGCTAAGCCCTCGAGTGAGAGGGTTGCTCTTCACTCGAAGTGTTTTTATAACTTAGGTGATTACAGGGTCGCAGCTAAGCCCCCGAGTGAGAGGGTTGCTCTTCACTCGGAGTGTTTTCATAACTTAGGCAATTACAGGGTCGTAGCTAAGCCCCCCGAGTGAGAGGGTTGC
>LR738710.1:753784826-753863808 GCA_902687465.1 Secale cereale
GTTGCTCTTCACTCGGAGTATTTTTGTAACTTAGGCGATTACGGGGTCGCAGCTAAGCCCCCGAGTGAGAGGGTTGCTCTTGACTTGGAGTATTTTTGAAACTTCGGCGATTACGGGGCCGCAGCTAAGCCCCCGAGTGAGAGGGTTGCTCTTCACTCAGAGTGTTTTTGTAACTTAGGCGATTACGGGGTCGCGGCTAAGCCCCCGAGTGAGAGGGTTGCTCTTCACTCGGAGTGTTTTTGAAACTTAAGCGATTACGGGGTCGCACCTAGGCTCCCCGAGTGAGAGGGTTGCTCTTCACTCGAAGTGTTTTTGTAACTTAGGCGAATCGGATTCGCGACTAAGCACCCACTGGGGGATTTGATAATATGTGCCTTTAGAATAGCAATCATTATGGAATTGTGGCAAACTTGTCTTTGAAAAACAAACTGGATGGTTCTTATTACAACTCGACTAGTCGAGTGCCTTAAGTGTAAAAGCGGCCGAGCATATCCGCGTTCCACGAGTGAGGCTCATTTTTTTCTTCGCTACATTGTAGATGTGGTATGCTCCATTGTGCAGTACTTTGGTGATGATGAAGGGGCCTTCCCAGGCCGGAGCAAGCTTGTGAGGTCGTTTCTGTCGTACTCGGAGTACAAGATCCCCTTCCTGGAAAGCCCGGCTTCGAACATTGCGGGCGTGGAATCGACGCAAGTCCTGCTGGTATATGGTCGAGTGGATCAGAGCCATCTCGCGCTCTTCTTTCAGGAGGTCGACTGCATCTTGGCGATCCTGTTCTGCTTCTGCTTCTGAGAAGAGTTCCACTCGAGGGGCGTTATGCAGCAAATCACTCGGCAATACGGCCTCGGAGCCATACACCATGAAGAAGGGGGTCCAATCAGTCGACCGATTCGGGGTTGTCCTCAGCCCCCATAGGATAGATGGCAGTTCAGTCACCCAAGCGCCAGCAGCATGTTTGAGATCGCGCATCAGCCGCGGCTTCAGGCCCTGAAGGATCAAACCGTTCGCTCTTTGTGCTTGACCATTCGACTGTAGATGTGCCATAGACGCATAGTCGACCCGAGTACCTTGGGATGAACAGAATGCCCTGAACTCGTCTGAGTCAAAGTTGGAGCCATTATCCGTTATGATGTTGTTGGGGACTCCATATCTGAATATCAACTCTCTGATGAAGCTGATGGTGGTGCTTGAGCCAAGGTTCTTGATGGGCTTGGCCTCGATCCACTAGGTAAACTTGTCGACTGCTACGAGAAGGTGAGTGAAGCCACTCCTACCTGTCTTGAAGGGCCCGACCATGTCCAATCCCCAAACGGCAAATGGCCAAACCAGCGGGATAGTCTTCAAGGCAGACACAAGCTTGTGAGACATGTTGGAGTAGAACTAACAGCCCTCACATTTGTCGACGATATCTTTCGCCATCTCGTTTGCTCGGGGCCAGTAGAATCTGACTCGGTATGCCTTGGCCACGATGGTCCGAGAGGAAGCATGGTGGCCATAGGTTCCCGAGTGAATCTCATTCAGGATCATTCGACCTTCTTCAGGGGTGATGAAGTGCTGAGCGACTCTTGTGACACTTTCCCTGTAGAGCTGACCCTGTATCATCGTGAAGGCTTTGGATCGACGGACGATCTGACGCGGTTCATCCTCATCCTCTTGGAGTTCCTGTCTGATCAAGTACGCTATGTACGGCACTGTCCAGTTAGGTGTGATCACCAGGATTTCCATGATTAGGTCGACCATGGCTGGGACTTCAATTTCAGTCGGATCGGACGCACTTATCGGTTGTGGGGGTTCCTCTGTGAAGGGGTCCTCTTTGACTGACGGGGTGTGTAGATGCTCCAAGAACACATTCTTGGGTATAGGTTTCCGAGTGAATCCTATCTTCGCGAGATCATCAACAAGCTGGTTCTTGATTCTGGGTACGTGGTGGAGCTCTAAACCTTCGAACTTCTTCTCTAGCTTCCGCACTGCACTGCAATAACTAGTCATTGCTGGGCTCCTGACGTCCCATTCCTTCATTACTTGATTGACCAATAAGTCCGAGTCGCCGTATACCATCAGGCGACGGATGCCGAATGAGATGGCCATACGCAACCCATACAAAAGCGCCTCGTATTTAGGTTCGTTGTGAAGAATCAAAGTGAATTTGCAGGACATAACTGAGCTTGTCGCCTCTGGAGGACACCAAGACCACACCTGCATCGGATCCGTTCAACATATTGGATCCGTCGAAGAACATTGTCCAATGATCCGACTGGATCTGAGTCGGTTGCTCCTGTTTGACCCACTCGGCAACAAAATCTGCTATTGCCTGAGACTTGATAGCTTTCTTTGCTTCAAACTTGATATCCAGCGGAAGGAGTTCAATCGCCCATTTAGCCACTCGACCGGTTGCATCTCGATTGTTCAGAATTTCTGATAACGGGGCATCGCTGACGACTGAAATTGAATGACGTGAGAAGCAATGTGCAACTTTCTTGGCGGTCAAGTAGATCCCATACACAAGTTTCTGATAATGCGGGCATCTCTGCTTCGAGGGAGTCAGGACTTCGGAAATGTAATAGACTGGGCGTTGGACTTTGTAGGTTTTGCCTTCTTCTTCCCACTCGACCGTGAGTACAGTGCTGACAAGTTGTCCAGTGGCTGCGATGTACAGTAAAAGAGGCTATTTGCTGACTGGGCAGCAAGCACCGGCTGGGTGGAAAGCAGGGCTTTGAGTTCCTCGAACGCTGCTTCATCTTTAGAATTCCACTCAAACTTTTCAGACTTCTTCATCAGTCGGTAGAGAGGTAATGCCTTCTCACCGAGACGAGAGATGAATCGACTCAATGCGGCCAAACAACCAGTAAGCTTCTGGACATCGTGTATACGCACAAGGCGTTTCATTCGGAGGATGGCGCTGACTTTTTCTGGGTTAGCGTAAATTCCCCGTTCACAAACGAGGAAACCGAGTAACTTGCCGCCCGGAACTCCGAATGTACATTTTGACGGGTTGAGCTTGATATCATAGCTTCTCAGGTTTGTGAATGTCTCAGCGAGGTCAGTCAGTAGGTCGGAACCTTTACGTGACTTGACCCGATGTCGTCCATGTATGCTTCCATGTTCCGACTGATCTGCTTCAGTAGACACTTTTGAATCATGCGCATGAAAGTTGCGCCGGCATTCTTGATACCAAAAGGCATGGTGACATAAGAAAAACACCCGAAAGGGGTGATGAAGGCTGTCTTTATTTTGTCGGGTCCAAACAGTCGGATCTGATGGTACCTGGAATATGCATCCAGAAAAGACAAACGCTCACAACCCGTAGTCGAATCGATGATATGATCGATGCGAGGGAGAGGGAAATGATCTTTCGCGCAGGCCCGATTGATATGCTTGAAATCGATGCACATGCGGAGATATTTGTCCTTCTTGGGGACCATGAGTACATTGGCGAGCCACCGAGAGTGGTAAATCTCGCGGATAAACTCAGCTGCCAGAAGCCGAGCCACCTCCTCGCCAATTGTTTTCCTCTTCTCCGCGGCGGACCGACGGAGATGTTCCTTCACGGGTTTCACTTTTGGGTCAACTCGCAAACGGTGCTCAGCCAGTCCCCTGGGTACACCTGGCATGTCAGATGGTTTCCATGCGAAGATGTCCCAGTTCTAACAGAGGAACTGGATGAGCGCTTATTCCTATTTGCTGTTGAGTGTGGTTGAGATGTGGGTCGGAGCTGCATTGGGGTCGGTGGGATGAATATGCACATGCTTCATCTCCCCTGCCGACTGGAATGCTGATTCGGAAGCATGCTTCTTAGCACGCAACAAATCACTCGGATCCACATTCTTCTGGTATTCTTCCATCTCTACCGCTGCCATTTGCTCGTCAGCAATTTTCGAGCCTTTCTGGAAGCACCCTTCTACCTTCTGCCGATCTCCAGTGACGGTGATCACGCCCTTTGGTCCTGGCATCTTCAACTTGAGGTATACATAACACGGTCGAGCCATGAAACGGGCATAGGCGGGTCTGCCCAGTATTGCATGGTAAGCACTGTGGAAGTCCACCACCTCGAATGTCAACTTTTCTTTGTGGTAGTGAGTCGAGTCGCCGAAAACCACATCAAGGGTGATTTGACCAAGTGAGTTGGCCTTTTTTTCGGGGATGACTCCGTGAAATCTCATGTTGCTCTCACTCAGCTTGGACATCGGAGTGCCCATTCCCCGGAGGGTTTCGGCGTACAGGATATTCAGACCACTGCCGCCATCCATCAGGACTTTAGTCAATCGCATACCATCGACAACTGGGTCGACCACAAACGCCTGCCGCCCAGGGGTAGCAATGTGCGCGGGGTGGTCGGACTGGTCGAATGTAATGGGAGTCTTGGACCACTTTAGGTACGTTGTTGTTGCCGGAGCAACCATGTTGACTTCTCTGTTGATAACTTTCAGTCGACTCTTGCTCTCGATATCAGAAAAAAATCATCAAGGTGGAGTTGATTAGGGGGTAACCTCCATCCCCTTCTTTGTCCTCGGTCTCCTCGGATTCTTTCTCCTTCTCAGCGGGCTGGTCCTTCTGGAAGTTCTGAATCAGGAGTCGACATTGTCGAGTGGTATGTTTGGGGTAAACCAAATTCCCCTCTTCATCCTTCTTCGTGTGAATAGGGCACGGTAGATCAAGCACGTCATTCCCTGCTTGGTCCTTCACTTTCTTGGGGGTCCAAGGGCCTTTAGGCTTCCCTTTACCTTTCCCTTGGGTAACGACTGTAGCCTCTCCTGGAACTGCTGGCTCTGCTTTGCGTTTGGGCTTCCAATTGGAATTCTGATCGTCTTGGCCGACTGATTTCTTGCCGCTACGGAGCCGGTCAACCTCTTCTCCGTTAGCATACCGACTGGCTATCTCCATCATCCGATTCAAAGACATATCTCCTGTCCGGCCAAACTTCAGGTTCAACTCTCTGTATCATACGCCCTCCTTGAAAGCGCGGACTACCTGATGCTCGGACACGTTCTACACCGTATGATGCAAAGTGGTCCACCTCTGGATGTAATCTCTCGGGGTCTCATTCGGTTTCTGAACACAATGTTGTAATTCTGCCAGCCCCGCGGGTCGCTTACAGGTGCCTTTGAAAGTCCTGAAAAACACTTGGGCCAACTCCTCCCAGCTGAAAATGCTCCCAGGGGACAACTGATTTAGCCAAGCTCTGGTCGAGCCTCCCAACATCAGGGGGAGATGCTTCATAGCCACATCAACATTGCCGCCACCGATCTGGATAGCTACGAAGTAATCTTCCAGCCAAGTGTCTGGCTTTGACTCGCCGATGAACTTGCTCACTCCTGCTGCCAATCTGAAGTTGGGGGGAATCTCGGCAGCCCTGATGGCATTGCTGAAACACTCGGGCCCAGAGACATACGCTCTGCTGTCACTCGGACGATCTTTGCCTTGTTCTTCTCTGTATGCTCAGTTTCTGTCGACCAGGCCTTGCACGAGGATCGATCTCGCATCAAAGCCGGATCTTCTGGGATCCGTCGGGATCCTTTGCTCGTCCTCACGTAGATGCCTGCCGCCATGTCACCGGGGCGAGTACGATCCGCTTCTCGGGGGAGGCGTAGGCACTCGGTGGCGATCATTATGACCGAGTCGACGGTCGTACGGATCATTGTTCCGACCTAGATGTTGCTCTTGACGGGGCCCACGGCCCTCACGCCACGGAGGCGATCTTGAGCTATGGGCCGACCAGATGATGTCTGCCGCCACTGATCTGCTGTGAATCCTGTTGCGCGACTGAGAAACGACCGCATTTTGCTCTCCAGCCGTCCGAAGCAGCGCCCAAATCTGCTGCAAGCCTCTCCCCGCCTCCGACTGAGATGGCTGGATTGAATCTGCGATACGACCGTAGCTGCGAGGTTCTGGATCGGCGTTCGGAATACCTGAGGTTCGCGCGGGAACGGCAGCCACGGCCGTCGACTGGATTCGAGAATCAATCGACGGGTTCGATCATCGAGTGAACGCTGAAGGTTTTCCAGCCACGCCCGCTCGGCCACAGTGGCAAGGCGCGTGGCCTCCAGAGCTCGAGCTTCTGGAGTATCCCCTAAGATGGGGTGTAGAGTGCATCTTCGTTGCGGCGGTAGAGCTCTTCCCTTTGCTCGGCATTGAGGGGTTCGGGTATGTACCCATCATGGTCGTATGACTGACCGTCGTTGCTGCCGTCGTTTCCGCCGCGAGTGTACCCTGGCGGACTGTGCCGTGAGTCGACCATGAGGACCTCAGCTGCGGGGTCACTGCTCCCGCACTTAGAAAGCGTGTCTACGGAACCAGTCGACAGATCGACCGGCCCGTAGTGGTACTCGTCGGGCTCGATGGCCGCGACTTGGGGTGTGGCCATTTGGCGGGCCACCACGTGTTTCACCCACCGCTGGAGCCGCGATCGACCGAATCGCTTGCGACGGCGACCAGCGGGGACGACAGACGACGAAGGAGCTGACCGATACTGAGTCGACGGCTGCCAGAGAAGGACACCACAGGCACTAGCACGGAAGTGCACTGCTTCGTGGATGGGCAGTGCCTCGACGTCGAGGGGGGCCTCCTGGAGCCAAGCGGATTCGTCGGCGATGAAGACGAGCGCGCCGAGTCAGATCTTGCGGCCCAACGCCAGCCGCCCTGGAAACCATGATGATGGAGATCGGAGAAAAAAGCTTGCAACCTCACCGGAAGTCGCTAAGACACCTGTCCCACGGTGGGCGCCAATTGTCATGGTTCTAAGTCTGACAGTAAGAATAGGGGGTACGTAGGAGGAGGCAAGATCCTAGCTACGATGAGATTGTACACAAGGTGTTTATGAGTTCAGGCCCTTCTCGGAGGAAGTAACAGCCCTACGTCTCGGTGCCCGGAGGCGGTCGACTGGAATATGTATGTGTGTGTGTGTGTGTGTGTGTGTGTGTGTGTGTTACAGGGGGTGCGAACCCCTGTACCGGAGGAGGGGGTGGCTTATATAGAGTGCGCCAGGACCCCAGCCGCCCCACGTTACAGAGGATTCAATGTATATAAAGACAATACATTACTGATAACGCCTGTAATAAAGGATAGTAAAGGTCGTCGTTACTACGGAATGAATGTACGACCGTTGCTGGTCTTATAGGACCTTTGAACTTTGGGGGTCGAGTGGTTTTTGTACTGTCTAGTGTCTTCACCTTTCTGAGTGGAGTTGAGTTATCTGAGTGAGGGTATGCCGCCGAGTGAGTCGTCCTCTTGGGCTATATCAGTTGGCGGTTTCTGTCATCTTTGAAATGTCTTTGATCTTCTAGGACAGTGACCTTGGGTAGGGTAGCTAGGTCAGGCTAGGCCGCTAGGTTAAAGTTCTGGTAGCTTTGCATGCTACCATGAAACAACATCGGGTACATAGCATGTATGCTCCTATAAACTACATTATTAAGTCCTCTTGCATAAATGAGTTCATCAAGAGTGTATATTATTTGCCGAAAAGAGATAATATATATTATTCACAGAAAAGAGAGTGAATTGTTCAAAATGAAGGAACGATTTTCCTATTCCTACATGTAGTTGAAGCATTATTCTAAACTATCATGGAACACATTCAGGGGGATACAACATGTACCCGTCTAACTGTAGTAACTATGGGGCAAAGTTTACTCAATTCCACCCATGATAGCAACACGCTAGTAGACACCAAAAAAGGGGGAAATGATGTACCTTGATTCATAGCTTTTAGATCTGTACATATAAATGAGCATGGAAAAGCATCGGTACAAAAGCCATATTATGTGGTTGCCTCCATTTACACTTTAAAACATATGGCCACTGCCAGAACCTAACAATGCTTGAGGCATGAAGAACATTTCCTCCTTGCTAATTGAGACTCAAAAACCTGATAATTAAAGTATGTTAGTTCTATTTGTTGGGGAACATAGTATTTCAAAAAAAAATCCTACGATCACGTAAGATCTATCTAGGAGAAGCATAGCAACGAGCGGGGAGAGTGTGTCTACGTACCCTCGTAGACCGAAAGCAGAAGCGTCTAGTGACGCGGTTGATGTAGTCGAACGTCTTCGCGATCCAACCGATCCAAGCACCAAACGTACGGCACCTCCGCGTTCGGCACAAGTTCAGCTCGATGACGTCCCACGAGCTCTTGATCCAGTTGAGCGTCACGGGAGACTTTCGTCAGCACGACGGCGTGGTGATGGTGATGATGAAGTTACCGGCGTAGGGCTTCGCCTAAGCACTGCAACGATATGACCGAGGTGTGTATGTGTGGAGGGGGGCACCGCACACGGCTAAAACTGATGTTAACTTGTGTGTCCTAGGGTGCCCCCTGCCCCCGTATATAAAGGAGCAAGGGGGAGGGCCGGCCGGCCCCTATGGCGCGCCCAAGGAGGGAAACTCCTACTAGGAATAGGAATCCTATTCGTAGTAGGAATCCACGAAGAGGGAAGGAGGGGGGAGGAAGAACAGGGAGAGGGAGAAGGAAGGGGGCGCCGCCCCCCTCCTTTCCTTGTCCAATTCGGACAAAGGGGGAGGGGCGCGCGGCCCAGCCCTGGCCGGCCCTTTCTCTCTCCACTAAGGGCCCACGTGGCCCATAAGTTTTCCCGGGCAGTACCGATACCCCTCCGGCACTCCGATTTAATCCGAAACTCATCCGGAACACTTCTGGTGTCCGAATATAGTTGTCCAATATATCAATCTTTACGTCTCAACCATTTCGAGACTCCTCGTCATGTCCGTGGTCACATCTGGGACTATGAACTACCTTCGGTGCATCAAAACACATAAACTTATAATACCGATCGTAATCAAACGTTAAGCGTGCGGACCCTACGGGTTCGAGAACTATGTAGACATGACCGAGACTCATCTCCGGTCAATAACCAATAGAGGAACCTGGATGCTCATATTGGTTCCTACATATTCTATGAAGATCTTTATCGGTCAAACCGCATAACAACATACGTTGTTCCCTTTGTCCTCGGTATGTTACTTGCCCGAGATTCGATCGTCGGTATCATCATACCTAGTTCAATCTTGTCACCGGCAAGTCTCTTTACTCTTTCCGTAATACATCATCTCGTGACTAACTCGTTTGTCATTTGCTTGCAAGGCTTATTATGATGTGTATTACCGAGAGGGCCTAGAGATACCTCTCCGACACTCGGAGTGACAAATCCTATTCTCGATCTATGCCAAAACCACAAACACCTTCGGAGACACCTGTAGAGCATCTTTATAATCACCCAGTTATGTTGTGACGTTTGATAACACACAAGGTGTTCCTCCGGTATTCGGGAGTTGCATAATCTCATAGTCATAGGAACATGTATAAGTCATGAAGAAAGCAATAGAAGTAAAACTAAACGATCAAGTTGCTAAGCTAACGGATGGGTCTTGTCCATCACATCATTTTCCTAATGATGTGATCCCGTTGATCAAATGACAACTCATGTCTATTGTTAGGAAACATAACCATCTTTGATCAAAGATCTAGTCTAGTAGAGGCATACTAGGGACACTTTGTTTCGTCTATGTATTCACACATGTACTAAGTTTCCGGTTAATACAATTCTAGCATGAATAATAAACATTTATCATGGTAGAAGGAAATACAAATAAAAACTTTATTGCCTCTAGGGCATATTTCCTTCACTATTTTTCGGAAAAAATGATCAAAATGGTTTAGAGAAAAAGGTGCAACAAAAGCAGAAATTTGATCAACTTGATTATTAACAAAAGTTGTATTGGCATTTATATACCACCACAACTTTGCTAGTCAAGTGAAATAATTTTCACTGAAAAACAACACAGAACATAAAGGAACCATGGTGAAATCTTACCTCACTGGCAACTGTACAATTTGGAACTTGAAACCAATACGTGCACAAAGTCCCCTATGAGGTGATGCCAAAGAATATCCAACATGGGAGATGGAAGATCGGGCAGAGTAGCACTACCTTAGGTTCCAACGCATGTTTTTCTTGATGTAGATCATGGGGAAAAGTTTTATTCATTGAGCCATTATCTTCGCCTCATGACATCACGATGAAGAGGTTCATCACCCGTCTTCATGAGAGTAAATTGTGCCGCATACAACAAAGCAATACCATGGTATGAATGATACATAAACATGAATCAAGTAATCTTATACCCTAAATAATGGATCTTAAAAAACATAGAGATGAAGGATGGCAGTGCACTTACATTATCTACCCGGCGTACAGATCGGAGAGCATTTCCTGCATAATAATAATCTCTTAGTAGAGCATGCTTCTATGAGGAACAAAACAAAGAATAACATCTAATGAGAAAAACGAACATACCAATGATATGTCTCCAACGTATCTATAATTTTTGATTGTTCCATGCTGTTATATTATCATTCTTGGATGTTTTACAATCATTTTATAACCATTTTATATCATTTTTTGGGAGTAACCTATTGACATAGTGCCTAGTGCCAGTTGCTGTTTTTTGCTTGTCTTTCTACATCGCAGAAAATCAATACCAAACGGATTCCAAACGCAACGAAACCTTTTGGAGATTTTTTCTGGGCCAGAAGACACATGATGGGCTGAAGAAGTACAAGAGGGGAGCTCTGAGGGGATCACAACCCACTAGGGCGCGCCTGGGCCCCCTGGCGCGCCCAGGTGGTTTGTGCCCACCTCGGTGGCCTCCCGCACCACCTCTTCGCTGTATAAATACTCCCGTAGCCCAAAAACCCTGGGGGAGTCAACGAAATTTAATTCCAGCTGGCGCAAGTTCCAGAACCACGATATCCAATCTAGATCCCTTTTCCGGCACTCTGCCGGAGGGGAACACGATCACGGAGGGGTTCATCATCCTCATTGGTGCCTCTCCGATGATGCGTCAGTAGTTCACCTCAGATCTACGGGTCCGTAGGCAGTAGCTAGATGGCTTCTTCTCTCTTTGTTTCTCAATATAGTGGTCTCTTGTAGATATATTTGATGTAATGACTTTGTGCAGTGTGTTTGTTGGGATCCGGTGAATTGTGAGTTTATGATCAGATTTGCCTTGATTTTATATCCATTCTTGATTATTATAGCCTTGTATTTCTTCTCCGACATTTGGGTTTTGTTTGGCCAACTTGATCTATTTATCTTGCAATGGGAATAGGTGCTTTGTAATGGGTTCGATCTTGTGGTGTCCTTTCCTAGTGACAGAAGGGGCAGCAAGGCACACATGTATCATTTCTATTAAGGATAAGAAGATGGGGTCTATTCCTACATGAATAGATCTTGTCTACATCATGTCATCGTTCTTATTGCATTACTCCGTTTTTCCATGAACTTAATACACTAGATGCATGCTGGATAGCGGTTGATGTGTAGAGTAATAGTAGTACATGCAGGCAGGAGTCGGTCTACTAATCTTGGACGTGATGCCTATATACATGATCATTGTCTTGGATATCGTCATAATTATTTGTTTTTCTATCAATTGCCCAACAGTAGTTTGTTCACCCATCGTTGCTATTTTTCCGAGAGAAGCCACTAGTGAAATCTACGACCCCCGGGTCTATTTTCCTATCATATACTTTCAAATCTATATTGCTATTTGCCTTTTCCTCTATTTGCAACTTTTATTTTCAGATCTATATTATAAAAAACACAAAAATACCTTGCTGTGTTTTATTTTCCGTTCTTCCATTTGCATCTATCAGTCTACCTATTTACCAATCTATTAGCCGGGATGGATTGACAACCCCTCTTATACGCTGGGTTGCAAGTATTTGTTATTTGTGTGCAGGTATCATTTACATAGTGTTGCGTGGTTCTCCTACTGGTTCGATAACCTTGATCTCATCACTTAGGGAAATACCCACCGTAGTTTTGTTGCATCATCCCTTTCTCTTTGGGGAAAATACCGACGTAGCTCAAGCGACATCAATGAACTATTTGCTTTAGAGCTAATGAACATGACCTATCACACCACGATCATGCATATGGATTGAACACCAGCAAGGAGGGAAACACCCTAAGCCAGTGGGAAGGCAACACGAAGAACCACCGGGACACCGATGCCGTCGTCGGGGGCGGTGCGGGCTTGAATAGGTCCACATGCTAGACCACCTGTGTGGAAGGTATAGATGGTTACGGGGTCCTCGTCCAGCACGACAGGTTTGACCAGCGTGATGACATAAGATGTAAAAGGGCATCACAGAATCGAGGAGAAGGGGCTCAAGGGCCTGCCAGCCGGTAATGGATGTGTACTTATGGTCCTCCATAGGTTGATGTCGTCGGAGATGAGAGGACAGGGAGGACACGCAAGTCCATTGGTGCGAGGGAGGCTGGGCGAGGCTTGCAATGGGCGCGACTGCTCAAGGTCAAGATCAGGAGAGGGAACACCGTGACTCTAGGTTGGGGTGGCGGCGCACCAGACGGGCAGGTCGAGGAGAAGAAAAGATGCCAAAGGAGAGGGGCCAAGAGAGGGAGCTGCTCATGGGCTTCATGAGGCTGAATCGTCCAGAAACTGGCCTAGTTAACAAGAGGCCACCAAAATTTCCAGCGAAACAATGATCGGACATCCAAAAAGATACCAGACGGATGATCTGACGGCAAAATTGTTCGTCACCTGAGAAGGCTGGGATTATGCTCGGTTTTACTGTTCTAAATGAGTTTCCATACATAACTGTTGGAAATATGCCATAGAGACAATAATATTGTATTGTTTATATCTATGTTTATAATTTTGTATTCTATGTTATAACTGTTATGATCATGGAATATGTGATTGTGTTGAAAACCCATAAGCACGTGTGGAATGATAAATGGAAACTTGATTCCTAGTCTTGCCTCTAGGAGTAGCACAAGTGTTGTGTGTTGCTCATGTTTTTCAGATCTTGGGATGTCGTTAAGTGTAATGATAGTCCCAACACAAGGATGAGAGTATGACGCCAGAAGAACAATCATATTGAATTGACCCAACTTGTTTGTTATACTTTGAGATAGTATCGTCAAAATGCTATTAATATAACACGGAGAGTTAACATATGCTTTAGTTCCTTAGACCACGAGGAGTATCGTAGCCACTTCTTACCGGACAATGAACTTTCGGGTTGCTCAAACGCCATCTATAACACGGTGATCATAACGACAACTTAGAGGTTCATCAGAAAGTTTGACAAGGGGCTAGATACCCAAAGAGTGGGATTTTCTCCTCCGACGATGGAGAGATATTCTTAGGGCCCTCTCGATGAGAAGGAATCCAGCATCGTTTGGCCCGACACATGTGACTAGGTCGCAGGGATGCCAAAACATGTCAGCGAGAAAGAAGAAGAAAATCGATAACTAGGAGAGCGACATAGTGAGCATTAGAATGACTCAAGAGGATATCGATACAACTCACTTTGGGTTTTGTAATGTATCACGAAGCAAAGGGAATAGCAAATGATAACCAAATGTTTACTCGAATATCATTCGTGTATTCATAGGGGTCAATATGGATGTCCATAGTTCCGCTATTAATCATTGAACGAAAGTCAGTTTCACTCATGTCTATGTTTTACCGAACCTATAGGGTCACACGCTTAAGGGAATCACAATCTGTTGAGTGTTAGTGGAGTGAGAGTTATGAGAAAATATTCTCGGAATAGTTCCGGGAACATAATAAATAGTTTCGAGCGAAACCGAAAGCGTTTTGGGGTTACGGGAAGTGTTTTGAGGAATAATAGGTAGTACCGGTAAATGACATATAGGCGGAAATTGTTCCCGAGGACTTAATATAAAAAATAGAGGGCTCTAATATTGATTGGGAGGCCACTAGAATTTATTTAGAGTCAATGGCTAAGGGAAATATCAATTGGCCTATTAGTGGAGAGCTGATGGGCCTTGAAGGCCCATGTAGGGTTGGTGCCCCTTTTAGCTTGAGAAGCTAAGGGGGCGCACGGGAGTTGGAGGAGGACTCCTCCTCCTTGGTCATGACCCAAGGGAGGGTTTTCCCTCCTCCAAGTCGGCATGGCCCCTCCCTCCACCTATATACTCCCTTCGTTCGAGAATATAAGGTGTATTGATTTCTGTGCAAGTCAACCATTTGAATGTTCAACCAAGATTATAGAAATAACAATATATACAATACCTAATAGATAAAATATGAAACTACTTTTCATGATGAATCAAATGATATAAATTTCATAATGTGGATATTGATATATTTTTATAAAAAACTCGATCAAACGTGCACTCGTTTGACTTTTGAAAAACAAATATACCTTATATAAAGGAACAGTGGGAGTATACGTGAAGGGGCGCCCCTTTGTAATATAAAAGCTCTCCCTTGATCTCGGGCATCCCCTCTATCTATCTAGTTCTAGTTTTTGATCTAGATTAGGGATAGTTCTAGTTCTCTCTAATTACCATAATAGATAAGCCCCATGAGGTTCTCTTCTCCCTCCTATAATTCTCCGGCAATGATTAACTCAGGATGGCGAAGTGCTGCTAGATCGCGAAGCTTGTATGCCTCCAACCCATAGAGAGGTTGTGATTTCGGTCTTTTGTTCGAGGGATCGACGTGGACAGTTCGAGGGACTTCAAGTTCTAACTACACAAACTCTTCTTCCATTGTAAATCGAAGTTGGTAATGATCCGATCTAACCTGGTATGCATATTCGCAGTGTTCCTGGGATTGTGATTGTAGGGCATAAATTTTGTTTTCTACTACATTTCCCAACAATAACTATAGTTTATCAGATGAGTTTGTGGTGGTGATGTAGATCATGTGGTGGATTAACTCTATATGTTTAGATTTAATTGTGGTTCATGTTTAATATATAGATGCATAATTTTTTTTGGTTGCGTGTCTTCTCTTGGACACTTTAGATTTGTAGCCAATAGTGTGAGAGGGTGTGTGTGTTTGTGGTGTTCAAGTCTTCCAAGTAATCTATCGTAGTGACATGAAATTGAGAAGGCTTGTTAGAATTGTTGCCATTAAGGATTAAGGGTTAGTAGAGGATGAATAATTCCCTAAAAATAATAGTATGTCAATGTTTTTCAGTTATCCATGTTTACACTTAATGTACAGATGATGTCGAGTGCCTTGTTCTATGGACATGCTATTTAGCTAAAGATGCATGAGAGGGTCTTAGTCTTTAGTATTTTGGATGTACTGACTATATATAATATCACATCATTTTATTATCTGGCATGAACATGAGCGTTCCATATTGCACTTATACAACATAAGAAATTCAACCATCACATTTTTTATGCTCTAGAGAGTTACACTTAGTGAGCCTATGAACCTCGGTCCAATTTTCACCATAAGATTCACCTTCCAACAACTTTTATATGTTGTTTTATTTTCAGTTTTACTTTATTCCGAAAATACCAAAAATATTTAACATGTGATCTTCTAATAGCCTTGTTCAACTAGAAAGACTAGCAAGGATTTACACCCTTGTTAGAATTGTTGGGGACACAAGTAGAGTTTTATTAGTGTTCCAGGACATACAACTGTTACAAGTCCCTTGTGCCTTCACGGATTGATATCATGATTTCTCACTGAGTGACGCCTCGGGATCCCAACATGTACATCAAGAATATCAGGGTCAGCAGAGCATCATCTTGGGTATCCGAAACCTTTAAGAGGGGGGCATACGGCGTGTTGGTTCTAGATTGCAGGATAATATTTGGCAAGACCCTTAGAACCCATCAAATGAATCACGAAGAGTCCTCAAACTAAGGGGGTAACTTTTATAACAAAAGTAGAAGAATTGATTGACCCACACTCTGGCCAATGATAAAAAACTCATTCGTTATGTGTTCTCTCCGATGGACGTTACTAGAAATCTTCAAATCCCCCTCCGGTTTGAGGTCATCGATGCCTTTGTTGCATGGAACTATACTCGGTGTGGAACTTATTTTGTCCAGTCAACAAACCATAGAGAGCATGAGCATCATAGGGAGGTGAAGGACCCAGGCCTGGATCTGTGCACGATAAAGATCAGCGGATCAAAAAAAGGTCTTATCGAAATGCGACCAAGACAAACAAACTATTACTATGATCCAGGGGTAGTTATCCCTGTTTTTTATCATGTTCTTTGCTTCTTGGTTTTAATGACCATATGTATTCTTATTCATGCTAACACCCATTGGGGATAATTTATAAAACAAACATTTATTAAACGTGTTTCCCATAGCTTGCTTAACTTCCTCGCTGTAGTTGGTCTTTACGCGCGGTGCTTGATGACTGTATCCTGGATTAGGGGGTACTCATCACATTGGCCTGCCATTAATAGGCTGGGCTGAGGACCTACCAACACCCAAAGAATGGCCCATTTTTACCATGACCCTTGGCATACTCAAGATGGAATCTAATGAAGACTTGGCACAAAGTTCAAGGCATATTCTAATATTCCATGTCGGTGTCAAAACCGGCAGACGTCGGGGTAGGGGGTCCCGATCTGTGGATCTGGGATCGATGGGGAATAAGGGACGATGAAAACGGTGTTTACCCAGGTTTGGACCCTCTCGAAGAGGTAATACCCTACGTCCAGCTTGATTATATTGGATGTGTATATGATTACATAGTGGATCTACCTCAAAATCAGCATGAGCTAAACCCTAAGGTGATGAGGTGATATTGGAAGCTCTCACCCTAAAGACTACAACCCTCGGTTTATATAGAAACCGGTAGGGTTAGGGTTTTCGGAGATAGATTACAATAAGGAATAAAGAGATCATGCCTATCCTTGACTTGGAGGGCACACCACGGCTTCACAGATCTCCCGTCGTTATACAACTTCACCAGTTCGGCCCATGCTCGATGGGTCAACGCCCCGAGGACCCCTTAGTCCATGACTCCCTCAGTAGCCCCCGAACTAGCGTCCAACACCGGGGATAGTGTCTGACATCCGTGCACCCTATAGTCTTCGACTTGCGAGGTGAGTTCTTTCACTCTTTTATTCAGTCTGGGGTCGAATCAATCTCGCCAAACTCTATCTGAAACCCGAACTAATGCGCTTGGGCACGGACAATTTCAAGACTCCGGGCCCCAAAGATATCTCGAGATTGAGATGGGACCATCAGAGTTTAATGTCATTCCTCGGGGCAAGGGCTTTGTGCATCTTTTCATAAGGTGAGCGGCCTAATGCCATCTTTTCGTGAGCCCGTCCTTCCATCTTCAAGGTAAGACGCCTATTTATAGATCCAGAGGCGCGGGGGCCAATTTACCTCCCCCTCTTTACAAGGAACAACGCTGAAACAATTCCCCGGTGCCATGGCTGACCTTCCACGTTCATCCTCCCGCCCGCATGGCCCACTCCTAGGTGATTGGTTGAGCTGTTTGGTTTCACACCTTCCGTTGAGGTGCTTGCAGACATAGTGCATCCTCTCTCCAGCGGATTTGGTTACCATCTGCGCCGGTCTCATTTCTATTAACGGTTGCGCCCTCGTTGAGAACTCCCCCGCTCCAAGTAAGGAGGAGAGGGTATGTCTCGTGCCCTTCCTTCTAAGAGGTTTGGGCTTTCCTATCCATCCCTTTCTACGGGGTTTGCTAGAGTTCTATGGGATCCAGCTCCACAACATCACCCCGGGGTCCATATTGCATATCTCTGGCTTCGTGGCCTTGTGCGAGATATTTTTGAGTTGCGAGGCCCACTTCAAGTTGTGGAGTAAGTATTTTTGCCTTGTCCCTCACCTCCGAGGAGGATCCATATTTTAGGTGGGCGGCGCTGTCAGGACCCCGATCCTAAGTCACACAGGTCTAGCTTGTAACACATCATATCACTTTGTGGCCTCACGCATGGTATCCCCACGGGTGCCACCTTACCTGGCTCGGGACCGTTTGCGCATTTTGGCACACGTATATGATAGTGTCGCTAGCATCCATATGACAGAGAACCCGGGCCGACATGACTAGTTATAAACCAAAAGTGGCACTAAATTACGGAGACAGACACACATGACCCAGCAACAAACATGTCGGTCAACAACGTATGAACCCAAGTCGTAGCAACCTACAAGGACTTAAAGGAACAACGCGTGACCTTTCCCCTAAGGGACAGACACAGGAATGAAGAAGGACACATGCCGGCCAGCCTAAGTGTACCGGAGCAGTAGCATGCTACCAAGGCTCAGTGGAAGCACTAGGAGACATTTCCCTGTAAGATAGGCTACCAAGGGTAAACAACTAGGTGTCGGATCCCACACATAGCAATACACATTACACGTACGCATAACATGCAAGTATGTGTTGTACAACATGGCATCACAACATAACTCAACAACTCATATAGATAAGGCCCAGAAGAGCCATCATAACATTTATTACAAACAGAGGTCACATGACCCAACATACAAAGCATACAGGCAACGGAAGCATAACATGTCTGAGTACAGACAACTACAAATGAAAAAGGCTGAGAAGACTGACTATCTACAAGACCCTCCCAAGGGTACAAGATCGTAGCTGAGGTAACAAGCTAAACGTCGAAGTCCACGCGGAACCACTAGTGAGACTGAAGTCTCTCTGCAAAAACATAATGTCACATCCCTAGCTAGCACTTGCATTAGGATCTGACTAGAGTGTGCATCATGTTTACTTTCAAAGAAACTTGAAATGGGATTAACAGAAACCCCAGCACCCCTCCCCTAACAACTAGGGTTTACTAAAATATTTTCCAATGTACCCAAAATGCCCTTCAAAATGTTCATCATTTCTGCCTTGGTCTTAAACCTCTGCCAAAAATGGTGCACAATTTTCTAGGACAATCTAGGGTTATGGATTAAATCATATGGTATTTGAATTTGGGCATTTAAATGCTATAAAATATTTTAAATGCTCAAATAATCATAAACTATAATGTTTCCTACTGTTCATATTATATACAGCAGGTATGACAAGTGTTATGATTTATAAAAATGTTTAGGCATTTTTATTAAATGAACAAAGTTGCAAAAGAAATGAAACAGAAAAGAAAATAGAAAAAAAGGAGGAGAGAGAGAGAACTTACCTGGCGCCCACCCGGCCCACCTGCCGGCCCAGCCCAGCTGCCGCTCCAGCGAGCTGCTTGGCTCGGCCAGGCAGGCAGGCAGGTGCTCGACGGCGACCGCGCCGCGCGCCACGCAGCTGCCCGCCGCCCTGCTTCGCCCCCTCGCCGTCCTGGAGGAGTGGATCGAACGTCCACGTCCCCCTCGACCCCTCAGACACCTCCGTTTCTCCCCAGCTCCTCTCCTCCGCTCTCCCCGCGCCATGGCCGACGCCACCGTGATCGCGCCGTCGTAGAACCCACATCCACCGTCGTCCCCGAGCTCCGCCGTGTTGTCCCTCGTCTCCGCCGTCCTCGACTGCTTCGGCAGGCCGAGCCCCGAGCGCTCGCCCGCCCTGGAGACGTCCCCGAGCTCTTCTTCCCCAACTCCGGCCGCGGAGATCCCCCTCGCCGTGCTGCTCAGCTCCGACCGCCCCCGAGCTCGCTTCCGTGCCTGCTGCGACCACTGTGAGCCTAGCTACCTCCTCCCCCTCTCCGTTGGCTCCCTCTTGCCCTGTAACCCACTGCACGTAGCTCCACCGCACGCACCGCCGCCGTGCTCGTCGCCGGTGATGCTCCGGTGACCATTTGGTCACCGGCACCCGTCCAACGCACTCACCACAGCACGTAGAGGCGAACGGTGCTACGCACGCATCGCCTAGGCCCCTGCAGCCGCATCCCCACACACGCCCGACGCCGGTCGCCGCCGTCGAGCTCGTTGCCGTCGTCTCCGGCCACCCCAGGTCCGGCGACCACCACCATCCGATGCGGAAGAGCAAGAGCTCTCCAACGCACCCAGCCGCAGCTCGAGCCGTGCCCCACAGCTGTTTTTCCGAAGCACGTCGCCGCGTTTGGCCTCGCCGGCGGCTAAACGCCGGCGAGTTTGACCTGTTTTGACCACGAGTTTGACCCCCTGGGTCAATGACATGTGGGCCCTGCCCGCAAGTCAAACTCAGTTTAGGTGTTAATTTAATATTAATAGTTAATTAGTTTAGTCACTGACATGTGGGCCCTGGCCCCACTGACAGCTAATTAGTTTTAGTTTAACTCTAATTAACTCAGTTAATTAGCTGTGACACTGACATGAGGGACCCACTGGTCAGGTTTGACCTGGACTGACCCTGTTGACTGGCTGACGTCAGCATGATGTCATGCTGACGCAGTAAAGGTTTTTCTGGGATTTTTAGATTAAAAATAATTCAGGAAATTCCAGAAAATACCCAAAACTTCTAAAAATCATATAAAATCAACCATAGCTCAGATGGAAAAGATTTATATATGAAAAATGATCAGAAAAATTCAATCTATCTAATGGCACTGGTTTCATGCATGTTTGAACAAGTTAACTTGCTGTTTATATTAAAACATGATAATGCACTTATTTAAATAATAGTTTGAACTTCAATTTGAATCCTTGATTCAAATAGGTTCAAACCCCTCTGGTCTTAGTTGCATTAGCCAACACACATGCATTTTGCCATGTCATAAACATGCATCATATTGTTGCATTTGTTTGTTAATGATTGTATCGTCGGTATTTCCTGTGTTAGGTCCTGCTCCCGAGGATACTGCTGCGTATTCAGTTGAAGAGCAGTACCCGACAACTACCCTGTCAGGCAAGCAATCATTGATCATTCCGATACAACCCAATCTTCTCGCTCCTGCTCTCTTTTAATGCATTAAGGCAACAGCGCGTGAACTGCTACTTGCTGCGGTAGTTGAACCCTACTCCCTTGCATGACCTGTCATTGCCACAGTAAATAGTTGAAACCCACTAGCATGTGTAGGAGTTGATTGAGCCATGTGATGTGTGATCCACCATGCTATTTTTTTATGTTGCCTGCTATGCTTAGAGTTGTGTCTGGTCTGATTCATCTGGGTGATGAATCAGAGTGAAACAATCTTTCGATAAAGAGAAGAAAGTGTGGAATACGCTTGGTAAAGGTATCGATGAAAGGCCATGTAGGAGTACATGGTGGGTTGTTTCATTGGAATCGTCCATAGGACCCGAGATCTGTATGTGTGGTTCAAGTTACAGCTACTACCACGCATTGGGATCCTTAATTGACCCTCTCGGCTTATTAATTACCCTTGATCTCTGTCCAGGAGTTGCAACTAGTTTCTGGTGTTTATAGCTTACTGGAGGTCGTGCACAACGCTGACCCTCGGGGTGGGTTGTGATGCAACAGGTACGTGGCACGGTGTACCGGTTGCCCGTTTGGTGACTCGGGAACCCTGTACACATCGTTTGGGGCCGTGAGCGACACCCCGGCCGGATCTCCCCACGGATGGAACCCAAATAGGCGATAAACCTGGACGAGAGACTTGAGTAGTTAGTCAGGTCGTGGCCGACACCCCCGCTGGGCTTCCGCTTGAAGGTTGCCGAGTACACGCCGAGTAAACGGCGATAAGTGGTGGAAGCGTGTGTGAAGAGGTACACCCCTGCAGGGTTATCAATCTATTCGAATAGCCGTTGTTCGCGGTACGAACTACTTGGTTACTCCTACAGTTCATAGACAAGTTGATGGATACTACTAAAAGCCTCAAGATAAGCGTGAGTGCCGTGGATGGCCCTTCCGTAGGATGACGGAAGAGGATCCTCGGTAGTGTATTGATGTGGTGAGTAGAGGACTCGTGTTCGTAATAACATCTTGCAATCCGTTGAGAGTTGTAGTATAGGTTAGCCAAGGTCAAAGCTGGCATTCTGCTATAAACTCCACTACCCCCTTTGATAATGTTGCATGTATGATAGGTTCTGTGGTAAGACTTGTTGAGTACCTTTGTACTCATGTTTGCTTAATAACTGTTGCAGAGGAGAACCCTGCCCCTGCTGATGGGTTCTACATAGACGTTGACGTCGACGAGTAGCTTGACACCCAGACGGTGATCTGGAGCTTGTGAAGGGCCTTGTAGATAGTCAGGCTACACCAAGCCTGTTTTATTTTCTAAGTTGTCTGTACTCAGACATGTAGCTTCCGCTTGTGCTTGTATGACTGTATGACTTGAGTGTTGGGTCATGTGACCCCTACCTGTATGACTATGTTATGTATGGCTCTTGGAGCCTTTTAAATAAAGTACTTTGAGTCATAGAGTTCTATTGTGATGCAATGTTGTATTTGCACATATTGAGCATATTGCGTGTATGATTGAAATGCTTGGTATGTGTGGGATCCGACACCTAGTTGTTTTCCTTTGGTAGCCTATCTTACAGGGAAATGCCTCCTAGTGATTCCACTGAGCCTTGGTAGCTTGCTACTGCTCGGAACACGTAGGCTGGCCGGCATGTGTCCTTCTTCGTTCCTGTGTCTGTCCCTTAGGGGAAATGTCACGCGTTGTTCCTTTAAGTCCATGTAGCTTGCTACGACTTGGGTTCATACGTTGATGACCGACACGTTCGTTGCTGGGTCATGGATGCCTGTCTCTGTAATTTAGTGCCACTTTTGGATTATAACTAGCCATGTCGGCCCGGGTTCTCTGTCATATGGATGCTAGCGACACTGTCATATACGTGTGCCAAAATGCGCAAACGGTCCCGGGCCAGGTAAGGTGGCACCCGTGGGGTTACCGTGCGTGAGGCCGCAAAGTGATATGACGTGTTACAGCTAGATCGGTGTGACTTAGGATCGGGGTCCTGACAGCGTTGGTATCAGAGCTGGACTGCCTGTAGGTTTCTCAAGCCAAACTGGTCGATGTTGAGTCTAGAAAAATTCTTAGTTATATGTAGGGGAATTGATTGTGGAAGGGAACGTAAGGCTCTTTTTACTCCTTTACCTTATACCCTTCTGATCTGAGTCTGTCTATTCTTTCTACGGGGATTTAGGACTAGGCCTCTTATCCTTACTAGGTTCACGCGTTACTAATCCGTAGACTCTTAGGATTGTTGGTTTCAAGCCTCAGTTCAGTTTCTATCCTTTTGAGTATGATGATTGTTGAACCGGAACCTTGATATGGAATTGTTGAGTGGCTATGCTATCATTTGTATGATGTCTCAAATCTTTGTTTGAGCATTTATAGTTGTTATGCTGCCCGATTTCTTCCAGAATCACTAATGCCTTTGCATTATTTCGTGTTTCAGATGTCTGGCCGCATTCCTCACCAAGTGGTTCGTTTGACTCGATGCATTAATGTGCCCGGTCATACGGCCATGCTAGTCCGTGTGATGACTGAAACCGGTTATCGCTGGTATCCTGAATACACTGTGGAGGAACAGTATCGGGATTTCAATCAAAGTCAGTATTTCTGTACAGTCCGGATATACCCCTCATATCCCGGAGCAAATGATCCCATCCATTGGTCTTATGGACTCGGGATTACCATCGAGATGGCAGTACAGGATGCCGCTTATTCGATGATGACCATTCTCCGTGCTAGGCATGCCCTGTTGCTGAACACTGAGTTCTGTTACATGCCAGCTTCACTCCCCGGAGAAGAAGGCTACTACACTGGTCTGTATACTGATGCTGCTCATGAAGAGCCACTGCTTCAGACTACTGTTCAGATGTTGGAGGATAGGGACCGTGAGGTCCGTGCCCTCCGAATGGAGCTGTATAACACCGAGCCGCTCACTGGACTACTTTGACACGGCTTGCACCTGCTGTGCACGCCGGATATCTGGACATGCGGGATTTGTATCCTGTGCGGACTCGTCTACCTGATCGCATGGATTGGCGTGACGTTGGGGGTATTACACCTCCACGTGGGCGTCGGTTACCACCAGCATCGGGACCAAGACCACACCCATGCCCTTATGGTCCACAACCTTCGAGTGCTCGCGAGTTCCAAGATCCGTCTGTACCACTTCCAGGTTACGGTGGTAATCTTTACGAGGATTACTACGCGAATGTCTGAACTAGTCCGTGGTAGTAGTAGTATTGTAATAGTCGTATTTCCACAGTCCTGCGCGTCTTGTGGAATATGACTTAGTGTGTACTGAATTCCGGAGGTGTAGTTAGATAATGTATAGGAGCTTGGAATGCCTCTGATGGGATGTATCGTCTTTCACCGCAGTTGTACTTTAGCCTTGGCTTGTACTAAACTTTGTATGGTGTGTATGACCACTGGTGTATATATAGCAGTTCCTATATTACCATGTCGTACGGATGAACATCTCTGCATTCTGTGTCATCCATTACATTCTGCACTTCTATGTCAAATTTTGCCATCCTTGTCTAAACCGTTGTTTTGTTTTCCTAGGATGGTCAACACTCGCAACACTCCTGCTGCTCAGGAGCAGGGTGAGGCTAGTGGGGCTAGAGATGGAAATCTGCCCCAGCCACCCTCCTTGGCGGAAGTTATGCTTGAAGCAGAACGGAACAAGAGAGAGACCAACCGTCTGCTGGAACGCATAGAGCAAAACACTGGGTTCCGTCAGAGGAATGACGTGGTGTCAATCCACGATTTTATCAAGATGTGTCCACCGAAGTTCCATCACTCCACTGAACCTCTGGATGCTGATGACTGGCTATGTAGTATCACCCACAAGCTACACTCTGCCCGTGTGGCCGAAGCTGACAAGGTTATCTACGCCGCCTACCATCTTGAGGGCCCTGCCAGTCTTTGGTGGGAAAACTTTGAAGCTATGCGTCCTGCTGGCCAAGTCACTACCTGGGTTGAGTTCAGTGAGGCATTCCGTGAACACCACATTCCGGAAGGTCTCATGGATCGCAAGCGGGAGGAATTCTGCAATTTCACCCAGGGTCGTTTAACTGTGGATGGCTACAGTCGTGAGTTTGGTAATCTGGCACGCTATGCACCTGAAGAAGTATCCACCGATGCCAAGAAACAAGCGAGGTTCCGCAAGGGACTCAGCCCTGAACTTCGTCGTGATCTACGTCTGCACGAGTGCACCTCTTTCCAGAAGTTGGTTAACAAGGCTATCAGTGCTGAGACAGGCCAGACCGACTTCGAGGCTACCCGCAAGCATATTCGAGACCTTGGTTCCTCATCCGGCTCTGGTTCTCACAAGCGCCGTGTATGGGTTCCTAACACTGCTCTGCCACCCAAGTATACACCGAGGCCATCCTATGAGGCGCCTCGTCCAACTCAACAGTTTGCACCTGCTAAGACCTATGGAGGTCCACCCTCCAACTTTGCTCCACGCACCACCACTGTGACATGTTTCAAGTGTGGAGAACCGGGACACTACATGCGTGATTGTCCCCAGAATCAGCCAGGAAAACCCGTTGGCCGTGGTAAGCCAACCGGCAAGGTGAACTATGTCAAGCCACTCCCCACTGCACGTGGTCATGTCAACTATGTTTCTGCCGAAGAAGCTTATGAGGATCCTAACGTCATCCTTGGTACGCTTCTCGTAAACTGCCATCCGGCATCTGTTCTTTTCGATACTGGAGCATCCCATTCGTTCATATCTGAAAGCTATGCTCGATTGCACAACATGACTTTTTGTGACATGCCTACTTCCATGGTTATTCAAACTCCTGGCTCAAAGTGGCAAACCTCTAGGGTAAGCCATGGAAATGAAATCCTTGTCGATAGACTTGTTTTCCTTGCATCTCTAATCGCTCTCAAGTCCTCGGACATAAACATCATCTTGGGTATGAATTGGATGACAACTCATTATGCCAAGATTGATTGCTTTACTAGGACCGTTCAACTTACACACCCTTCCGGCAAGATAGTCAATGTCTTGACTCGAATGGCTGAACGTCAGCTCTATTTTCTTAATGCCAGCCCTCTACCAGAACTCAAAGATATTCCGGTAGTCCGTGACTTTCCGGATGTTTTTCCAGAAGAACTGCCAGGAGTTCCACCTGACAGAGATGTCGAGTTCGTGATAGATCTTATTCCTGGAACTGTCCCAATCTCTAGGAGACCTTATAAGATGGCACCACTAGAATTAGCTGAGCTAAAGAAACAACTCGATGAGTCTTTGCAAAAAGGTTTCATCCGTCCTAGCTCTTCCCCTTGGGCTTGCCCCGTCCTCTTCGTCAAGAAGAAGGATGGAACGGAGCGGATGGTTGTAGATTACCGACCTGTCAATCTGGTCACCATAAAGAACAAGTATCCGCTTCCCAGGATCAACGACCTGTATGATCAGCTCGCTGGATCCTCAGTCTTCTCTAAGATGGATTTGAGGTTGGGCTACCATCAAATCAAAATCAAGAACGGGGACATTCCTAAAACGGCTTTCGTTACTCGTTATGGCCAATACGAGTACACCGTCATGTCCTTCGGATTAACCAATGCCCCAGCTACCTTTTCTCGGTTAATGAATTCTATATTCATGGAGTACTTGGATAAATTCGTCGTGGTATACCTCGATGATATACTCATTTTCTCCAAGAACAAGGAAGATCATGCCGAGCATTTAAGGCTGGTATTGACGAAACTTCGAGAGGACCGCCTTTATGCCAAATTCTCTAAATGTGAATTTTGGTTGCCAGAAGTAACCTATCTAGGTCATGTAATCTCTGGCAAGGGTATTGCTGTCAATCCCGAGCGAGTTCAAGCCGTCCTCGATTGGACTCCCCCTGAATCGGTCAAGCAAGTTAGGAGTTTTCTTGGCTTAGCGAGCTATTGCCGACGTTTCGTCGAGAACTTCTCCAAGGTTGCTAAACCTCTAACCGAACTCCTCAAGAAAGATAAAAAGTTTGAGTGGACCCCACAGTGCGAGTCCAGTTTTCAGGAACTGAAAAGACGCCTGACATCTGCACCTGTACTGGTACCACCAGACTTTTCCAAGGATTTTATAATCTATTGCGACGCCTCGCGACAAGGACTAGGTTGCATTCTTATGCAAGATTGTCAAGTGATTGCATACGCATCCCGACAGTTGCGTCCACATGAGGATAACTATCCTACTCATGATTTAGAGCTTGCAGCTGTAGTCCATGCACTCAAAACATGGCGGCATTACCTCCTTGGTAATCGCTGTGAAATCTTCACCGATCACCAAAGTTTGAAGTATATCTTCACCCAACCGGATCTAAATCTCAGACAAAGACGTTGGGTTGAGTTACTCACCGACTACGATTTAGGAATCACTTACACTCCTGGAAAGGCCAATGTCATGGCTGATGCACTAAGTCGTAAGTCATTTTGTAACAATTTAATGTTACAACAAAGTCAACCACTTCTCCACGAGGAATTTCGTAAGCTTAACCTTCACATTGTTCCTCGAGGATTCCTTTCCACCTTGGTGGCGAAACCTACCCTTTTGGATCAAATCATAGTTGCCCAGCGGTATGATAAAGGCATATCTCGGATCAAGGAGAACATCGCTAGCGGACTCGCTAAAAGTTTCTCTATGGATGATCGAGGTGTAGTGTACTTTGAGAACCGCTTGGTGGTGCCCAAGAAACCACAACTACGACAACTGATTCTCAAGGAGGCTCATGAATCTCCTCTCACGATTCATCCCGGTAGTACCAAAATGTATCAAGACCTACGTCAAAGATTCTGGTGGACTAGGATGAAGAGAGAAATCGCTCAGTTCATTGCTAACTGCGACGTTTTTCGTCGAGTTAAAGCAGAGCATCAACGGCCTGCTGGCACCCTTCAACCTCTAGCTATTCTTGAATGGAAATGGGATAAAGTCGGTATGGACTTCATTACCGGGTTTCCCAGGTCCAGGAAAGGGAATAATGCTATTTTCGTCATTATCGACCGCCTCTCTAAAGTAGCTCATTTCCTGCCTGTTCGGGAGAGTATTACCGCTAGCCAGCTAGCAGACTTATATATCTCTCGAATAGTATCACTTCATGGCGTACCGTTGGAGATTAACTCAGACCGTGGAAGTATTTTCACTTCACGATTTTGGGAAAGTTTCCAGAATGCTATGGGAACTCATCTCTCTTTCAGTACTGCCTTCCATCCGCAGTCAAGTGGTCAAGTGGAACGAGTCAATCAAATTCTGGAAGACATGCTTCGAGCCTCTGTCATTTCTTTCGGTATGGAATGGGAAAAATGTCTTCCATTTGCCGAATTCGCTTATAACAATAGTTATCAAGCCAGTTTGGGCAAAGCTCCCTTCGAGATTCTATATGGACGAAGGTGTCGAACACCTCTTAACTGGTCAGAGACCGGGGAAAGACAATTCTTTGGCCCGGATATGATCCAGGAAGCAGAGGAACAAGTTCGCATCGTTCGTGAGAGATTGAAAACAGCCCAGTCTCGCCAAAACAGCCAATATGATAGTCATCATAAGGCTGTGACTTTTGAAGTCGGCGATAAGGCTTACCTTCGGGTTACTCCTCTTAAGGGAACCCATCGCTTCGGTATCAAAGGCAAATTGGCCCCTCGTTTCATCGGTCCTTTTCGCATTCTTGCCAAACGAGGAGAAGTTGCCTACCAATTGGAACTACCTCCGCACCTCTCCAGAGTTCATGATGTTTTCCACGTTTCTCAACTCAGGCGTTGCTTCTCGGATCCTATCCGCGGAGTGGACCACGAAACGCTTGATCTCCAAGACAATCTCACATATCGAGAATACCCCGTTCGTATTCTTGATCAAACTGAGCGCACTACTCGACGCCACAATATCAAGTTTCTCAAGGTTCAATGGTCACATCATTCCGAGAGTGAAGCTACTTGGGAAAGGGAGGATCGTCTTCGACTTGAGTACCCCACCCTCTTTCCGGAGGAGCCCGAATCTCGGGACGCGATTCTTTTAAGTGGGGGTGAGTTGTCACATCCCTAGCTAGCACTTGCATTAGGATCTGACTAGAGTGTGCATCATGTTTACTTTCAACGAAACTTGAAATGGGATTAACAGAAACCCCAGCACCCCTCCCCTAACAACTAGGGTTTACTAAAATATTTTCCAATGTACCCAAAATGCCCTTCAAAATGTTCATCATTTCTGCCTTGGTCTTAAACCTCTGCCAAAAATGGTGCACAATTTTCTAGGACAATCTAGGGTTATGGATTAAATCATATGGTATTTGAATTTGGGCATTTAAATGCTATAAAATATTTTAAATGCTCAAATAATCATAAACTATAATGTTTCCTACTGTTCATATTATATACAGCAGGTATGACAAGTGTTATGATTTATAAAAATGTTTAGGCATTTTTATTAAATGAACAAAGTTGCAAAAGAAATGAAACAGAAAAGAAAATAGAAAAAAAGGAGGAGAGAGAGAGAACTTACCTGGCGCCCACCCGGCCCACCTGCCGGCCCAGCCCAGCTGCCGCTCCAGCGAGCTGCTTGGCTCGGCCAGGCAGGCAGGCAGGTGCTCGACGGCGACCGCGCCGCGCGCCACGCAGCTGCCCGCCGCCCTGCTTCGCCCCCTCGCCGTCCTGGAGGAGTGGATCGAACGTCCACGTCCCCCTCGACCCCTCAGACACCTCCGTTTCTCCCCAGCTCCTCTCCTCCGCTCTCCCCGCGCCATGGCCGACGCCGCCGTGATCGCGCCGTCGTAGAACCCACGTCCACCGTCGTCCCCGAGCTCCGCCGTGTTGTCCCTCGTCTCCGCCGTCCTCGACTGCTTCGACAGGCCGAGCCCCGAGCGCTCGCCCGCCCTGGAGACGTCCCCGAGCTCTTCTTCCCCAACTCCGGCCGCGGAGATCCCCCTCGCCGTGCTGCTCAGCTCCGACCGCCCCCGAGCTCGCTTCCGTGCCTGCTGCGACCACTGTGAGCCTAGCTACCTCCTCCCCCTCTCCGTTGGCTCCCTCTTGCCCTGTAACCCACTGCACGTAGCTCCACCGCACGCACCGCCACCGTGCTCGTCGCCGGTGATGCTCCGGTGACCATTTGGTCACCGGCACCCGTCCAACGCACTCACCACAGCACGTAGAGGCGAACGGTGCTACGCACGCATCGCCTAGGCCCCTGCAGCCGCATCCCCACACACGCCCGACGCCGGTCGCCGCCGTCGAGCTCGTTGCCGTCGTCTCCGGCCACCCCAGGTCCGGCGACCACCACCATCCGATGCGGAAGAGCAAGAGCTCTCCAACGCACCCAGCCGCAGCTCGAGCCGTGCCCCACAGCCGTTTTCCGAAGCACGTCGCCGCGTTTGGCCTCGCCGGCGGCTAAACGCCGGCGAGTTTGACCTGTTTTGACCACGAGTTTGACCCCCTAGGTCAATGACATGTGGGCCCTGCCCGCAAGTCAAACTCAGTTTAGGTGTTAATTTAATATTAATAGTTAATTAGTTTAGTCACTGACATGTGGGCCCTGGCCCCACTGACAGCTAATTAGTTTTAGTTTAACTCTAATTAACTCAGTTAATTAGCTGTGACACTGACATGAGGGACCCACTGGTCAGGTTTGACCTGGACTGACCCTGTTGACTGGCTGACATCAGCATGATGTCATGCTGACGCAGTAAAGGTTTTTCTGGGATTTTTAGATTAAAAATAATTCAGGAAATTCCAGAAAATACCCAAAACTTCTAAAAATCATATAAAATCAACCATAGCTCAGATGGAAAAGATTTATATATGAAAAATGATCAGAAAAATTCAATCTATCTAATGGCACTGGTTTCATGCATGTTTGAACAAGTTAACTTGCTGTTTATATTAAAACATGATAATGCACTTATTTAAATAATAGTTTGAACTTCAATTTGAATCCTTGATTCAAATAGGTTCAAACCCCTCTGGTCTTAGTTGCATTAGCCAACACACATGCATTTTGCCATGTCATAAACATGCATCATATTGTTGCATTTGTTTGTTAATGATTGTATCGTCGGTATTTCCTGTGTTAGGTCCTGCTCCCGAGGATACTGCTGCGTATCCAGTTGAAGAGCAGTACCCGACAACTACCCTGTCAGGCAAGCAATCATTGATCATTCCGATACAACCCAATCTTCTCGCTCCTGCTCTCTTTTAATGCATTAAGGCAACAGCGCGTGAACTGCTACTTGCTGCGGTAGTTGAACCCTACTCCCTTGCATGACCTGTCATTGCCACAGTAAATAGTTGAAACCCACTAGCATGTGTAGGAGTTGATTGAGCCATGTGATGTGTGATCCACCATGCTATTTGTTTATGTTGCCTGCTATGCTTAGAGTTGTGTCTGGTCTGATTCATCTGGGTGATGAATCAGAGTGAAACAATCTTTCGATAAAGAGAAGAAAGTGTGGAATACGCTTGGTAAAGGTATCGATGAAAGGCCATGTAGGAGTACATGGTGGGTTGTTTCATTGGAATCGTCCATAGGACCCGAGATCTGTATGTGTGGTTCAAGTTACAGCTACTACCACGCATTGGGATCCTTAATTGACCCTCTCGGCTTATTAATTACCCTTGATCTCTGTCCAGGAGTTGCAACTAGTTTCTGGTGTTTATAGCTTACTGGAGGTCGTGCACAACGCTGACCCTCGGGGTGGGTTGTGATGCAACAGGTACGTGGCACGGTGTACCGGTTGCCCGTTTGGTGACTCGGGAACCCTGTACACATCGTTTGGGGCCGTGAGCGACACCCCGGCCGGATCTCCCCACGGAAGGAACCCAAATAGGCGATAAACCTGGACGAGAGACTTGAGTAGTTAGTCAGGTCGTGGCCGACACCCTCGCTGGGCTTCCGCTTGAAGGTTGCCGAGTACACGCCGAGTAAACGACGACAAGTGGTGGAAGCGTGTGTGAAGAGGTACACCCCTGCAGGGTTATCAAACTATTCGAATAGCCGTTGTTCGCGGTACGAACTACTTGGTTACTCTTACAGTTCATAGACAAGTTGATGGATACTACTAAAAGCCTCAAGATAAGCGTGAGTGCCGTGGATGGCCCTTCCGTAGGATGACGGAAGAGGATCCTCGGTAGTGTATTGATGTGGTGATTAGAGGACTCGTGTTCGTAATAACTTCTTACAATCTGTTGAGAGTTGTAGTATAGGTTAGCCAAGGTCAAAGCTGGCATTCTGCTATAAACTCCACTACCCCCTTGATAATGTTGCATGTATGATAGGTTCTGTGGTAAGACTTGCTGAGTACCTTTGTACTCATGTTTGCTTAATAACTGTTGCAGAGGAGAACCCTGCCCCCGCTGATGGGTTCTACATAGACGTTGACGTCGACGAGTAGCTTGACACCCAGACGGTGATCTGGAGCTTGTGAAGGGTCTTGTAGATAGTCAAGCTACACCAAGCCTGTTTTATTTTCTAAGTTGTCTGTACTCAGACATGTAGCTTCCGCTTGTGCTTGTATGACTGTATGACTTGAGTGTTGGGTCATGTGACCCCTACCTGTATGACTATGTTATGTATGGCTCTTGGAGCCTTTTAAATAAAGTACTTTGAGTGATAGAGTTCTGTTGTGATGCAATGTTGTATTTGCACATATTGAGCATATTGCGTGTATGATTGAAATGCTTGGTATGTGTGGGATCCGACACCTAGTTGTTCTCCTTTGGTAGCCTATCTTACAGGGAAATGCCTCCTAGTGATTCCAATGAGCCTTGGTAGCTTGCTACTGCTCGGAACACGTAGGCTGGCCGGCATGTGTCCTTCTTCGTTCCTGTGTCTGTCCCTTAGGGGAAATGTCACGCGTTGTTCCTTTAAGTCCATGTAGCTTGCTACGACTTGGGTTCATACGTTGATGACCGACACGTTCGTTGCTGGGTCATGGATGCCTGTCTCTGTAATTTAGTGCCACTTTTGGATTATAACTAGCCATGTCGGCCCGGGTTCTCTGTCATATGGATGCTAGCGACACTGTCATATACGTGTGCCAAAATGCGCAAACGGTCCCGGGCCAGGTAAGGTGGCACCCGTGGGGTTACCGTGCGTGAGGCCGCAAAGTGATATGACGTGTTACAGCTAGATCGGTGTGACTTAGGATCGGGGTCCTGACACATAAACTAAGAAAACGTGAGTACAAAGGTACTCAGCAAGACTTACATCAGAACTAGCTACATATGCATCAATATCAACAAAGGGGTGGTGGAGTTTGACTGCAGCAAGCCAGCTTTGACTCGGTGGCTATCCTGAACTACGACTGCAAGTAACTCTTTGAGGTGGCGCACATGAGTCCACATATTCACCAATCAATACACCACTATGGATCCGCTCTCGTCTCCCTACGAGAAGGCCATCCATAGCACTCACGCTTATCTTGCGCGTTTTAGAGTATCCACTTTCACTTGTCTATGAACTGTACAGGTAACCCAGAAGTCCATTACCGCGTACACGGCTATTCGAATAGATCATATATAACCCTGCAGGGGTGTACTTCATCACACACGCTCTCACCACTTACCGCCGTTTACACGACACGTACTCGGCAACCTTCTAGCGGAAGCCCAGCGAGGGTGTCGGTCACAGCCTACCTAAACACTCAAGTCTCTAGTCCAGGTTTATCGCCTATTCAGGTTCCATCCGCAGGGAGTCCGACCGAGATTTCCACATACAGCCCCGAACGATGTGTACAGGGTTCCACGACACCAAACGGGCGCCCGGCATACCCGGCCACGTGCCTACCGCATCACAGCCCACCCCTCTGGTCAGCGCTGCGCACGGCCTCCAGCATACTACAAACACCAGAAACTACTTGCAACTCCTGGACAGAGGACAAGGGTGATTAAGAAGCCGAGAGGGTCCACTGGTTTCGGGCCCAATGCGTGGTAGTATCTGTTTCATGGATCACAAACACAGAACTCAGTTCCTCCGGACGGCTGCAGTGAGACAACCCACCATGTACTCCTACATGGCCTCTCATCGCTACCTTTTCCAAAACGTGTTCACACACTTAGCTCTCAACAATAGGACATGTTCACCACATTCCAATTCATCCCCGATGAATCAGACCTGACACAACTCTAAGCAATAGCAGGCATAACCAGAAAGCATGAATGAGTAGGCACAACATGGCTCAAACAACTCCTACTCATGCTAGTGGGTTTCAACTATTTACTGTGGCAATGACAGGTCATGCAGTGGAAAGGGGTTCAACTACCGCAGCAGGTAACAGTTGAAGCATTGTTGTTCTAATGCAGTAAAAGAGAGCAAGAGCGAGAGAGTGGGGTTGTATCGGAATACTCAATGGGGTTTTGCTTGCCTGGCACTTCTGAAGATAGTAAAACTCTTCATCGGTGTCATCGAACTCATCGTCGGAACACGTCTACTGAGAGGGAACAAACACCGGCAAATAAGAGAGAACACAATCAATGCAATGCGACAATATGATGCATGATCATGACATGGCAATATGCTGTTGATTGAGCTAATGCAACTAGCAACCATATTAAATGAGGTTGGTTTGAACCAAAGGATCAAATTCAAACTCCATATGTGATTATTCAAATGCCATTTAATTGATTTGACCTGATCAGCAGGTTTAAGTTGCTCAAACATTCACGATAATGCCATAAACAGATTCCTTGAATTTTTCTGATCATTTTTCATATATAAATTATTTTCATCTGAGCTGCGGTTGATTTTATATGATTTTTAGAAGTTTAAAGCATTTTTTGAAAATAAATAAATCATTTAGATTTATATAAATTCCTGAAAAGGCTTTACTGCGTCAGCATGACGTCTGTGTGACGTCAGAAAGTCAACAGGGCAGCCAGGGTCAAACCTGACGTGTGGGGTCCACATGTCAGTGACACAGGAACTAATCCCGATCAAAACTAGAGCTGACTAGGTTTGACTACGCTGTGGGGCCCACTTTCAGTGGCTGTGGGGAAAAACTAGACAGTCATTAGCCCCTAACTAAGTGGCCAGGTCAGCCCGCCGGAGTTTGGCCGGCGGCGACCATTTCGCGCGGCGGAGACACGCCGTAATCTCTGTTCCGGCGACCATTTGTCGCGCGGGTGGGTTCTACGTGGTCCTGGGGATGCACCGCATCCAACGGTGTCACTCGTTGTTCGGGTACTCGCTGGAACTGACGGCGACGAGCACATCTGCGGCGGCGCTCGCACGGAGTTGGCAGGACAACATTGTGGTGCACGAGAGGAGGAGCTGAAGCTGGCGTTGGCTTGCTGGGGAGCTATTGAGCATAGTGGCGTGCTCGGCTGCGAGGCGCAGCGCCTGTGGCCACGGCGGCGAGTTGGCCGACGGCGGTGGGATTCGGTCAGCAAGGGGGCGGCGGCTACAGGGCGTAATCGAGCTCGGGGAGAGGAGGGTCCGACGCGTCAGCTCACAGTGGTTGCAGTGGGCGCTCACGCGGGCTCGGAGAAGGCCAGACGGTGATGTACGGGCGGTGGTGATCTCCGGTGCTGGAGGTTGAAGACGACGGCGAGGACGGCGCTACGGGGCTTCCGGCGTCATGTCCGTTGGTGGAGAGCTTCAAGGCGACGCGGCGGAGCCGATGGGTGCGTCGGGGAGGCGAGGAGGTGGCTGAAGACGCGGTGGCAGGGAACGGCGGTGACGGTGGCGTTCAGCCATGGCGTCGGGAGGGCGAGAGAGAGGCGAGGGGGAGGAATGGAGCGGTCGGAGCGATCGGGACGGCATCGAGGGGGTCATCCACGCGTCCAGGGCCTCGGCGGCAAGCAGGAGGTGGCGTGCGGTGGCCGTGCGCGCGTCGGGCACGCGCCGTGCGTCCGATTGGCGGGAGGAAGAAGACCTCCCTGCCCCTAGTGGGCTGGGCCGGCCAGATGGGCTGCCAGGTGAGCGCCAGGTAAGTGCTCTCTCTCTCTCTTTTAAATTCTTGTTTTCTATTGTTCTGTAGACTTTAGGGCTTTATTAAAAATGCCAAGGCATTTCAAAAAATCATGAAATTAATCATGGCTACTGTTTAGAATAAATTCAACAGTAAACATTTTAGTTCATGATTATTTGAGCATTTAAAATATTTTATAGCATTTAAATGCCCAAATGCAAATAGGGTATGATTTAATTCAGAGCCCAAATATATCATGGAAAAATGTGCATCACCTCTGGTTACTATTTACAACATTTTACATAAATGATGAACATTTTTTAAAGCCATTTGGATTTACTGAAAATGTTTTAGTTGAACCTAGTGAATTCCTTTAATGCTAGGGTTTAGGCAAATCCCCATTTCAACTTTCTTTGAAGATTAAACATGATGCACATGATCATGCAGAGTCAAGCAAAGGCTAATCTATAGGGCTGTGACAACTCACCCCCACTACACAAGAATCTTGTCCCGAGATTCAAGACGTGAGGTAAGAAATCAAAGGGGACACTAACTAACACAATCTTCATGATCCAAGTGTCCTTCATATGAGTGTTGATTGCTTGCCTCATGTTGATCCTAGCATCCTTGCTTTCGAGATCTTTGTCCAAACAGTGATGATGAAAGAAACTCTACAAAATTGATCTCCAGAAAGATCGAGCAACTCAAGATCAACTCATGGAGTGAGACGTTGAAAAATCTCTTGGGCTGAGACACGGGACACACATCCAAAGGGATGGAGTGAAACAAACGATGAAGGTTCACCTAGTGGCAATAATTCCACACCTAAGAAGATGGTGATCGGTGTCACCAGACGGGGCACCTTAGAGAAGATGATTCATAGAATTATTCCCTTAAGTGGCAAGAAGAATTACTTTTGATATGGAGATCATTGAAACTCTCTATACCAGCCTTAGGCAAATCACATCAATCGTTTGATGGAGTTTGAGAGAACGACATACTCGGGCCAGAATGGATGATGTGGACTGCCTTGTTGAAGGCAACACAAGGGATGATTTTGCTTATCATCGGAAATGGATGGGACCCATGGGTAAATGGCACATTGGCGGTGCAAGCTGGGAACAAAATGCAAATGCTGGGAATGATTCTGGTAACTAGGAAGAAACCCAACAGTAGAGAGTGAAACTACTCTTTGAGAGGTTATAGCATAACCAAGAACACTGGGAGCAATCCCGGTTAGTGCCAGTGATAACACCTAGTGCTTGTGCGTGCTCTCAAGAACTTGAGCATTTCCATCATCATCAAGGTTTTACCATTATCCGAGCCAATGGTGCTGACAACACAACATACGACCACAATGAATAGCGATTGACGATGCAGATGCAAAGGAAGATAACACTTTCTTAGATTTCACCTTAGCGGTGTCAAGGGCAAAATCTGGATGATCGACCGAGAGACATTTAGCACTCCGCTTCTAATGTTCTCCTTGATGCGCTAGCGCAACCCATTTATTAAAATGGTTTGGTACCTAGAATGTCAAGTAAAAGGTCGGACTTCGGGATCTCAAAAATCCATAAGGACCAACTAGGGAGTAAATCCTACGACATCCTTATGGGGAGGTGGCCAACTTCTTCAATCAAGATACTACAACAATAGGTCTTCCGGCTGGGTGTGTTGGCCACGACATCCACTTTACCGGTTATCGAGAGACCAATATTATAGTTCTTGGAAAATGCTCCAACCATTATATCTGCCTGAGATTCAGTTCTGGTTGGTGTCAGGATATTCCAGACTCATCGAGTCTAGAAAGAAAAATGAAAGTTTGCAATCCAAATCGACGAGACGACGTTGCGAGATTCTCGGGAATGAACTACGATAGAAAGCTCCAAAACATGAGCTGGTTCTGCTACAAACTTGTGAACATGTTGTCCAAGACAAACATGACCACGTAGTAGTCTTATGATAAAACACTATCGAGTTTTGGTTGGGAACCATCATCGCAGATAATGAAGCCCTTACATAAGTCATATGATTAGCTCTTATGAAGGAACTTCTTCTCCTTGAACAAATCAATCAGTGGCTTGGTGTGCTAGGGATACATATGGAATGAAGGTTGCAAGTCTCCAAACCATAGAATACTTCACGCATGTGCATGACTAACTTGGGACGATTCCAGAGGAAACAAAACAACTTTCTCGAATTCACGGCGGCAACTTACATCAGGTACTCGTGAATTAGGAGAAGCTACTTCTTACATCAAGACATCTACTTCATGAGCTAACACAAAAATGATGCTTACAAAAGTTTCCAATGTTAGCTTTAATGTTCAACATGAATCATGGAGAGGATAAACATGTGACGCCCGAAGACCGACGTCCCAAAAGATTCCAGATGTTCCGGGTTCTTCCGTGTGTTTCATTTGTGCTTGTGTTATTTATTTTTGCATTGCATCATGTCATCATGCCATCATGACTTTAATTCTACAACTCAACCAAATAAATTGTGTGGATCTTCGATCCATTTAAATTGAGGGAAGAGTGACTTCTCTTTATAACATATCCTCCTAATAATTATGGAGCTATTATAATTAATCCATTAATTTGGAATATCCAAACACACTTGCAATTAATTCTCTTGCCTTTGTTATCTTAATTCCCGGCCTCAGACTTGTCCTCAAATTCTAGCCCCTTTGGATTCTTCTAAAGGGTTTTCTAAATTCAAATAGTTTGACTTTTATTCAAACTTGTTTGAATTTTCATCTTCCTTAAACCTTCCAACATTTTTATTAATTTCCTTACATTTTTGTGAGTCTGGGAAGATAATCCCCATGCCGAAACTCCTTCTCTAGCCTTTTCTTTTCTTCCCTTTTCCTTCTTTTTTTATTCTGTCTTAAACTCTGTCTAGAGAGAGAGGGAGCGGAGGGTACCAGCCCAGCCGGCCTCTTGGGCCTGACTAACCAAAGCCCAGCGCCCTCCTAAATCGAACCCTAGCCCGATCCCCTAGCGTTCTCTCCCTCTCCCTCGACCCCTCTTCTCCTTCAGCGCCGCCAGAAGGGATCGAGTCCTGATCCCATCTTCCTCTCGCTCTCTTCCTCGCGCCCGACCTCCCCTACCCTGCCCTTCTCCTCCTCGAGTGCCTCTGTCGCGTCGGCCTGGGATTGCCGCCGCCTGCTCCTCCCTCGACCGCGCTAGTCACGCGTCGCGTGAGCTCTGCGCCGGTTCCGCCGCCAGCACCGCTGCCCGGCCGGGTCTCCTCCGCCCCGAGCGCCTCCCTGCTACGGGCATCGTCCTCCTCGAGCCTTTCGGCTCCCGATCCGCCATCTGCCGCCAAGGCCCTGCATCACCTCTCCAGCTCGCGCCGCCGGCCCTCAAGCCCGCCGTCCATCGCCGCGAAGTCCTTCCCGCTGTTGGATCCCACAGCAGCCGCGGCCGACGCGCCCCATCTCCTTTGCAGCACATCGCCCATGCCAGGAGCCTTGTCCCCGAGCGCGACTGCCCCCCTCAGCTCCTTCGACCACGCCGGGCCCGCTGCTGCGTCGTCTCCACCACGCCAAGGCGCCTCTCCAACCTCCCGCTCATGGTGCCCCACCCCTGCTTCCTCCCACGTCGCCCTGCCTTGTTGCCGATGACCCGAAGATCTTGCTGCCCCCTCGTTGTTGCTGCCAAGTTCCTCTTCCAGAGACGCCCAAGTGCACGAGGACCTCAAGTACGACTACACCACCATCGGCGACTGTGGATTCGCCAAGTTCATCTACCGCGTTTCCGGAATCGCCAAGTACCACGACCGAACGACTACAAACGTTGCCCCAAGTTCCTCTTCAGAAATGTACAACTACCCTCGAAGACCCCTGGATGCGCCAAGTACCCCCTTCGGTCCGGAACGCGGCAAGTACCACGACACGGGAGCGTGAACGGCTACAAAACGTGTACCACGACCCGCGAGTACCACTACTTCCTCTACGACCTCGAACCGCCCCGAAACGAACGCTTCGAAGGTATACCCCGAGTCGAATGCCGATGTGGTGAACGAATGCTTGTGTTGTATGAGATGAATCGGATGTTTGCATCGTGTCCGTTGTGGCCTCGTTTGCCTTGTCGCCAACCCGTGGGAACCCGGAAGCCGGGATCACCCCACCTTTCATCTTCTTCGACTCGCTCACGCCACCTTTTTCTTTTGCACCGGTCTCTCGACGAGTTACCGGAACCGATATGTTGCGTGGCATCATTTTCGGATTCGCCGCCGTGGCCCCATTCTTTCCACCACGGTGACAAATACTTCATATCTCTTCATGTTAACATTTAACTAAAAATTTGCATAAAACTTGATCATGTCATCCGCATCATGTTAACAACATTAAAATGTGTGAATTGTTGTTTGCTTAAAATTGCTAAACATGCATATGTGGATTTTCCGGAATTGTTGTTGTAGTTTCCGGCCTCATTTAAACTTGTTGACTTGTGTTGTTTTTGAGTGCTTCCTGCCTTGCCATGTATTGCATCATATATAGACTTGTCTTGCATCCTACATGGTTGAGCATATTGACATGTTGCTTGTGTTGTTTTTCTGTGCTTCCTACCTCGCCATGTATTGCTTCCTGTATAGACTTCTCATGCATCATACCTTGCCATGTATTGCATCATATAGACTTGTGTTGTTTTTCTGTGCTTCCTACCTTGCCATGTATTGCTTCCTATATAGACTTGTCTTGCATCATACCTTGCCATGTATTGCATCATATAGACTTGTGTTGTTTTTCTGTGCTTCCTACCTTGCCATGTTTTGCTTCCTGTACAGACTTGCTGTGCATCATACGTAGACTTGTTTTGCATCACACTTGATTGAGCATATTGTCATGTCTCATGTGGTGTGTTTACCGTGTTGCTTGTTTCTTTCCGGTTTGCTTCTCTCGTTAGCTCCGGGTTCGTTCCGGAGTTGTGAGGATTGTTTGACTACTGCTTGGACTTGTTCTTCTCCCTCGCGGAATCCCAGGCAAGATGATCATACCCTTGGATACCTTTACTACCATTGCCATGCTTAGTTGTCTCGATGCTATCGTTATATGTCGCGCTACCCAGCATTTATGTCAGCCTCTCCTTGTTGCCATGAAACCTCAAACCTTTGACACCTTCCTAGCAAAACCTTTGTTTGGCTATGTTACCCGCTTGCTCAGTCCCTCTTATAGCGTTGTTAGTTGCAGGTGAAGATGAAGATCGTTCCTGGAGGGAACTTGTTGTTGGAATATCACAATATCTATTATTATCATTAACACACCTATATACTGGGCATGGGTGGAAGGCTTGGCCTTTTGCTCGGTGTTTTGTTCCACTCATGCCACCTTAGGCGCCGATAAACCGGCATTATGTTCCTTGATTTTGCGTTCCTTACACGGTTGGGTATATGGGGACCCCTTGACACTTCGTCTTTGAATAAAACTCCTCCAGCAAGGCCCAACATTGGTTTTAATTTGCCTCATAATAACAACTTAATTAATTAATTAAAATTCCATAGGGGGTCGCGTCCTCGGGAATTCTTTCTACATAGCAGGGGGCCCAGTGCTGATGGTGTTGGTCCCAAACGGGGAGACTGCGGGGCCGCCACGGGGAAACCAGAGGTATCTGGTATAACCCGTAGGATCACCTATCCGGACGTGGCCTAAGACGAGATACGCGTGGCTACTATCAGGGTGTCGGCACACCGGGAGGTCTTGCTGGACTTGTTTTACCATTGTCGAAATGTCTTGTGCACCGGGATGCCGAGCCTGATCGGATTTCCCTAAGATAAGGGGTGATGATATTATATTTATCACTTCAGCTGATCGTGAGAGCTTGTGATGGGCTAAGTTGGGACACCCCTGCAGGGTTATGATCTTTTGAAAGTCGTGCCCGCGGTTATGTGGCAGATTGGAATTTGTTAATGTCTGGTTGTAGAAAACTTGACAGAGGATCCGAAGTAAAACACACAACTGTGTGAGTAACCGTGACTGTCTCTTTTCACTTTGAGAAGAGAACACGGTGGGGTTATGTTTGACTCGTAGGTAGTTCAGGATCTTTAGCGATCATTACTAGTTGCGACCGTTTGCGTAGATGCTCATCGTATTCTTGTACTCGTAAGTTAGCCACCATATTATGCTTAGCCGCTGCTGCAACCTCACCACTACCCTTCTCCATACCCATAAAGCTTTGCTAGTCTTGATACCCATGGTTATGGGATTGCTGAGTCCTCGTGGCTCACAGATACTACAACACCAGATGCAGGTTCAGCCGAGTATGATGCAGGAGCTGGTTCAAGTACTTCACTAGGAGCTCGATGAAGAGAGTGGTCGTATGTATGAGACGTGTTTCGACGATCAGTAGTGGTTTCTACTAGGGGTGATTCGGACCTGTGGCTTTATGTTTTTGTATCTTTCTTTTGGTTCTTCGCCCGTAGTCGGGTTGTGATGTTTTGAATGATGATTTGCTTATGTAATGTATTGTGTGACGTGGTGAGTGTAAGCCAACTATCCTTTTGCAATTTCATACCTATTTTTACATGAGTCGTGCAAAGATACCAAACTTGAAATCATTCCAGAATGGGCTTATACCTTTAAGTCGTGCCTCGACACGTAGGAGGTATAGTCCCATCCTGGGCATTACAAAACATGTCGCCGATGGGCTCGACAACAATTCATCGTGGCTTCCATAAAATCGAATTCCATAATTATGTGAACAAAGTGATAGCATTGGTCAGACCAATAGATGTAACGGTGTATGCTCGAGGGATCAACCACGAGTAAGACAACATTACAAATACCATTGGTTCTGATTCGACTTGACGATAGCCCACACTCAAATCAAAGTTTGGACAAGACAATAGATCCAACAATTGATCACGAGGATCAATCGATGAAGATATCATCTTTCTCCATCAAACACACAAACACCAGGATATCCCTTTTTGCAATGAACTAAGTTAGATCAAGCTTTTATCTTCCAACTCTCCAAGTTGTTGTTTAGCTTAACCAACTAGCTCGGGATATCCAACACAGATTCTTGGAGGCGGGGTGGTTTATAAGTAAACCATATTGATCACGAACTCAACATAGCGGTCCGGGAACAACCTGGTAATATTTCCGAGAAGATATCCGGAAAATCACGGACCACCGATATGTTAAGAAACTCGAGAGAAATCTTTCTTTTCAGGGCAAGACGATATGATCAAAAGAGCGAGAGATTGACACAATCCTTACTCATTGATCAAAGAGTGCACCAAGTAAGATGGACTAGGTAGCACGATCAATCTTAGAATGATGATTCAGTAACCAGCACGCTAAGAATGAGATTATCGTCCATTAACTACCAAGCAACAGAGTTGCTAGGAGTATTGATTTCACACATCACAATTCACTTGTCGGTATTTCGGTTACAATAACACGGAGACCGAGGAATGAACCACGATGGCGAGAGGTATCACTGTATCAAGAGTCCATAGGAGGTTGTGCAATTCCCATGACATTCTTGACATATAAGAGGGTAACACTCCAAGGTAGAACAGAACAAAAGCCGTATTAGCATTCTTCATCTGCGAAGTACAACTACTTTGACCCAATCCTGGAAATGGATGAGGTACTAGAGTTTGTTTCTCCTAGTCATTCTAAAATAGAATGGATTGACGGACCACAGGAGTAAAAGGCATCGATGAACACGAATGCACAACTACTCCTGACTATCAACTGATAGACGGGAGTCATAATACAACTAAAAAGGGACAACTCAAAGGAACATATAACTTTCTGAGTTGTGGATGCATAGATTAATATGTTGAACTAGTCCAACATATTTCTTCCGGATAACCCATGCAGAAAGGTAGGACTGGCAGAGTCACAATATGAATGGAGTACTACTAAAGAGCACTCTGGTTGTGATCTTTTGGTTCAGAGGAACTTCTGCCATGATGGTTCATGGTATTGGAAGAACGATTCACCACGGACCTCGAGGACTATCGCAAGGTTACTAATATCCTAAAGGGACGAGCAAATACTATCAACATGAAGTAAGTAGAATGAATCTTGGGTTCAAGAACCCAGGAATAGAATACCTACTAACTAAATGGCATCACGGGATAATTTCGAGAATGATGGCCAGAATCATCACACTGGGAACACAGAGTATTGCTAGATTACTGGGTGATTCTCTGAGACACCTAGGGTCATAATAATAACTCCAACATATTTGTCGAGGTAACATAGTACCTCAACGCACTAGTTAGTGTGGTTAATCTAGCCCAAAGGAGCATCGGGAACAGGAAGAAGGGATTTGCAAATGCATCAGACCATTTAGAAACCTGGGATGACTCGGACATCATAACGGTTGTAAATGCTCGAAAATACTTTTGAGACTCATGCACAAAGATAGCATAACCACTCAACATCATAATGTCAAGGTTCTGAGACCAATAGTTTAACAAACAGAAGTGGTAGGAACTAAACTGAGGGTTGAATCCACCATTAACGTGATCATGATAAATAGAATGATAAGCCTAGTTCTTAATCCCCGTAGAAAGAAGAAGGTGACTCAGATCAGAAGGTCATAGGGTAAAGGAGTAAAAAGAGCCTTACGTTCCCTTCCACAATCAATTCCCTTATATAACTAAAGAATTTCTAGACACGACTTCGACCAGTTTGGCTTACTAATCCTACAGGCAGTTAGGCTGTGATACCAAAGCTGTCAGGACCCCGATCCTAAGTCACACAGGTCTAGCCTGTAACACATCATATCACTTTGCGGCCTCACGCACGGTATCCCCACGGGTGCCACCTTACCTGGCCCGGGACCGTTTGCGCATTTTGGCACACGTATATGATAGTGTCGCTAGCATCCATATGCGGAGAACCCGGGTCGACATGACTAGTTATAAACCAAAAGTGGCACTAAATTACAGAGACAGGCATACATGACCCAGCAACGAGCGTGTCGGTCATCAACGTATGAACCCAAGTCGTAGCAAGCTACAAGGACTTAAAGGAACAACGCGTGACATTCCCCCTAAGGGACAGACATAGGAACGAAGAAGGACACATGCCGGCCAGCCTGAGTGTTCCGGAGCAGTAGCAAGCTACCAAGGCTCAGTGGAAGCACTAAGAGACATTTCCCTGTAAGATAGGCTACCAAGGGTAAACAACTAGGTGTCGGATCCCACACATAGCAATACACATTACACGTATGCATAACATGCAAGTATGTGCTGTACAACATGACATCACAACATAACTCAACAACTCATATAGATAAGGCCCAGAAGAGCCATCATAACATTTATTCCAAACAGAGGTCACATGACCCAACATACAAAGCATACAGGCAACAGAAGCATAACATGTCTGAATACAGACAACTTCAAATGAAAAAGGCTGAGAAGCCTGACTATCTTCAAGACCCTCCCAAGGGTACAAGATCGTAGCTGAGGTAACATGCTAAACGTCGAAGTCCACGCGGAACCACTAGTGAGACTGAAGTCTCTCTGCAAAAACATAAATTAAGCAAACATGAGTACAAAGGTACTCAGCAAGACTTACATCATAACTAGCTACATATGCATCAGTATCAACAAAGGGGTGGTGGAGTTTGACTGCAGCAAGCCAGCTTTGACTCGGTGGCTATCCTGAACTACGACTGCAAGTAACTCTTTGAGGTGGCGCACACGAGTCCACATATTCCCCAATCAATACACCACTATGGATCCGCTCCCGTCTCCCTACGAGAAGGCCATCCATAGCACTCACGCTTATCTTGCGCGTTTTAGAGTATCCACTTTCACTTGTCTATGAACTGTACAGGTAACCCAGAACTCCATTACCGCGTACACGGCTATTCGAATAGATCATATATAACCCTGCAGGGGTGTACTTCATCACACACGCTCTCACCACTTACTGCCGTTTACACGACATGTACTCGGCAACCTTCAAGTGGAAGCCTAGCGAGGGTGTCGGTCACAGCCTACCTAAACACTCAAGTCTCTAGTCCAGGTTTATCGCCTATTCAGGTTCCATCCGCAGGGAGTCCGACCGAGGTTTCCACATACGACCCGAACGATGTGTACAGGGTTCCGCGACACCAAACGGGCGCCCGGCATACCCGGCCACGTGCCTACCACATCACAGCCCACCCCTCCGGTCAGCGCTGCGCACGGCCTCCAGCATACTACAAACACCAGAAACTACTTGCAACTTCTGGACAGAGGACAAGGGTGATTAAGAAGCCGAGAGGGTCCATTGGTTTCGGGCCCAATGCATGGTAGTATTTGTTTCATGGATCACAAACACAGAACTCAATTCCTGAGGACGGCTGCAGTGAGACAACCCACCATGTACTCCTACATGGCCTCTCATCGCTACCTTTACCAAAACGTGTTCACACACTTAGCTCTCAACAGTAGGACATATTCACCACATTCCAATTCGTCCCCGATGAATCAGACCTGACACAACTCTAAGCAATAGCAAGCATAACCAGAAAGCATGAATGAGTAGGCACAACATGGCTCAAACAACTCCTACTCATGCTAGTGGGTTTCAAATATTTACTGTGGCAATGACAGGTCATGCAGTGGAAAGGGGTTCAACTACCGCAGCAGGTAACAGTTGAAGCGTTGTTGTTCTAATGCAGTAAAAGAGAGCAAGAGCGAGAGAGTGGGGTTGTATCGGAATGCTCAATGGGGTTTTGCTTGCCTGGCACTTCCGAAGATAGTAAAACTCTTCATCGGTGTCATCGAACTCATCGTCGGAACACGTCTACTGAGAGGGGACAAACACGGGCAAACAAGAGAGAACACAATCAATGCAATGCGACAATATGATGCATGATCATGACATGGCAATATGCTGTTGATTGAGCTAATGCAACTAGCAACCCTATTAAATGAGGTTGGTTTGAACCAAAGGTTCAAATTCAAACTCCATATGTGATTATTCAAATGCTATTTAATTGACTTGACCTGATCAGCAGGTTTATGTTGCTCAAACATGCATGATAATGCCATAAACAGATTCCTTGAATTTTTTTGATCATTTTTCATATATAAAATATTTTCATCTGAGCTGCGGTTGATTTCATATGATTTTTAGAAATTTAAAGCATTTTCTGAAAATAAATAAATCATTTAGATTTATATAAATTCCAGAAAAGGCTTTACTACGTCAGCATGACGTCTGTGTGACATTAGCAAGTCAACAGGGCGGCCAGGGTCAAACCTGACGTGTGGGGTCCACACGTCAGTGACACAGGAACTAATCCCGGTCAAAACTAGAGCTGACTAGGTTTGACTACGCCGTGCGGCCCACTGTCAGTGGCTGTGGGGAAAAACTAATCGGTCATTAGCCCCTAACTAGGTGGCCACGTTAGCCCGCCGGAGTTTGGCCGGCGGCGACCATTTCGCGCAGCGGAGACACGCCGGAATCTCTATTCCGGCGACCATTTGTCGCGCGGGTGGGTTCTACGTGGTCCTGGGGATGCACCGCATCCAACGGTGTCACTCGTTGGTCGGGTACTCGCCGGAGCTGACGGCAACGAGCACATCCGCGGCGGTGCTCACATGGAGTTGGCCGGGACGACGTTGTGGTGCACGAGAGGAGGAGCTGAAGCTGGCGTTGGCTTGCTGGGGAGCTACTAAGCATAGTGGTGTGCTCGGCTGCGAGGCACAGTGCCTGTGGCCACGACGGCGAGTTGGCCGGCGGCGGTGGGATTCGGTCAGCAAGGGGGCAGCGACTACATGGCGTAATCAAGCTCGGGGAGAGGGGGTCCGACTCGTGAGCTCATAGTGGTTGCAGAGGGCGCTGACGCGGGCTCGGAGAAGGCCAGACGACGACGTACGGGCGGCGGCGATCTCTGGTGCTGGAGGTTGAAGACGACGGCGAGGACGGCGCTACGGGGCTTTCGGCGTCATGTCCGTTGGTGGAGAGCTTCAGGGCGATGCAGCGGAGCCGATGGGTGCATCGGGGAGGCGAGGAGGTGGCTCAGGATGCAGTGGCAGCGAACGGCGGCGACGGTGGCATTCGGCCATGTCGTTGGGAGGGCGAGAGAGAGGCGAGGGGGAGGAATGGAGCGGTCGGAGCGATCGGGACAACATCGAGGGGGTCATCCACGCGTCCAGGGCCTCGGCGGCAAGCAGGAGGTGGCGTGCGCGTGTCGGGCACGCGTCGTGCGTCCGACTGGCGGGAGGAAGAAGACCTCCCTGCCCCTGGTGGGCTGGGCCGGCCAGATGGGCTGCCAGGTGAGCGCCGGGTAAGTGCTCTCTCTCTCTCTTTTAAATTCTTGTTTTCTATTATTCTGTAGACTTTAGGGCTTTATTAAAAATGCCAGGGCATTTCCAAAAATCATGAAACTAATCATGGCTACTGTTTAGAATAAATCCAATAGTAAACATTTTAGTTTATGATTATTTGAGCATTTAAAATATTTTATAGCATTTAAATGCCCAAATGCAAATAGGGTATGATTTAATTCAGAGCCCAAATATGTCATGGGAAAATGTGCATCACCTCTGGTTATTGTTTACAGCATTTTCCATAAATGATGAATATTTTTGAAAGCCATTTGGATTTACTGAAAATATTTTAGTTGAACCTAGTGAATTCCTTTAATGCTAGGGTTTAGGCAAATCCCCATTAAAACTTTCTTTCAAGATTAACATGATGCACATGATCATGCAGAGTCAAGCAAAGGCTAAGCTATAGGGCTGTGACAGGCGCCGAAGTATGGCGGATAGCTGGGACAGGGTACCCAATGGGCACCCATGAAAAGGTCCCGAAGGATGGACCTCGAAGTGGTTCAATATTGAAGGTGTTCCCCTTACAGATCCAATTCGGCAAGGGTTGCGCGAATACTCAAATGAGCCTCCCATAAAGCAGTTCAAATGGCGCCCCAGAGGTCCTTCCCAACAGGACAGCGAAGAGGTGCTTTCGTTGGCGGCCAAGATAAGGCTGCTAACCAGCAGTAAGCTGACCATGATTGAAGTAATGATCATTGCCATCACCCGTTGCGTGCAACCCCTCCAGCAAAGGGGTCATCCTTTATGGTGCTATAACGGGGTCAACAATGTAACCCGGTACCAGCGACAAGGGCGAGCCAATAAGGCAGCTCTGGCCAAAATACCGACCGGCCTCTTCAAGGGAGAGGAGGCAGATTTTGCTCGAATGAGTATCTGGGAAGGTTGCTCCGGATACAATTCGGCGGACTGGGTAATCCACAATCCACTGTCTTGAGCTTATGGATTATACCTGAACTCTGACTGGTCATATTTGAACAGGGATGGAGGCGTCAAGTTGCGTCCATGAATTGCCATCCTCCTCAACCGGAGGATCATTCTCGCGATGACAATCTGGGGTATCATGACGACCCAGAGACGTCAATTAATTTTGAAGACGGGGTGTTTTATCAGGAGAGTCTCGACGGCCCTTCCCTCTTCCATAGTAAGTGAAAAGTAGACCTTCTCCCAAACAGGGCGCTCATCTCGCACTATTCCCCACGTGCTAACTTCTCCTCCCAAGGGTCACCGTACTACGCGCCAGACCATCTTGGGAGGAGTGCAGACCGCTCCCGCTCCGGCCCCTAATAGGATATCAAAGCGGAAGGCCTCCGCCGAAGCGGAAGCTCTTGCCTCCTCAGCCCAGAGGTGATGTATTGCGGAACTACAGTGAGGGTTGATTTTAACACCCCTTTATTTAAAGCTTGTTTAATTTTGTAGAAGAAGAGTGCCCCTGGGTCAGTCCGAAGATTCTCTGGGTGTGTTAGACCACAACTCCGGTGCTAAGTCTTTGACACAAGCCGAAGCTTCTCACAAACACACTGTAGTCGGCGCACCTTCGTCTGATCCCGATGATGTTTCGGTCACAAATTCTGAAGTTGAGAGCGTAATGAACCATCGCCACCGAAAGGAAACTTTACGTCATGTCATCTTTGCCGATCAGGATTTTAATGCCTTTAATTCAGTGGATGTGTATCTTGGAGCGACCCGGACAGGTATTGAAGGGATCGCCGACCTTTTTGCCACCAGAGTGCGGGTGTGTAACTAAAATATCTTAAAAGTAGATCATATTCCCTAACCGACTAGCCCCCAAGCCTTAATTTGGGCGGGACGGCCGAGTTAAGGATTGCTAATGATATGATTTTTGTAGGCTGCAAGAGAGCAGAGCAAAAAGCTGTCCGAGGACCTTGAGGCAAGCCGTAAACAGTTGGTAGAACCCAAGGCCGAACTGGATGCGGCTCGAAAAGCCATCAGCGAATTGTCCGGCAAATAGAAAAAAAATTGTTTCACAATGTGTAGGAAGATATATGGTGTATTATATGTATTACCACGTTTTTATTCATATAGCCGCAGAAATCGTACACGGGTTGCACAAGGAGCTGGAAGCTGGTAAACGAGTGCTGGCGCGAAGTCATGAGGAGAAAAATGAGCTCAAGGCAGAGAATCAGCGGCAAGCTGAGGAGATTGAGAGTTTGAAAACTCAGCTGGCACAAGCCTTGGAGAAAAACCAGAAGCTAAAAGGTGGCATATTTGGTAAGCATTGATCTTGCCATTCTATTTGCAAGTACCATTGGCGTCTTAATAACGCAATGCAACACCTACTTTTTAGGTCTCCCTACTGGGCGGCCCGAGGAGGAAGTCAACACCTATGGCGGAAACCTTTTAAAGGAGCTGGCAAAAACTCCCGAGAAGGCCCAGAAAGCCATGAAGAGCATGGCGAAGGTGTTATGGCCGTCAGATGTGCCACCAGAGAGCATGGCCGAACTAGCCAGTCGCTTTAAAGGAGATCGGTGTCGGTGTCAAAACCGGCAGATCTCGGGTAGGGCTCCCAAGCTGTGTGTCATGGATCGATGGGTAATAGGAGACAGAGGACACGATGTTTACCCAGGTTCGGGCCCCCTTAATGGAGGTAATACCCTACTCACTGCCAGGGATGAAGCTAGAAAAAATCGCCACTGGTGTCAGCCACTACCCACTACTAGATTATGACATGAAATATAAATAACTTTCAATAGACAATACAAAGAATAAAAATATGCAATTTGAAAACAATATAATAATTGTTTATTTAAAAGCTCATACCGAGTGAAGTCAAGTAACCACTTGCAAATTTTTAAGAAGAAGAAAATAAAAAAGACGACTTTAGAGTTTCATTTTTAACTTCAAGCAAAAGATCAACAAACAAAACATACTACACTGACAACAATGGTACATAATTAATAATACTAAAAATAAATATCATCAAGCGAAACTTAAAGTGACTCGAGACTCACATTTTATAATTTCCCTTCATGTCCTTTCACCTTCTTAAAGAGATCAAAATATCATGTCATCATTCGTAATAGTAGAAAATATATTTTTTTCCTGCATAGCAAATCAGTCAAACACTCATAAACTGGTCCCTCATTTTGTTATGCAGAACATTGTTGCCAATATTAATTCTTGAAAATCATCGACAATCAACAAAATTAGAACCAAATTTAGAAGTCGATGCACCAAATGAAAGAAAAAAGATCAGCAATACAAACTATATTGGGAAATCTCAGCACAACATTGTCCACACATTATCAATGTAAATTTGAAATTCATGACTAAGATCCAGCAATTTTTTTTGAATTGAAATCATCATGTGATGTAGTTCATTTCAACAAAAAAATATGCATAATTCCTAGATGAATCATGGAAGAGAAATTTTTGTATAGGGGTCACATGTGTAGGTGCAGCCATGGTGTACCTTGCAGGTGAACTACACTCAGGAACTTGCCTCAGCAGACTATCAGATTAAAATTGTGTTGTTGCCGCTGCGACCGGCCGGCTGGCCGGCATCAAAACAAAATGTTTTTGCTTCGCAGTTGTGCGTCCCATTGAGCGGTGATAGAGATTGAGATTGCTAGGGTTTGGTTCTGGCTGCGGGAATATAGGACCGAGGCGGCGAAGAGACGAATAAGTGTGGATAGTGCGACCTGAGTGTACTTTCGCGTATACCACAGCCCAAGCAGTTATCAGATTAATGTCTTGTGGGCTTTGCGTCAGCCTTTTTGTTTGGACAACTGTAATTGGGGTGGCACTTTGGGTGGAGCTTCCCGTCTGGGCTGGTGTCAATTAATTTTTCTGGCTGGGGTCAAAGATAAAAATTTGTTAAGCATGCTAATTGGAACGCTGAACTCCACTGATGTCAACTGACAACAGTGGTTGTACGTGAGCTCCGCCCCTACTTACTGCTTGATTTATCTTGATGAATATAAGGATTACAAGAGTTGATCTACCTCGAGATCATATGTTGTGGTCTAAAACCTAAGGGTATGATGAATAATATCATAATGATCTAGCATATCCCTATCGACTAGCCTAGCCTCGGCTTATATAATGTACCAAAGGCCTAGGATAGCAAGAGTCCTAGTCGAATACGCCGGTGGGGAGGAGTCCTTGTCTTGATCACCAAGTCTTGTGGAATCTTCCTTGTGTATACATCGGCTGTCCGAACTGGCCCATGAGTGAATGGCCATGGGGGTCCTTGGCCCAATCCAACTGATCGGGAGACGACATGGTGAGTACCCCTAATCTAGGACACCGTTAGTAGCCCCCTGAACCAGTCTTCAAGTTGGGGACGCTCCTCGATTATTCCGAACCGTTCTTCGTCTTCGGTCGTCGGTCTTGAAAACTGGTTCAACAAATCTTCCCATCTTTGATATTGAGGATTGCCGAACTAAATCTGAAGATTTCACACGTCGGTTATCCGAGGAGCCCTTTAAGTCTTCGGCCTTTATCAATGCCTTGTTATTTTATGCCACACCTCGGGTTTGAAGTGTTTCCCGTGCGGCAGTGTCCTCTTGCATCCGAGCTCCAACGCTGGATTGCATTCGAGATGTCTTTTGGCAGTCGAGCTCCAATGTCGAACCATATCCGAGCTCTAACGTCGGACCATGTCCGAGCTCCAACGCTGGACTATGTCCAAGCTCCAACGTGGACTGTATCCAAGCTCCAACGCCAGGCTATGTCCAAGCTCCAACGCCAGACTGTATCGAAGCTCCAATGCCAGACTATGTCCAAGCTCCAACGCCGGACAGTATCCGAGCTCCAACACTGGACTATATCCGAGGTGTCATAGATCACCTTCGTTCAAAAAAGTTGAAGGAGTTTAGCCTAGCTTAATGCCGGAAATGCCCTTTAAGGAGCCAGCCACTTGCATCCGAGCTATATGTCGAACTGCTTCCGAGGTGGCTCAACACCTCGGTCATGGGCTGATTGTTTGCGGATTTTATTTCCGATGCGGGTAAATTTAGTTGCTGACGAGATGTATTGCCAGTAGCCCTCAAGGTGTGTGTCGGCCTAAAATCCGAGATGCACATTAGAGGATATAGTGATCGGCAGACAGGCCCCTGAGAAAGGGTCGTGAGAAGTCACCATGATATATTAGCTTGATGCCGGATAAGTCCCAGATGGTACTTATTGTTATCCGAAGACACGTGTGTCCATAGTTCGGTCATGCCGAACACTCGGCACTTTGAATTTTCTGCATTGAATAGGCAATGCAGTAACCCCCGAGCCACTGGTCAGGTGGCAACACCAGATCAGGGGATCGATGTGCCCCTTTAATATTTATAAATAATGAGTGCGAAGCCCAGTAGCCCCCGAGCCTTAATGTGGGCACGGGTGGCCGAGTTAAGGATCAATGTCTGTCTGACATAAAAAATTGTTGTGTTTAACACAAACTTCTCGAAGAGAATAAAGATCTCTTAAAGGTGCCAGAGCCAGCGAAAGCTGGGATCGCCAAGGTCGGCCCCAAGGGGTTTAAAAGATGCGTTGCGGTAAATGGATTTTACTCGTAATTTTTATGTGTAATGATTCTATGTATCCAAGTACTTGACATCATTAATGCTCGGATCCACATTGTACAAAACTTTGTTGACCGACCATCGGCTTCAACCTCCTCAGCCAGTAGCCGGGGAGTGTTTGTCCTACTTTATTAAGCCTAAGTGCAAAGATTTACGGCAAACAAGGAAATCCAGTCATACAGTTTTATAAACAAAGGTACGCGGAGAGATATGTTATATTACTTTTTAATGTAAGAAACATCTTCCAAGGAAAATAGTCCCGCTATCGGTTCCTTTCCTTGGGTTGTCATGCTGACCATGATCATGAAACCTCACCTCCGATCAATGTGGGAGGAATATATTGAGGATTTAGTTCGATGAAAGTTTCCGAACTCTGTCGTCTAAATGAACCAAAATTTTCACTTTCGTCGTTGCCGACCAATTATATTCTTTAAGATGGCTAGCTTTCGGCTTCTCCTAGTCTGAGGTACTAACACGGATGACCCGTAAGTAGCAATCATAGAGGTGCCCCCTTTACCTCCTAGCCGAACAATTGGGAACGTAGGAGTAATCACAGGAGCCGGGCAACCCAGCTTGGCCAAAATCTTAAGTCAAATTGATGCATATTTATGGCTTTATAACAATAATTACGAAAGGCATCGCTTGTATAATGAATACAAATGCTGATGATATGTTTATTTTGACTCCGTTACGACCGTTCATCATTTGAAAGTGGCCCATCGTCGGCTTCCACCCCTTTGTAGATGCCATGCAGGGTGTTTCCGTAATAACAAAACAACCCTTAGCCGACGTCTCGGTGCCCGAAGGCGGTTGTGTTAGCGGAAACAAGGCAATCAGATATGCGGGCTTTAGAACTTTCACTTAGTCATAGGAGCTTAAAGTTGGTAGGCCAGTTACTAGCCCTCGGTTAGTGTTCGGCCACAGCCGAGGTCAAGCTGTAAACACTTCGGCCAATGTTATGAATGGCCCATCATTTAACCTGGGATGACCTCCATTGATCTTATAGTTTAACACAGTCATCGGATCGCTGACCAGTTTACGCTCATCGTGCCAGTCAGTTTTTGGCTTTCTCCACTGAGGCGCTTAACCATTCGAGCTAGAAGCACAATCATAGTGGGTCTCCCTTTGCACACCTAGCCGAACAAAGCGGAACATAGGGGGCAATCATAGGAGCCGGGCAATCCAACTATTGACCGAAGACACAATTCGAAACTGATGCATATAAAGCAATATCCGAGAACGTTTTGCCGAAGACTCCTCAGAGTACCTTGGCTTTTGGTGGGTTCGGCTGTAGTCCAGCCCCCCATTAATATTGCCAATGCTTTAAAGGCGTCTGGCATTGCACTGCTCGGGAGCTAGTCCCGATGTGGCGTGTATTTTGTAAACACCGACGTGTAGTTCGGTGGGAAAGATGCCGAGTTGTGGGTCGGAAAAGATCTCCCGAGCTGAGTTATAATGCTGGGCACCTCGGTCATGAGGATGTCCCGCTTCCTAAAAGAAAAACATACAAGTAGCTAAAAAGTGCCATAAGCTCGAAAAGCCAAAAGATTTGTGTAAAAGCTTGATGTTCGAACTAAATCAAGATTTTTGGGCCAATCCGAACATTGGTCTTAAAAAATATTGTGCTTCTGTCGTGCTTTAACATGACACATGCGTTCTCGAAACTTCAAGCGGGCCAGCCTTTGGCTTCAACCTCCTTATCCCGAAGGCAGAGTACTTCTCCAAGGCCAGTTTAGCACACTAAACTCGAGCGGTTTTAAAGAGAAACCAGGCTATTCGGCTATTGACCACACACTCGAGTCGAAAAAAAGGAGCGGTAGAAAAAGACTTTGCAACGACCAAGAAGAAAACACATTTACTATAAAACGGCTCATATAATTTGAAGAGCCCCCAAGTTAACTTGGGTAAAAGAAATATTGTTAACAAACGACGTTTTTGACAAACTAAGTTTTTAACAAATAACTATCATGTTTGGTCGAACCGAATAAGAATTAAAAATTGAAAAAGCTGAGCACGAAAGCGACTTAGCTGGTTAATGTGTTCAGTGTTGATGATGCGACTCGAGCTTACGGCGGGACGAGGCCCAGCCCCCAAGCCGATCCTGAGGTGGCTGAGCGAAGAGCTCGGCAATCCGAAGAGGTGAAGCCCCCAGTCTAGCCGAGGTGTTGGCGGATTATGTCGGAGTCTCTAGCTGAGTAGGTTGATGAAGCGAACGGCGCGGGGTTGCCAACACAGGGTAGCACGCCAAGGCGACGACACAATTTTGTCGATGGATGTCGGACAACGACGTCGGCACGCCAAGGTGACAGCGCGGCCCGGTCCGAACCAATCGCCTACACACATAAAATAGTGCAAGCCAGAAATAATAACAATAATATGCTTAAAAAATTATTCTACTTAATTAATTTAAGTGAAGTAAATAATTAAAGAAATATGGCCTAAATGCCGAGGTGACGGAGCAGGCCGGTAAGGTGATGTTGCAGCCACCATGCCAGCCGATGTGTTGAAGCTGTCCGGCAGGCCACGTCGAAGTCACCGGAGCATGTTGATGAAGAAATAGCAGAGCCCCCGGTCCAGCCGAGGTGTCGAAGCCTCCATGTCAGCCGATGAGTCGAAGTAGGTCGGCTGGTGACGCTGAAGTCACCGGAGTAGGTTTGATGAAGATATGGTGACCCCAGGTCTATTTTCCATCTTATAAGTTTTAGATCTATTATTTTGCAATCTTTTACTTTTCAATCTATAAACCAAAAACCAAAAAATATTTACTTTACTAGTTCATCTATCTCTATTAGATCTCACTTTTGCAAATAACCTAGAAGGGATTGACAACCCCTTTATAGAGTTGGGTGCAAGATTGTTGTTTGTTTGTGCAGGTATTTGGCGACTTGTGTGTAATCTCCTACTGGATTGATACCTTGGTTCTCAAAACTGAGGGAAATACTTACTCTACTTTGCTGCATCACCCTTTCCTCTTCAAGGGAAAAACCAACGCAAGCTCAAGAGGTAGCACGCCCTTGCTCAGGCCAAGAAGGAGGCCAAGATGAACAAGGCAACCACTGACAAAGCGGCTGCCGAGCTGGAGGCCGAACAAGCCTCCCGCCGTCAACATGAGTCTCGGGTGACCGAAGTCAAACAAGAGCTGCGAGACGCCATTCGCAAATGTGAGGAGTTGGAGCAGAAGACTTCGGACCAAACATCCGAGCTCAACAAAGCTCCCAATGTTGCTAAGGAGGCATGGAGCGAGTCCCGGAGTGCTCGTGAGGAGATCCATCAGGCGCGGCAGATAGCAGCTGGTAAGGCCTTTCTTCTGTAGAGTATCTTTGGAGGTCAAAAGTATGCATCGCTGACTTGAGTGTGGAGTTCTCTAGGCGCGTTTGCGGATCTCTCGAAGAGTATCGTCGACAGCGCTCAATTCTTCAGAGCCCAGGAGGGGAACGAGACGGAGAAGCTGTTATGGTCGCAATTCCTTGCGCCAGAACATCCAACACCTCTGAACAAACAACTGAAGCAGTTGGTCAAGCTGCATAAGATGGCGGGTGCGGCCATGAAGTATTTATTAGTCCAGCTCTGGCCAGCCGAGCCAATCCCTAGCAGCTACTTTGGATGGGTGAAGCGGCTCATCGATGTGAGGCCACAGGTCGATGTTGTGAAGCGTTCGGCCTATATAGAAGGTGCCCGGATGGCCTTTGCCCGCGTCAAGATGCACTGGGCGAAGATGAAGGCCACTAAAGTGGCGACCACCGGCCCGCCCGAGGGCAAGGATCATCGGAGGCCAGAGAGATATTTCGATGACGTCCTAGAAGGAACCCGCATTGTAGAGGGCCAGTGCTCAAAGGACGTGGCTTTTAATTAAGTATGTCCGGGTTATAGAGACTATGGTTACGAATCGATATGAATATATTTTTGTGCCTTATATTTCAAGCGACTTTTTCCTCCTGTGCGGCCGTTTATTTATATCTGAAAGTTTCCAGTCGTCGGCTTCAGCCCCCATGTAGTTGCTACAGGGGTGTTCGGCATGATGCATGATCACTCTTTACCAAACGTCTTGGTCTGTAAAGGAGGTGTCCGCGAAGTGAACCAGGCAATCAGACTATGCGGCTTTATTTCTTTCACTTAGCCATAGGAGTTTGACTGTGGGGCTAAGTACTAGCCCCTTGTGCGTGTGCGGCTATCCGGATTACAGTGCCTACTCTACGCGGCTGGGCAAAGACCAGCCCCTCATGTAACATGGAGTAGATCGCTAATGATCTGTAGTATAATACGAAGTCGCGGAATCACCGACCAGCTCTCGCTTATCATGACAGTCAGTTTTCGGCTTTATCTACTGAGGTACTTGACCGGATGAACCAGAAATACAACCGTAGTAGTTCTCCCTTTACTACCTTAGCCGAACAATGCGGAACATAAGGTGGTAAGCATAGGAGCCGGGCAACCCAACTATAGACCCAAGACATAATTCGGAGCCGATGCATATAACGCAATATCCGGGACACCGAACAGTTCTCTATAGGTGTTCGGACTTTGAAGTGTGCTAGGCCGCATACAACCCCCGGTGTTAAGTCCGGATTGAAGCATGTGTGGCAATCTGAAGTAGGGAGAGAACATAGATGATAATGTAAAATAAACTCCAAACATAGTGGAACCCAACTGCTTCTTTTATACCCTAATTAATACGGTGAGCCGTGTGGTTACAGATAATGCCAACAACATCTTGGACATTTTACATGCCAAATAAGAAAATAATAAAGGGAAAGGTTTACACAGAGCCTAAGATTACCGATAAAGAAAAAATCCCAATGAAGCTCGGATGCACGTCTGCGCCATTTCTCCTTTGTGACACTTCCTTAAAGGAGAGAGGTTTGATGGCCGCTTGTGAAAAAGGAAGAGGAACTCTGGACAAGAATTCCTTGAACAACCATATATAAGGTGGGTTCTATCGATGAACCTACAATCAAAATATATTTAGAGTCCGAATAGGGTCGAGCCGTACTATGGACTGTTTTTCCGCAGTGTGCCTCCGGCGCTGCCCAAGGTATTGTAAGGGCGTAGTTGTGTACACGAGGTACATATGCCACAAATTTGTAAGGCAGTCGGCGGAGGCGTAACTGCTAATCAAGCTCAAATTCTTCTGAGCTGTCGCATTGCAATGCGGGCTGGACATGTTTAACAGTGTCTTTGGTCTTGACGACTGGTGAATTATTCAGCTTGAATAGGCCGCCTTGAACTTCGGCTTCCAGGGCCGCAGTATCCTCCTCTGTGCAGAGGGAGCGCTCCATATTCCCATTGACTGTGATGATGCCACGAGATCCAGGCATGTTAAGCTTCAAGTAAACATAGTGCAGGACTGCATTAAAGCGGGCGATGGCCGTTCTTATGAGTAGTGGATGGTAGCCACTTCGGAAGGGAGCGATGTCAAAGATTAACTCCTCGCTTCGAAAAATTTCTCGAGAGCCGAATATCACTTCCAGTGTTAATGATCCCTGTAGCGGGCCTCTACGCAGGGTATCACTCCTTTAAAGGTAGTTGAGAGGATCGAAGAAGAGGTGTCTAGAGGGGGGGTGATTAGACACTCAACAAGAAAAGTAGTAGTTTTTAAGTTCTTTAAGTTGAGGTGGAGTTTTTAGCACAATTTCAAACATTCACAATACATTTCGGGCAAGCATGGCAAGAGTATATGAGCAGCAGAAAGTAAAGGATGCAAGTTGCAAGAAAGTAAAGGGATGGGATTGGAGTTTGCAAACGCAATTGTAGACACGGATGTTTTTGGAGTGGTTCCGATAGGTGGTGCTATCGTACATCCACGTTGATGGAGACTTCAACCCATTAAGGGTAACGGCTGCGCGAGTCCATGGAGGGCTCCACCCACAAAGGGTCCACGAAGAAGCAACCTTGTCTATCCCACCATGGCCATCACCCATGAAGGACTTGCCTCACTAGGGTAGATCTTCACGAAGTAGGCGATCTCCTTGCCCTTACAAACTCCTTGGTTCATGATGGCTTCTCGCCCCTCGTTGGTTACCCCAAGTGGAAGGTTGAGATGTAGCATAGCGGCAAATTTCCCTTGGCAAAGATACCAAGGATCGAATCCCGTGAGACTCCGAGGGTCGACAAGTAGGTGTCAACGGCACCAGAAACTTAGCGGTTGACGGGACCTGCACACAGATACAGATAACTTTGCTCCCAACGAGTACAGAGAGGTTGTCAATCCCTCCGGCCTTGTTGTTTACAAAGGATCAAACACAAGAGATAATAATGATAGCTATGACTGCAACTAGGAAATAAAAACAGGAAGTAAATAGAAGGTGTGATCAGCGGTGGTAATATGGACCGGGGTCCCATGATGTTCACTAGTGATGTCTCTCTCCCAAAAGACGATAAAACAGCAAAGCGAGGTAAACAAATTACAGCTGGGCAATTGATAGGATTATGTGCGCAAACCAATGCTAACTATGCTGCAAAGAAAGGTAGAGGCTCAAAAGCATGGGCGGTACGCCAAGGCAAGTAGACCGAAATCCATCTGCATCTACTACTAATCATCCACCTTGAGATATCTATCCAGAACATCTCGCTGGTATTAAGTTGCGTATCCCACCCAAAGTGTAAACTCAAAGCAACAAACAACTGCATTAAAAGAACTTTGCGTAAAGTAAACAATCCTTGCACCCGCAAGTACAAGCACCGTTGTTTTCTCCCTTGTGGCAACAGCACATCCCCTAGACTCATGTTTCTGTCACTCAAGCTAGTCATCAGGGGGCATGAACCCACAATCAAGCATAACGCTCCCTCTTGGAGTTACTACCTACTACTTGGCCAAAGCAATAAACAGCAACGGAGAACATGCAAGAATTACTCAAGAACAAAGATATAAAAGAGGTGAATCAAATATATTACTCAAACACAATCTGAACATAGTCTCATAATCCATCAGATCCCAGCAAACTCAGCAAAGCAGCAGCAGAAAGATTACATATGTGCCTCGATCATGTAGGGCAGCTCACGAGGTCTAAACCATGAAGAGCAAAGAGGGGAGGAGAACATCACATAGCTACTGATCATGGACCCATGGTCCAAGGTGGACTACTCACGACTCATCCGGGAAGCGTCCATGGTGGTGGAGAAGCTCCCGGTGGTGGTTCTCCCCTCCGGCAGGGTGCCGGGAAGAGTTCTCCTGATGCTCCTGATCTTGGAAGCGCTGCGGCGGCGGAACAGAGGCGAGATCGCGAAAAAGGGTTCTGTCCTCGAGGGTTTCGGGACGAGAGGGATATATATGCGAAGGGGGGCAGCCAGAGGCGGAGCAGGGGCCCCAGGCGTCCCCCTGGCGCGGCCAGGGGTGGGGCCGCGCCAGGTGGCCGCCTGGGCCTCCCCTGGCTCCCCTCTGGCCCATATTTGGTTCTTCGAGAAGCTTCCTGTACACTGATTTTTCCTATATTTTTCCTGGAATTTTTGGAGCACTTTTAATATGGGGGAAACCTGAAATAGAAAAACAGAGAAAACAGGAACTGGCACTGTGGTGCACTGAGTTAATAGGTTAGTCCAAATATGATCAAAAGTGCATGGAAGTGCATCAATATCATAGCAATATCACACAAAAGAAGCATGGAGCAAGCAGAAATTATTGATACGTTTTGGACGTATCAACATCCCCAAGCTTAATTCCTGCTCGTCCTCGAGTAGGTAAATGATAACAAGCATAATTTCTGTGGTGACATGCTATCAACCATATAAGAACTTTTAAGTAAAGCAATCAAGGCATGTAATTCAATTCAAGTCATAACAAGCAAGAGTCTATATTAGCATTGTAACAAGCAACATAAGAACATAAAGGTGCAAGAGCTCTCGCTGTCCGTGACTCGAATGTCTCCAAATGGTGTTTGCGTGCAAGAAAGGGGATAGGGATATACGAGAGAGTAAAACATAGTTTTTGTATTGTTGAGAACTTAATCTACTAAAGTTTCACAATTGGTCTTCTTTGGAATCTTATCTTGACTCATCCCCAGACCACTAGCCAGGTACAAGTCAAAATGATCCACTCCCTTTCGATATTTTGAGCACTCATGCAATGGATGAGCGTAAGCAAGAAAGTTGACACTTAGGATGGCAAAGAGAGAAAAATGATGAAGGGGGAAGACAAAAAAGGTGTGAAAGGCTCACATCAATGAGGACAATCATAGGCGAGAGAAAGCCAAATGATAGATATGATGTGAGGAGTATGGATTGCCATGCAACGGATGCACATTATGAGCTAAGGTAAGCTCTCCAATGGAACTAGTGGGGGTGCATCCAACTTGCTCGCTCAAGAAGACTTGGAGCTCTTTTGAGGAGGCTCATCATTGGAATATACAAGCCAAGTTCTATAGTGTGAAGGTCCCCACATAGCTATATGCATGAATGATAATCTCTATGGATTACAAGGTATAAGATGGAGTATGAGTGTGGATCTCTCAAAAGGAATAGTAGTGTGCCCCCTTCTCTCTTTTTATTTCTTTTTCTCTTTTTTCTATTTTTTTATTTTTTTGTGGCCTCAATGGCTCTTTCTATTTAACTCTCATTTGTCCTCTTTGGGATCTTTTGATTTTGTCCTCTTTGGGATCTTTTCCTCACTTTAGGGGCAACACTCTATATATTACAAGAAGTATAGAAGATCTTTCAAACTTTACAAAAGTACTCAACATAAAGAAAATGAAACTATCATGATGTATGCAAATGTATGCCTCTGACGGTGTAGCAGGATATGCAATGATACTAGCGCGTCATGTAGCAATGATTAGGGCAAGGCCCAACTAGCATGCGGCTCATCGATCAAGCAAAAGGCATGTATGACATGAAGATCAAGTCATGAGAAGATGGATGTTGCATGGCAATGTATCTCGGAAAGGCTATGGAAATGCCTTGATAGGTAGGTATGGTGGCTGTTTTGAGGAAGGATATAATGAGGCTTATGATGACAGAGCGTATCGTGCCAAGGATTTGGATGCACCGGCGAAGTATGCGCCAACTCTCGAGGTGAGAAAGGGCAATGCACGGTACCGAAGAGGCTAGAAAAATATGGCTAGGTGGAAGTGTCAACTTTCGAATACTCGCATTAGTCCAAAGAACTCATGCACTTATTATCGGTAACTCTCAATCTAATTAGGAGGTTCACAAAGAGACAAGTACCCCGAGGAGGAGTGTATGGGGGTTTGGTTATCCTTGCGCATCCTCGACTCATGGTACGTGAGTGTACTCTAATATTCGATCCCTCCAAAGATTAGTGATCCATCTAGTAGCTAAAGTTCTCAACTATTTTGTAGGTTTTCGAAAATAAACACGGATTGCCCAAAATACGACATCTATCACTAATAGGCTAAAGCTCTTGACACCAAAAGTTCAGACATTACTCATGGCAATACCTCAAAACTATTGCAAGTTACTACTAAAATTAAATAGCAACCTCAATTACCTACTTTAAGTTAAGACACACAACCCAGTGCAACAGGCAAACTCTCTTAACAAGATAAACATGAAAACTCAAGAGAGTTCAGCAACCAACTAAACAAAAGCTCTTTAAAAAGAAAAGCATGAAAACTAAGAGCTAAACATGACAGCAGCTATGGAAAGACAAAGAACACACACAGCAAAGATAAGCATGAAAATCCTATGTTGTGTTCTAGGTTGAAGTGGAGCGTGTTTCTCTCCCACACAAAGAAAGCTGGGTTCTAACTTGTTATGAACAGCAAGCAAAGCTAAAGAAAACTAAAAAAGGAAACTAAGAGCAAGACGCTCCAAGCATAGCACATAACGCATGAAGTGATAAGAATATAGTGGAACGAAAGACGAACTGATAATTGTTGATGGAGAAGGGGATGCATGGGGGCATCCCCAAGCTTAGACGCTTGAGTCTTCTTGAATATTTCTTGGGGGTGCACGGGGGCATCCCCAAGCTTGAGCGTTTGACAGTCATGAATCTTCTTTTATCATCTTCCCTCGCACACTTGAAAACTCCCTTCATACATAACTCATCATAATCTGATTAGCGAGGTTAGTACCCACAATAAAATAATTTTTCCCCACTGGAAATAAAAATAATCTTGAAGAGCTACTGTTTCTCAAGATTGCCAAAAGGTTTTTGCAAAGAAAAAGCAAGCTCAAGGTTTGCAAAACGAAGAAAAGGCAAAACAGGACAGAATCTGTGAAAAACAGACCAGCGGGTAGTAAATAATTTTTTCGGGGCACTTTTGCAACTCAAATCAAAAAACTCAGAACAGACGCTCGAAAGCCAATTGTATAGAGCACGCTGTCAAAAAAATTCAGATCAAAAAGATGATCTGGTGATTTTATTCGAATTTTTCTGTCCAAGGACAGAATCTGTTTTCTGGACAGCACGTCACAACTTTTGAACTTTCTTGCAATCGGAGGCTAAACTTGGCACAAAGCTGAAAAGAAAAGATACAATGATGATGCTACTGTAGTAACAAACATCAAGACACAACAAAAGCAAAATAAAACCTAATTCGTTGTGGGCTACCTCCCAAAAGCGCTTACTTTTATGCCTTTAAGCTAGGCATGATGCAAAAAGACAAGATCAAGTTTTATCAAGAGTAAGAGAATAGCTAGCCCGTGTAACAGACTCAAAAGGCAACTTAATCTTCTTTCTAGGGAAGTGTTCCATCCCTTTCTTGAGAGGGAATTGGAATTTTATATTCCCCTCTTTCATGTCAATGATAGCACCAACGGTGCGAAGAAAAGGACGTCCCAAAATAATTGGACATGAAGGTTCACATTCAATATCCATAATAGTAAAATCAACGGGAACATAATTGTCATTGAAAATGATAAAAACATCGTCGATCTTCCCCACAGGTTTCTTTACAGAAGAATCAACAAGACGAACACCAAAAGAACAAGGATCAAAAGGTTTCAATTCAAACATATCATACATTCTTTTGGGCATAACTGAGGTACTAGCTCCAACATCACATAAAGCATAGCAAGAGAAGTTATTCAACTTAATTTTAATCATAGGATCCCAATTATCTTCTAGCTTTCTAGGTATGGAGGCTTCTACCCTAAGCTTCTCCTCCCTAGCTTTGATGAGAGCATTAGTGATATGCTCCGTGAAGGCAAGATTAAGTGTGCTAGTGTGGGGATCTCTAGACATCTTGTGAAGAAAACCAATAACTTCAGAAATGGTGCAATTATCAAAATCAAGGTCACTACTATCAAGTAAAGTGGTAGTGGTGTCCTTTAGGCTCACTTGTTTGGTAGCTTCTATGGTCATAGGAGTTTCTTCTTCTACGGTTGAGGTCATAGCATCACCATTAATAGGTCCAATGGGACTAGGAGTGCATTGGGTGCTAAGAGTTTGGATATCCTCAACAACTTGAATAGTAGCAACAGTGTGGTGGGTAGGAAGGCTCTTAATTCTATCTTCTTCCTCCTTTTCTCTAGCCCATCTCTTTTTAAGTTTAGCCATCATCCTAATGTTTTCATTAATTTGCACTTGAATAGCATTCATAGGAGTGGTCTTCCTCTCCTCAAGAGGAGAAGTTCTAATTTTAAGCAACTCTACCTCATGGGATAAATTGTCTACCTTCGAAGAGAGATTATCTAGTTTGTCTAGTTTTTCTTCTACACTCTTATTGAAGGCCTTTTGGGTAGTGATGAAGTCTTTAAGCATAATCTCTAGTTCAGAAGTGGAGTTCTTGGTGCTAGGATAAGCATTGTTGTTCCCATAGGAATTAGAGGGGAACGGTCTAGGGTTGCTACCAAAATTACTCCTATAAGCATTGTTATTGAAATTGTTTCTAGAGATAAAGTTCACATCTACTTGATCTTGAGCAATCAAAGAATTTAAAGGAACATCATGAGGATCAATAGAAGATTGCTTGGAAAGTAGAGACATGATCAAGTCAACTTTTTCATTTAGGGAGGAAATCTCCTCGACAGAGTTTACCTTCCTACCTGTTGGAGCGCGTTCAGTGTGCCATTGGGAATAATTGGTCATCATCTCGTCGAGAAGCTTCGTGGCAGCACCAAGTGTAGTTGACATAAAGGTTCCTCCCGCGGCCGAATCTAACAAGTTCCCCGAGGTAAAGTTCAAGCCTGCATAAAAAGTTTGGATAACCATCCAAGTAGTCAAACCATGAGTAGGGCAGTTCTTGACAAGAGATTTCATGCGTTCCCAAGCTTGGGCAACGTGTTCATTATATAATTGTTTAAAATTCATTATGTTACTCCTTAATTGGATAATTTTAGCAGGGGGGTAGTACTTCCCAATAAAGGCATCCTTGCACTTGTCCCAAGAATCTATACTATTCCTGGGCAAGGATTGAAACCAGATTTTGGCTCCTCCTCTCAAGGAGAAAGGAAAAAGCTTAAGCTTAACAATATCACCATCTACTTCTTTGTACTTTTGCATATCACAGAGCTCAACAAAATTATTTAAGTGCAAAGCAGCAGCATCTCCAGCACCGGAGAATTGATCTTTCATAACTAGGTTCAGCAAAGCAGGTTTAATCTCATAAGAAGGTGCTGAAGTGGCAGGTGTAGCAATAGGCGTGCAGATAAAGTCATTGTTATTATGACTAGTGAAGTCACACAACTTGGTGTTCTCGGTGGAACCCATAGCAGCAGCAAGCAAGATAACTATTTTTGTGATTTTTGGTAAGGGACACTAAAGCAAAAACTGAAAGGTAAACTAACAAGACTAAAAAGCAAAGATAAAAGATAGCATGCAACTCCCCTATCTTGAAGAGTGGAGTCCCCGGCAACGGCGCCAGAAACTTGCTTGATGGCTTCTCGCCCCTCGTTGGTTACCCCAAGTGGAAGGTTGAGATGTAGTGTAGCGGCAAATTTCCCTTGGCAAAGATACCAAGGATCGAATCCCGTGAGACTCCGAGGGTCGACAAGTAGGTGTCAACGGCGCCAGAAACTTAGCGGTTGACGGGACCTGCACATAGATACAGATAACTTTGCTCCCAACGAGTACAGAGAGGTTGTCAATCCCTCCGGCCTTGTTGTTTACAAAGGATCAAACACAAGAGATAATAATGATAGCTATGACTGCAACTAGGAAATAAAAACAGGAAGTAAATAGAAGGTGTGATCAGCGGTGGTAATATGGACCGGGGTCCCATTATGTTCACTAGTGATGTCTCTCTCCCAAAAGACGATAAAACAGCAAAGTGAGGTAAACAAATTACAGCTGGGCAATTGACAGGATTATGTGCGCAAACCAATGCTAACTATGCTGCAAAGAAAGGTAGAGGCTCAAAAGCATGGGCGGTACGCCAAGGCAAGTAGACCGAAATCCATCTGCATCTACTACTAATCATCCACCTTGAGATATATATCCAGAACATCTCGCTGGTATTAAGTTGCGAATCCCACCCAAAGTGTAAACTCAAAGCAACAGACAACTGCATTAAAATAACTTTGCGTAAAGTAAACAATCCTTGCACCCGCAAGTACAAGCACCGTTGTTTTCTCCCTTGTGCCAACAACACATCCCCTAGACTCATGTTTCTGTCACTCAAGCTAGTCATCAGGGGGCATGAACCCACAATCAAGCATAACGCTCCCTCTTGGAGTTACTACCTACTACTCGGCCAAAGCAATAAACAGTAACGGAGAACATGCAAGAATTACTCAAGAACAAAGATATAAAAGAGGTGAATCAAATATATTACTCAAACACAATCTGAACATAGTCTCATAATCCATCAGATCCCAGCAAACTCAGCAAAGCAACAGCAGAAAGATTACATATGTGCCTCGATCATGTAGGGCAGCTCACGAGGTCTAAACCATGAAGAGCAAAGAGGGGAGGAGAACATCACATAGCTACTGATCATGGACCCATGGTCCAAGGTGGACTACTCCCGACTCATCCGGGAAGCGTCCATGGTGGTGGAGAAGCTCCCGGTGGTGGTTATCCCCTCCGGCAGGGTGCCGGGAAGAGTTCTCCTGATGCTCCCGATCTTGGAAGCGCTGCGGCGGCGGAACAGAGGCGAGATCGCGAAGAAGGGTTCTATCCTCGAGGGTTTCGGGACGAGAGGGATATATATGCGAAGGGGGGCAGCTAGAGGCGGAGCAGGGGCCCCAGGCGCCCCCTGGCGCGGCCAGGGGTGGGGCCGCGCCAGGTGGCCGCCTGGGCCTCCCCTGGCTCCCCTCTCGCCCATCTTTGGTTCTTCGCGAAGCTTCCTGTACGCTGATTTTTCCTATATTTTTCCTGGAATTTTTGGAGCACTTTTAATATGGGGGAAACCTGAAATAGAAAAACAGCAGAAAACAGGAACTGGCACTGTGGTGCACTGAGTTAATAGGTTAGTCCAAATATGATCAAAAGTGCATGGAAGTGCATCAATATCATAGCAATATCACACAAAAGAAGCATGGAGCAAGCAGAAATTATAGATACGTTTTGGACGTATCAGTTCAACTCCACAATCTTGTCGGAGGCTCCCAAGTGACACCTAACCAATCTAGGAGACACCACTCTCCAAAAGGTAATAGATTGTGTGTTGATGATGAACTCCTTGCTCTTGTGCTTCAAGTGATAGTCTCCCCAACACTCAACTCTCTCTCACAGATTTGGGTATGGTGGAAAGAAGATTTGAGTGGAAAACAACTTATGGAAGGCTAGAGATCAAGATTCTTGTGGTTGGATTGGAATATCTTGATCTCAACACATGAGCAGGTGGTTCTCTCTCAGAAAATGAATAGTGGAAGTGTAGGCACGTTCTGATGGCTCTCTCACTGATGGAGAAGGGGTGGAGGGGTATATACAGCCTCCACACAAAATCTAACCGTTATTTGACCCAACTCGGTCAGACCGAATAAAAAACTCGGTCAAACCGAAGCAGTTCAAAATGTGAACGTTAGACATCTTGGTGGGACCGACAGTATCAACTCGGTGAGACCGATGCGTTAGGGTTAGGGCAAAACCTCAACTCGGTTTGACCGATTACACAAACTCGGTGAGACCGATTCTGGTGATAGGCTAACAGAGTGCTGGTTAGGCAAACTCGGTGGGACCGATTCGCTCATCTCAGTGGGACCAAAACGTTACTACGAGGAAACAGAGAGTTTGCAATGCTAACTTGGTGGGACCGATTCGCTCATCTCGGTTAGACCAAAATGTTATGAAGAGGAAACAAAGAGTTTTCATTCCCATCTCGGCGAGACCGAGATCCCTATTGGTGAGACCGAACTGATTAGGGTTTGTGGCAGTGGCTATGTCATGTGAACTCGGTGGCGCCGGGTAGATCAAATCGATGGTGCCGAGTTTAACTTTTAGGTTTGGGACATATGTGGAAATGAGAAAGTGGTTGAGCTATTTGGAGCATATTACTAAGCACTTGAGCAAGTAGACCGTTAAGCAACACATCATCCCCTTTTAATAGTATTGGATTTTCCTATGGACTCAATGTGATTTTGGATCACTAAAATGAAATTGTAGAGTCTTGAGCTTTTGCCAATCTTTGTCCTTATCTTTTTGAAAAGGGTTCCACATCCTCTTGTCCTGCCACTGCATTGTTGAACTCATACGAAATATACTAGATGAAAATATTAGTCCAACAAGAGATATGTTTTCATTAATTACCAAAATCACCCAGGGAGCACTTGTGCTTTCAATCTCCCCCTTTTTGGTAATTGATGACAATCATACATCAAAGCTTCAGATAAGTATATGAAGGAACGGCAGGTAAATATCGCATATAGGAAGGTATGGTGGACCCACGTGGAATAACTTTGGGGTTTATGGAAGTGGATGCACAAGCAGTATTCCCGCTTAGTATAGGTGAAGGCTAGAAAAAGACTGGGAAGCGACCAGCTAGAGAGAAACAACGGTCATGAACATGCATTAAAATTAATCAACAATGAATGCAAGCATGAGTAGGATATAAATCACCATGAACATAAATATCATGGAGGCTATGTTGATTTTGTTTCAACTACATGCGTGAACATGTGCCAAGTCAGATCACTTAAATCTTTCAAAGGAGGATACCACCCCATCATACCACATCACAACCATTTTAATATCATGTTGGCACGCAAGATAGACCATTATAAACTCTCAACTAATTAACCATGGCATAAGCAGCTATGATCTCTAATTGTCATTGCAAGCATATTTCATTCATAACAAGCTGAATCAGGAATGATGAACTATCATATTTACAAAAACAAGAGAGGTCGAGTTCATACCAGCTTTTCTCATCTCAATTAGTTCATCATATATCATCCTTATTGCCTTTCACTCGCACGACAGAACGGTGTGGATAATAATAATAGTGTACATGCATTGGACTAAGCTGAAATCTGCAGACATTTAATACAAGAGAGAAGACAAGGTAATATGGCTCAAGGTTAAATCAACAATAAAGCATATGAGAGCCATTAAGCATTTTCAATTATGGTCTTCTACTCTTAACCCCTAAAGAAAAGAAAAGAAAAGAAACTATTTACACGGGAAAGCTCTCAACAAGCAAAGGAAGAACGGTAAATCTTTTTGGGTTTTCTTTTAATTACTACTACAAGGAAAGTAAACAAGCTAGAAGCTACAACTAATATTTTTTTGTTTTTCTTAAGGTTTTTCTAGCACACGACGAAAACACTAAGAAAAAGAAATGAAACTAAACATGGATGGTACAATGAAAGAGTGTGAGCACCGACAACTAGAATAAGTGTGTGAACATGAATATAAAGTCGATGAGAAACACATACTCCCCCAAGCTTAGGCTTTTGGCCTAAGTTGGTCTATGGCCACGGATCGAAGCCACTCCCTCCAGTGTACTGAGATGTATCCTATGGGTGCCACTGGTTGGCATGCTCATACAGCTCCCACCCATAAACAGACTGACGGTAAGGATCAAGTGGTGGCTCAGGCTCAGGCTCTGAAGCTTGTGCCTGGCCTTGGTACTTGTAGAAGGCATCTGATGTAATGAGGTATATGCCTGTGGACAGATCAAACAAAGATGGTGCGGGCAAGGTAACAATTTCATAGTATATTTCATCAAACCTTAATTTATAATTAAGCAACCTATTCTTGTCTTTAACAATAAAATCATGAGCTACCATGCTCTTGTAATCTAGATAAACAGGGGCAAGTAATTTTTCTTCCTTCTCATGATGCCTAATAGGTATTCTAAAATATTCAGCAAGGCGAGAAGCAAAGATGCCTCCAAAGACAGGCCCCTTTGAGCGGTTCAGACTCAGTCGTTTAGCAACGACGGCGCCCAAGCTAAAAGTTGTGTCTTGAAACAAAGCATGGTGTAACATGACAATATCAGGGGCACTAAGATTCCCACTGTTCCCGTGACCAATTAAACATCTACTGGCAAATAAAGCAAAGTAGCGCAAAACAGGGAAGTGTATACTAGTGATTCTTGCCCCTGAAACTTGTCTAGTTTCCCCTACAGCTATCATGTCGATAAACCCTTCAACGTCTTCACGGCGTGGTTCATCAATTCTACCTCCAAAGGGTATCTTACATACTTCACAAAATTCTAAGAGTGATATCTCCTTAATCACATCATATAAACAAAACTCCACCGTAGGTGGTGTTTTCTTAGCATGAAAATGAAAACTTTGCATGAAAATATTGGTGAGTAAGAGATACTGTTCACGCTGGTCGTGGATGAAGTCGGTGAGGCCTGCATTATCTGCCAACCAATAAAAGTCTTCGTAAATCCCAGCAGACATCATGAAATCATTACAAGGCCATTCACACGGTCGAACTTCCGCCATGCGAGGAAGATTATATTTGGGCTTCTTATTTTCTTCTTTCTTCTTCTCCTCTGAGCTCTTACTGGAGGAGCCCCTCAATAATCTCTTTATCATTTTCCTTTTCTGAAAATTTCTGAAATTTTTAGTAACTCAAAATAAAAGTTAACCAAACTCAATAAGATTGATAGCAACAACTCCTACTAAAGCCTAGAGACTATATCATGCATTAGAACTACTTGGGACCAAGAAAATTTGACATGCAAGCTCAAGAACAAGGTCACCACAGCAGCATAAATTTGCAATAAATAGAGCACTAGAACAAAAACTAATTGGACCAATGGAGGAGTCACATACCAAGGAACAATCTCCCCAAACAGTTTGGTGAATGGTGCTTTGAGCAAGGAGATCGAAAATGGCAGCAAGATGAGCTAGAACTCGGGTTTGAGCTGGTTGGTGATTTTTTTGGGAGGAAGAAGAGTGTGGGTGCAGGAATAATTGGAGGGGGCCATGTGGGGTCCACGAGGCAGGGGCGCCCTGGACCCTCGTGGCCAGGTTCTGGCTCCCTTAGCTGTGTGTTCTGTGCCATATTTTCTCAAATAATCTAGAAAAAATCATATTTCATTTTCATGGCATTTGGAGAACTTTTATTTTCGGGGTAATTTTTTATTGCACGGATAAGTCTGAAAACAGACAGAGAATACTATTTTTGCTTTATTTATCCTAATTAACAGAAAGTAAAAGGAGGGTACAGAAGGTGGTGCTATCTAGATGCACCTATCCCATGCTCATCAAAAGGAATCCATTAACAAGGTTGATCAGGTCTTGTTAATAAACTCTTTCCGAATAACATGAAACCGAAGAATTTTCAAATAACACTAGGTTACCTCAATGGGGATATGTATGTCCCCAACAATAAGAATGTCATATGTCTTCTTGATAGTAGGAAGAGGAAATTCAAAACCTCCAATAGTGATAGTTGATTTTTTTCCAATATAATTGATACTGTGGACCTGAGGTTGTTTCCTTGGAAACTGTACCGTATGCTCATTACCATTGACATGAAAAGTGACATTGCCTTTGTTGCAATCAATAACAGCCCCTACAATATTCAAAAAGGGACTTCCAAAAATAATAGACATACTATTGTCCTCGGGAATATCAAGTATGACAAAGTCCGTTAGAATAGTAACATTTGCAACTACAACAGGACATCCTCACAAATACCGACAGGTATAGCAATTGATTTATCAGCCATTTGCAAAGATATTTCAGTAGGTGTCAACTTACTCAAGTCAAGTCTACGATATAAAGAGAGAGGCATAACACTAACACCGGCTTCAAGATCACATAAAGCAGTTTTAACATAGTTTTTCTTAATGGAGCAAGGTTTAGTAGGTACCCCTGGATCTCCTAATTTCTTAGGTATTCCACCTTTGAAAGTGTAATTGGCAAGCATGGTGGAAATTTCTACTTCAGGTATCTTCCTTTTGTTGGTAATAATATCTTTCATATACTTAGCATAAGGATTTGTTTTAAGCACATCAGTCAAATGCATACGTAAAAAGATAGGTCTAGTCATTTCAGCAAAGCACTCAAAATCCTCATCATCCTTTTTCTTGGATGGTTTCGGAGGAAAAGGCATGGATTTCTGAACCCATGGTTCTCTTTCCCTGCCGTGCTTCCTAGCAACAAAGTCTCTCTTATCATAACGTTGATTCTTTGATTGTGGGTTATCAAGATCAACATCAGGTTCAATCTCTACATCATTATCATTGCTAGGTTGAGCATCATCATTAATATTATCACTAGGTTCATGTTCATTACCAGATTGTGTCTCAGCATCCGAAACAGATATATCATTGGGATTCTCAAGTGTGTCAGCCGCAGGTTTACTAGAAGCATGCAAAGTTCTATCATTTTTCTTTTTCTTCTTCTTAGAAGAACTAGGTGCATCTAAATTTGCTCTCTGAGAATCTTGCTCAATTCTCTTAGGATGGCCTTCAGGATGTAGAGGTTCATGAGTCATTTTGCCACCTCTAGTTGCAACTCTAACAGCATAGTCATTATTCTTACCATTCAATTCATTGAGCAAATCATTCTGAACCTTAAGTACTTGTTCTACTTGAGTGGTAACCATGGAAGCATGTACACTAATGAGTTTTAGTTCACCTTTAGCTCTAGACAGATAATCACTCAAGCGTTCAATCATATAAGCATTGTGTTGCAATTGTCTACCAACATAAGCATTGAAGTTTTCTTGTTTCACAATAAAATTGTCAAACTCATCTAAGCATTGGCTAGCAGACTTATAACGAGGAATATCACCTTCATCAAATCTATAAAGAGAATTTACCTTTACTACCTGTGTCGGGTTATCAAGACCATGTATTTCTTCAATAGGTGGTAAATTCTTAACATCTTCAGCTTTAATACCTTTTTCTTTCATAGATTTCTTTGCCTCTTGCATATCTTCAGGACTGAGAAATAGAACACCTCTTTTATTCAGAGTTGGCTTAGGGGCTGGTTCAGGAAGTGTCCAATTATTTTCATTGGCCAGCATATTATTCAATAGTAATTCAGCTTGTTCAACTGTTCTTTCCCTGAAAACACAACCAGCACAACTATCCAGATGGTCTCTGGAAGCATCGGTTAGTCCATTATAAAAGACATCAAGTATATCATGCATCTCAAGAGGACGATCAGGCAAAGCATTAAGTAATTGGAGAAGCCTCCCCCAAGCTTGTGGGAGACTCTCTTCTTCAATTTGCACAAAGTTATATATTTCCCGTAAGGCAGCTTGTTTCTTATGAGCGGGAAAATATTTAGTAGAGAAGTAATACATCATATCCTGGGGACTACGCACACAACCAAGATCAAGAGAATTAAACCAAGTCTTAGCATCACCCTTTAACGAGAAAGGAAATAACTTAAGGATATAGTAGTAACGAATATTTTCATCGCTGGTAAACAGGGTGGCTATATCATTCAACTTAGTAAGATGTGCCACAATAGTTTCAGACTCATAGCCATGGAAAGGATCAGATTCAACCAAAGTAATTAACTCAGTATCAACAGAGAATTCATAATCCTTATCAGTAATACAGATAGGTGACGTAGCGAAAGTAGCACTACAACAAAAACCTACCTATAGCAACGGATGTCTAGCAACGAAGACAACATATATGTTGTTTTGAGTTAGAAAAACTCCCACCTCCCTCGTCCCTAAAAGAACTCCACCTCCCCACGAACGGGTGCCCACCTCTACCGTATTATCAGGTAGCCAAGCGTGAAAAAACCACACCTTTTCTCCCCACCACCTCTCTCTCCCGATTCCACCTCAGATCCATCACCACAAGGCAGCCACGCCGCCGTCGATTCCAGGGAGCTATGACGCTTCCCTGCACCACCCCTCCCCGACCCATCTTCCCCTCACCATTCTCCTCTGAGTCCCCACCGGCGCGACGTCCTTCAGATCTCTGCACGCGCTACTGCAGAAACCCTAGGCACTACGGGTCACTGGCGTTGTTCCTGCGCCTCTAGTTTATCGGCCTCATAACCTCCGCGCCACCACACGCACGGGTGCCGGCGTCTATGACTCCACGGTGCTGCTCCACCTCCGCTACCTCGACTCGGACGCCGACGGTTCAACACTCCTCCACTCCGCTCTTACCCTCTCCACACTTTGTGAGGCATGGCCATCGTGCCATGCCTAATTTGTTGCCAGCTGATGCAACGGCTTGACAACAATCCATCATGGTGACTTGGTGAGTGACCATGTTGGAGACCTAACAATCCCACTTCACCTTTCAATTTCAGTTTCGGGCTTGCATCTTTGAATTTATGATCTAGTTGTACACATGAAACATGTCTCTGGTCTGTATGATCTAGTGATTCACCACTTGTATGTATGTTTTAAGTAGGGAAGAATGATTGTGTCCTCTTCTACCGGTAATTCCATCTTGAGATGCATTAGGTTTTAATTTTTCTTGCTGCTAGTGCGTGGGTAATTACTCATTTTTTGTGAAGATCATGGGGCAGAGCTCTCGGTAGGGCGAGGCTGGGCGCCCGCCCTACCTTGATTTCCTACCAAAAATATCTACGTATAGGTAATACTCTAATCGACCGCTCGTACATGGAAAGAATCGGCCTCATGTGTTGTTGGGCTGTGAGCAGCCACCATATTTGTGTTGTAGTCACAAATCCTTTCCTCCAACGCATGTCTTTTTTTAAGCATGTGGCTTTGTTGGTCCACGCCGCCACGCAGACCACAGGAACCCTAACAGCTAGCGGGTGTCCAGCAGAAGCGGCTTGCAGAGCTGGGCGGTCAGCGGAAGCTAGCGGCGCCATCGCCCGAAGGTCATAGTACGCAAGATAAAACCTTGCATAATTTGTCTTTAAGCAGAATCTAGACTACTTGTACTCCCTCCGTTCCCAAATATAAGTCTTTGTAGGGATTCCAATAAGTGACTACACACAGAGCAAAATGAGTAAACCTAGACTCTAAAATATGTCTACATACATCCATATGTTGTTTCCATTTGAAATGTCTAAAAAGACTTATATTTAGGAACGGAGGGAGTATTTGATTATTATGTGCTTAGAAGTACATAACAGTATTAGTTGCATTAGTAGTGTGGATGAACACCATTGGCTTTATATCAAATTTGTTTGTGCTTTAAAGTTCGCCCCACCTTTTTTTTTTGTTCTCCACCACTGAGATCATCCTTGTAAATCAGTTAACTAAATAAGCTGATAGTATCCTCGGATATTCTAGCTGTGAGATTGTGACTAGCTATCAAAAAGCATTCCTTGTATATCAGTTAAAAGTTTAGCACTGTATATTGACTATCTCTGGGAGATAATACGAATATCGTCTTACTTATGGGGAAAAAGGATACCCAAAGGCAGTGTGTCGAATCCTTGTAATCCATGCTCTGTAATACTATATGAACAAGCCCCATATGTATCTCTCTGTCCTAATATTTCTCTTTATTGTATAGTGATACGTCCAAAACGTATCTATAATTTCTGCTTGCTCCATGCCACTTTTGGGTGATATTGCTATGATATTTATACACTTCCATACACTTTTGATCATATTTGGACTAACCTACTAATCCAGTGCACCCCAGTGCCAGTTTCTGTTTTCGGCTGTTTTTGTATTTCAGGTTTTCACATTACGAGAACTGTCAGAAAAAATCCAAAAAAATTATATAAAAAATCAGCGTTCCAGAACCTACCTTGCGCCCGAAGTACAGCCGGGGGGGCCACCAGGGCCCCAGGCGCCCTGGCGGCGCCCCCCCCCCTGGGCCGCGCCGGGGGGGCGCCTGGGCCCCCCGAGCCCCGTCTGGTGCCCCCCTTTGGCATATATTTAGAGCGTCCTTCGAAACCCTCGGGACGGAAACTCTTTTTTGTGATCTCATCTCTGTTCCGCCGCCGCCGCCGCTTCCAAGATCGGGAGCACCAGGAGAACTCTTCCCGGCACCCTGCCGGAGGGGAGGATCATCATCGGGAGCCTCTCCACCACCATGGACGCCTCCCGGATGAGTTGTGAGTAGTCTCCCTTGGACCATGAGTCCATGACCAGTAGCTATGTGATGTTCTCCTCCCGTTCTTGTGCTTCACTAATTAGTCCTCGTGAGCTGCCCTACATGATCGAGGCACATATGTAATCCTTATGCTGTTGCTATGTTGAGTTTGCTGGGATCCGATGGATTATGAGATTATGTTCAGATTGTGATTGAGTAATATATTTGATCTACCTCTTTTATATTTATGTTCATAAGTAATTCTTGCATGTTCTCCGTTATTATTTATTGCTTTGGCCAAGTAATACGTAGTGACTCCAAGAGGGAACGTTATGCTCGATTGTGGGTTCATGCCCCTCGATGACTAGCTTGAGTGACAGAAACATGAGTCTAGGGGATGTGCTGTTGCCACAAGGGGGAAAACAACGGTGCTTGTGCCCGCGGGTGCAAGGATTGTTTACTTTACGCAAAGTTCTTTTAATGCAGTTGTCTGTTGCTTTGAGTTTACACTATGGGTGGGACTCGCAACTTAATACCAGCGAGATGTTCTGGATAGATATCTCAAGGTGGATGATTAGTAGTAGATATTGATGGATTTCGGTCTACTTACTTTGGCGTACCGCCCATGCTTTGAACCTCAACCTTTTTTGCAATGTAGTCAGCATTGGTTTGCGTTCGTGGTCCTGTCAATTGCCCAGCTGTAATTCGTTTACCTCACATAGCTGTTTTATCGTCTTTTGGGAGAGAGACATCACTAGTGAACATCATGAGACTCCGGTCCATATTACCATCATTGATCACATCCGCTATTTACTTTTCGCTATTATTTACTATTGCAAACATTATCTATCACTACTATCATTTGCGTTTAATCCTTTGTGAACTACAAGACCGGAGGGATTGACAACCTCTCTGTACTCGTTGGGAGCAAAGTTATTTGTATCTGTGTGCAGGTCCACGTTGATTGCTAATCCGGCGCCGTTAGCAGTTGACACCTACTTGTTGAACCTAGGAGTCTCTGGGGATTCGATCCTTGGCATCTTTGCTAAGGGAAAAACTTCCACAACACTGCATCTTACACCTTCCACTTGGGGTAACCAACGAGGGGTTAGAGGCCCATCAAGGAGTATTTTCTGGCGCCGTTGCCGGGGACTCCACTCTTCAGGATAGGGGAGTTGCATGCTATCTTTTACCTTTGCTTTTTAGTCTTGTTAGTTTACCTTTCAGTTTTTGCTTTAGTACCCTTTATCGAAAATCACAAAAATAGTTATCTTGCTTGCTTGCTACTATGGGTTCCACCGAGAACACCAAGTTGTGTGACTTCACTAGTCACAACAACGATGACTTTATCAGCACACCTATCACTACACCTGCCACTTCAGCACCTTCATATGAAATTAAACCTGCTTTACTGAACTTAGTCATGAAAGATCAATTCTCCGGTGCTGGAGATGATGGTGCTTTACACTTAAACAACTTTGTTGAACTTTGTGATATGCAAAAGTACCAAGAAATAGATGGTAATATTGTTAAGCTTAAGCTTTTTCCTTTCTCCTTGAGAGGAGGAGCTAAAATTTGGTTTCAGTCTTTGCCTAGAAATAGCATAGATTCATGGGACAAGTGCAAAGATGCTTTTATCGAAAAATACTATCCACCTGCTAAAATTATCCAACTAAGAAGTAACATAATGAATTTTAAACAATTGAATAATGAACACGTTGCCCAAGCTTGGGAACGTATGAAATCTCTTATCAAGAACTGCCCTACTCACGGTTTAACTAGTTGGATGGTTATCCAAACTTTTTATGCAGGCTTGAACTTTACCTCGCGGAACTTGTTAGATTCGGCCGCGGGAGGAACTTTTATGTCAACTACACTTGGTGCTGCCACAAAGCTTCTCGATGAGATGATGACCAACTATTCCCAATGGCACACCGAACGCGCTCCAACAGGTAGGAAGGTAAACTCCGTCGAGGAGATTTCCTCCTTAAATGAAAAAGTTGACTTGATCATGTCTCTACTTTCGAAGCAATCTTCTGTTGATCCTCGCGATGTTCCTTTAAATTCTTTGATTGCTCAAGAACAAGTAGATGTGAACTTTATCTCTAGAAACAATTTTAACAACAATGCTTATAGGAGTAATTTTGGTAGCAATCCTAGACCGTTCCCCTCTAATTCTTATGGGAACAACAATGCTTATCCTATCACCAAGAACTCCACTACTGAACTAGAGACTATGCTTAAAGATTTCATCACTACCCAAAAAGCCTTTAATAAGAGTGTAGAAGAAAAACTACATAAACTAGATGATCTTTCTTTTAAGGTAGACCATTTAGCCAATGAGGTAAAATTGCTAAAAATTAAAACTTCTCCTCTTGAGGAGAGGGAAGTCACTCCTATAAATGCTATTCAAGTGCAAATTAATGAAAA
>LR738710.1:753866231-753898467 GCA_902687465.1 Secale cereale
AAACTTAAAGAGAGATGGGCTAGAGAAAGGGAGGAAGAAGATAGAATTAAGAGCCTTCCTACCCACCACACTGTTGCTACTATCCAAGTTGTTGAGGATATCCAAACTCTTAGCACCCAATGTACTCCTGGTCCCATTGGACCTATTAATGGTGATGCTATGACTATAGAAACTACCAAACAAGTGAACCTTAAGGACACCACTACCACTTTACTTGATGCTAGTGATCTTGATTTTGATAATTGCACTCTTACCGAAGTTATTGATTTCCTTCACAAGATGTCTAGAGATCCCCGCACTAGCACGCTTAACCTTGCCTTCACAGAGCATATCACTAATGCTCTCATCAAAGCTAGGGAGGAGAAACTTAGAGTAGAAGCCTCCATACCTAGAAAGCTAGAAGATGGTTGGGATCCTATAATAAAAATTAAATTGAATGACTTCTCTTGTTATGCATTATGTGATGTTGGTGCTGGTACCTCTGTTATGCCCAAAAGAATATATGATATGCTTAAATTGAAACCTTATGATTCTTGTTCTTTTGGTGTTCGTCTTGTTGATTCTTCCATAAAGAAACCTTTGGGGAGGATCGACGATGTTCTTATCGTTGTCAATGATAATTATGTTCCCGTTGATTTCACTATTATGGATATTGAATGTGATCCTTCATGTCCAATTATTTTGGGACGTCCCTTTTTACGCACCGTTGGTGCTATCATTGACATGAAAGAGGGTAATATAAAATTTCAGTTTCCTCTCAAGAAAGGGATGGAACACTTCCCTCGAAAGAAGATCAAGTTACCTTTTGAGTCTGTTGTACGGGCTAGCTATTCTTTTACTCTTGATAAAACTTGATCTATATGCATTATGCCTAGCTTAAAGGCATAAAAGAAAGCGCTTTTGGGAGGCAGCCCACATGAATAAATTTTTATATTTTGCTTTTGTTGTGTCTTGATGTTGTTTACTACAGTAGCATCATCATTGTATCTTTGCTTTTCATATTTGTGCCAAGTATAGCCTCTGATTGCTAGAAAGTTCAAAAGTTGTGAGGTGCTGTCCAGGAAACAGATTCTGTCCTTGGATAGAAAAATTCGTATAAAATCACCAGATCATCTTTTTGGTCTGAATTTTTTCGACAGCGTTCTCTATATAATTGTATTTCGTGGGTATGTTCTGAGTTGTTTGATTTGAGTTGCAGAAGTACCCCGAACAAATCAATTACTACCTGCTGTTCTGTTTTTCACAGATTCTGACCTGTTTTGCCTTTCTTTCATTTTGCAAACCGAGAGCTTGCTTTTTTCTTTGCAAAAACCTTTTGGCAATCTTCGGAAACAGTAGAACTTCAAGAATATCTTTATTTCCAGCAAGGAACAATTATTTTATTAAGGGTACTAACCTCGCTAATCAGATTATGATGAGTTATGTATGAAGGGAGTTTTCAAGTGTGCGAGGGAAGATGATAAAAAGATTCAGGAGTGTCAAGCGCTCAAGCTTGGGGATGCCCCCGTGCACCCCCAAGAAATATTCAAGGAGACTCAAGCGTCTAAGCTTGGGGATGCCCCCGTGCATCCCCTTCTCCATCAACATTATCAGTTCGTCTTTCGTTCCGCTATATTTTAATCACTTCATGTGTTATGTGCTATGCTTGGAGCGTCTTGCTTTTAGTTTTCTTTTTAGTTTTTCATAACGAGTCGGAACTCAGCGTTCTTTATGTGGGAGAGAAACACGCTCCACTTCTACCTAGAACATAACATAGAATTTTCATGTCTATCTTTGCTGTGTGTGTTCTTTGTCTTTTAATAGCTACTATCATGCTCAGCTCTTAGTGTTCATGCTTATCTTTTCAAAGAGCTTTTGTTTAGTTGGTTGCTTGAACTCTCTTTAATTATCATGCTTATCGTATTAAGAGAGTTTGCTTCCGTTGCATTGGTTGATATGTCTATGATAAAGATGCTACGTGCATAATGGCGCTTAGTAGTTCAGGTTTTCTTATGGTTAGTCTCAAATAGCTGGGGGATTCCCAATGTGTTATTGGAATACCAACTTGATTTGTTTGCCTATGATGTGGTATGGTTTAGTAATATCTTCCTTCGAGAATTTACTTTGATTGACTTGGCGTATGCTCACGCATATTTAAGACTGTAAAGAAAGTCTGTCAAGCCTTGATGATCTTTTATTTCTGAGTACTGATATAACTACCATGCCTGATTCAATGTTGCTTTGTCGCTCTGCATGATTATGACCGTCATTGCTCTCTTAGTTGGTCGCTCCCAGTCTTTTGCTAACCTCCACCTGTACTAAGCGGACTAACTTTGCAATACATAGCTCATGGGAAAGTAGCTTAAAAACTATTGTGGTAAAGAATATGTTGCCTATGTATCTTATTTCTTATAAGTTGCTTGTTGAGCGGTAACCATGTTTCTGGGGACGCCATCAACTGTTACACTTTTGTTGAATATCATGTGAGTTGCTATGCATGTTCGTCTTGTCTGAAGTAAGGGTGATTTGCCATGGGTTGAATGAGTATGCATATTGTTAGAGAAGAACATTGGGCCGCCAACCAAAGCCATGTATCATGGTGGAAGTTTTAGCTTGGACATTAATCCTCAATCTCTTATGAGAATATGCTTAAGCATTAAAGAGGAGTCCATCATCTATTTTCTATGTTGTCCCGGTATGGATGTCCTCAAGTTGAGATCTATCAAAAACGAGAAATCAAATGCGATTTATCTCCTTGGACCTTTGTACAGGTGGCATAGAGGTACCCCTTTGTGACACTTGGTTGAAACATATGTAATGCAATGATAACCCATGGAAATCCGAGCTAATTTGGACAAGGTGCGAGCACTATTGGTATTCGATGCATGAGGCCTGCAACTTATAGGATGTCTTATGCATAACACATATGAAGTACTACTACCGTTGACAAAATTGCTTCTATGTTTTCAAAATAAAAAGCTCTAGCACATAACCATTCTTTTACTTTTTGAGTCTCCACCTTCTTTCTTCAAGCACCAACTACTGAGAGCATGATTGTCATTCTAAGTGTAATGTGCATTGTTCCAAAGTAGCATTGTCTTTTGCATGATTGTGATATCGTTTATTTTGAAATCATTGTATCTAGTCATCACTTAAACCTTGGAGGTGCCCCTGCATTTATGTTTTGCTTCACTAAAGGGGGCAAGCTAGATATCACTTTATCATATTTGCACATCATGTTCATTGCAAATCTATTTGATGTTTCAGTTTCATATTGTAAAACTTTCAGTCATTTGTGATTTTCTCATGAGGCAACTTAATTACTATAGAATCATTGTCTCAGTAAGCTTTTGTCATATGACTATGAAAAAGTCCTATATGGTTAATAGCATGTCACCACAGAAATTATTCTTGTTATCATTTACCTACTCGAGGACGAGCAGGAATTAAGCTTGGGGATGTTGATACGTCCAAAACGTATCTATAATTTCTGCTTGCTCCATGCCACTTTTGGGTGATATTGCTATGATATTTATACACTTCCATACACTTTTGATCATATTTGGACTAACCTACTAATCCAGTGCACCCCAGTGCCAGTTTCTGTTTTCGGCTGTTTTTGTATTTCAGGTTTTCACATTACGAGAACTGTCAGAAAAAATCCAAAAAAATTATATAAAAAATCAGCGTTCCAGAACCTACCTTGCGCCCGAAGTACAGCCGGGGGGGCCACCAGGGCCCCAGGCGCCCTGGCGGCGCCCCCCCCCCCTGGGCCGCGCCGGGGGGCGCCTGGGCCCCCCGAGCCCCGTCTGGTGCCCCCCTTTGGCATATATTTAGAGCGTCCTTCGAAACCCTCGGGACGGAAACTCTTTTTCACGATCTCATCTCTGTTCCGCCGCCGCCGCCGCTTCCAAGATCGGGAGCACCAGGAGAACTCTTCCCGGCACCCTGCCGGAGGGGAGGATCATCATCGGGAGCCTCTCCACCACCATGGACGCCTCCCGGATGAGTTGTGAGTAGTCTCCCTTGGACCATGAGTCCATGACCAGTAGCTATGTGATGTTCTCCTCCCGTTCTTGTGCTTCACTAATTAGTCCTCGTGAGCTGCCCTACATGATCGAGGCACATATGTAATCCTTATGCTGTTGCTATGTTGAGTTTGCTGGGATCCGATGGATTATGAGATTATGTTCAGATTGTGATTGAGTAATATATTTGATCTACCTCTTTTATATTTATGTTCATAAGTAATTCTTGCATGTTCTCCGTTGTTATTTATTGCTTTGGCCAAGTAATACGTAGTGACTCCAAGAGGGAACGTTATGCTCGATTGTGGGTTCATGCCCCTCGATGACTAGCTTGAGTGACAGAAACATGAGTCTAGGGGATGTGCTGTTGCCACAAGGGGGAAAACAACGGTGCTTGTGCCCGCGGGTGCAAGGATTGTTTACTTTATGCAAAGTTCTTTTAATGCAGTTGTCTGTTGCTTTGAGTTTACACTATGGGTGGGACTCGCAACTTAATACCAGCGAGATGTTCTGGATAGATATCTCAAGGTGGATGATTAGTAGTAGATATTGATGGATTTCGGTCTACTTACTTTGGAGTACCGCCCATGCTTTGAACCTCAACCTTTCTTGCAATGTAGTCAGCATTGGTTTGCGTTCGTGGTCCTGTCAATTGCCCAGCTGTAATTCGTTTACCTCACATAGTTGTTTTATCGTCTTTTGGGAGAGAGACATCACTAGTGAACATAATGAGACTCCGGTCCATATTACCATCATTGATCACATCCGCTATTTACTTTTCGCTATTATTTACTATTGCAAACATTATCTATCACTACTATCATTTGCGTTTAATCCTTTGTGAACTACAAGGCCGGAGGGATTGACAACCTCTCTGTACTCGTTGGGAGCAAAGTTATTTGTATCTGTGTGCAGGTCCATGTTGATTGCTAATATCTGGCGCCGTTAGCAGTTGATACCTACTTGTTGAACCTAGGAGTCTCTGGGGATTCGATCCTTGGCATCTTTGCTAAGGGAAAAACTTCCACAACACTGCATCTCACACCTTCCACTTGGGGTAACCAACGAGGGGTTAGAGGCCCATCATATAGTCCTTAATGCAGGCAACATTTGTGTGTTTGTTCTTTCTCTTAACATATAAATCTTCAGGTTCTGAATGATGATACTAGCTAGTGGTTATGGTATGGCTTATCATCCTCTGATTTAGATTTGCAAAACTTAAATGTGCTTGCATGTGCTTATGAAATGAGTTCATAATTTTTTGCAGTACCAACATTTCCTACATAAAATATTAGGGCATATATAGCGGGCAACTTCTGCAGAGAGAGGTACGACTCTATGATTCTCGTAAGCTTGAAAGTTGTAGGTGATTTATGTGGCATAATCTGAAATATAATTTTAAAACTTAGTTGAAAAAGTTGTATGTATTTACTATTCAGATTATTATTGTTGGCAATCATCTGTATGAAACTATGAATGAGACAAGAGAAACACACTTGTTAACATTTAATATGCCTACATCCATATTTAGCTTAGTACTAATTGTTTTCTCTCAGTTTCAAGTACTTCCAGAAATTCTCACATCTCTGCGTTTATCTGTATTTTTTAGACTGCAAATCTGCATTTACAACGAAGGATGCTTTACTTTGTCGCATAATTTTTTAGCATGAATCTCACCTTAACTTCATTATATTTAAGATGTTTAACTCAATTAACATATGGCTAATCCGTTCATCGAAACAAAGATCAAGGGTGGCTGAACATTGCAAGTCAGTGCTCTTTTTTCTATCTAATAAAGAGTTTAGTGATATGGTTGTGACCGTAAAAGGTGTTTCGCACAAATTATGATATATCATAGGTGATGACGTATTTAGGCTGATGGAATGATTGTTCTGTTCCAATGGTTTCTTTCTCAACTAATGATACTTCAACTAATGCGTTCATAGAAGTGATACTTCAACTAATGTGTTCAGGGAAGCAACGTATTGTATCTGAAGTGAAGCTTTCTCTATTATATGGAGACACAAGCATCAAACAAACGTCCAACTACATATAATGTATGCTCATTTTTGTATTGTTTGGTTGAGCAGAAATTTATTATTGCTCGTTCTTTTTGTAATAATATGAATGTTTATTATAGTTCTTGCTTAGCTTGGGATATTCAAACAAGAATGTTGGTCCTGCTACACTCCAAAGTACTGATCTAGTATAATATAAAATAAATTGAGAGTGTTAAACTTGCTAATGCGAGTTAATGCTATATTAGCAAATTCTGATAAGTAGATACGACTACCAGAAAAGGTCAAAACTATTTGTCATATAGCAAGAATAGTTATCACACGGGCTTCAACATTTGTATGTTGCTCTTCATTTAAATTTTATTGTCCTAGCAACCTGATTTTCTTTGACGCCACATTATTGTTCTCACTTCTTTGTGTTTGCAGATTGCCAAGATAAAATGATGATGCATGTCTCATATGTTGATAGCAAGATCAAGAAGGAAACTGCTACTAGATAGTGTCAGATTAGATTTTACAATGTAATTTTCTGGGTTGATGTTTCAAACAAGATGTTTTAGAATGGCTGAGATGTTGATTGCAAGGTCGAGAATCAGACTACTACTAGATAACTTCATATATAGTGATATTTTGTATCATGTTCTTTGTAAATCGACCGAATTGATTTAATATGAGATATTTATGATTATTATATTTGTTTCTTATACATTATCAACATTGGCACAAGAATTCTAGATGGGGATATGTGAATTACCATTAAATTTTCAAGCAATGCGAGAATATTTTCAGGTGTTGCAATGCTCATTTTGTGGGGCCGCCACCAACGCATATGAAGTGTTGTTAGGCTCTACCTTTATACGTTGCCAGCTTACAACACTTATTCGCGCGTGTTTACCAACGCATGAATATGCGTTGTCGTAGACCTTTGCAACGCCACCAACGACAACGCATCTAAATCCGTTGGTGTAGACCTTAGCAACGCATATATGGACATACGTCAACACAATGATGCGTTGTTGAAGGGGGGTTCATGTTGTAGTGCAGGGTCATGTTTCATTCTAGCATTTAAGGACTTTTCTTTCAGCTTAGCTAATAATTTCTTAAGAACATATCTATCGTTGCAAGCAAGAAAGTCTCTAGCAGTTTCTTCATCCATAACATAACCCTCAGGAATAACAGGCAATTCATATCTATTGGGAGAAGCTTCATCATCACTTTCATAAATATCATCAGTTTCAATGTTTGCATTCTCCCTAACTCTAGCAATTTGTTCATCTAGAAATTCACCTAATGGCAAAGTATTATCAGGCATAGAAGTAGTTTCATCATACATAGCAGAAGTGGCATCATCAAGAACATACGACATATCAGATTCAATAGCATGATTAGGTGTCGCAAATTTACCCATAACAGAAGGAGAATCAAGTGCAGAGCTAGATGGGAGTTCTTTACCTCCCCTCGTAGTCGAGGGTAAGATCTTGGTTTTTGAGTCCTTCAGATTCTTCATAGTGATCAACAGATATAAATCCCAAGTGACTTAAAGAATAGAGCTATGCTCCCCGGCAACGGCGCCAGAAAATAGTCTTGATAACCGACAAGTGTAGGGGATCGCAACAGTTTTCGAGGGTAAAGTATTCAACCCAAATTTATTGATTCGACACAAGGGGAGCCAAAGAATACTCTTAATTATTAGCAGTTGAGTTGTCAATTCAACCACACCTGGAAACTTAGTATCTGCAGCAAGATAGTTTAGTAGCAAAGTAATATGATAGTGGCGGTAGCAGCAATAAAAGTAAAGATAGTGTTTTTGTAGTTTTTGTAATAGTAGCAACGAAAAAGTAAATAAGCAACAAGAAATATGTGAAAAGCTCGTAGGCATTGGATCGATGATGGGAAATTATGTCGGATGCAATTCATCATGTAAAAGTTATAACCTAGGGTAACACAGAACTAGCTCCAGTTCATCAATGTAATGTAGGCATGTATTCCGAATATAGTCATACGTGCTTATGGAAAAGGACTTGCATGACATCTTTTGTCCTACCCTCCCGTGGCAGCAGGGTCCTATTGGAAACTAAGGGATATTAAGGCCTCCTTTTAATAGAGTACCGGACCAAAGCATTAACACATAGTGAATACATGAACTCCTCAAACTATGGTCATCACCGGGAGTGGTCGTGATTATTGTCACTTCGGGGTTGTCGGATCATAACACATAGTAGGTGACTATAGACTTGCAAGATAGGATCAAGAACACACATATATTCATGAAAACATAATAGGTTCAGATCTGAAATCATGGCACTCGGGCCCTAGTGACAAGCATTAAGCATAGCAAAGTCATAGCAACATCAATCTCGGAACATAGTGGATACTAGGGATCAAACCCTAACAAAACTAACTCGATTACATGATAGATCCCATCCAACCCATCACCGTCCAGCAAGCCTACGATGGAATTACTCACGCACGGCGGTGAGCATCATGGAATTGGTGATGGAGGAAGGTTGATGATGACGATGGCGACGATCTCCACTATCCGGAGCCCCGAACGGACTCCAGATCAGCCCTCCCGAGAGAGATTAGGGCTTGGCGGCGGCTCCGTCTCGTGAAACGCGATAATTCTTTCTCCTTGATTTTTTTCTCCCCGAAAGTGAATATATAGGATCTGGGGATACGTCGGTGGAGCACCAGGGGGCCCACGAGGCAGGGGCGCGCCCTAGGGGGGCGCCCCCCACCCTCGTGGACAGGGTGTGGGCCCCCTGGTCTAGATCTTCTTGCAGATATTTTTTATATTTTCCGAAATAGTTCTCCGTGGATTTTCAGGTCATTCTAAGAACTTTTTATTTCTGCACAAAAACAACACCATGGCAATTCTGCTGAAAATAGCGTCAGTCCGGGTTAGTTCCATTCAAATCATGCAAGATAGAGTCCAAAATAAGGGCAAAAGGGTTTGGAAAAGTAGATACGTTGGAGACGTATCATTCTTCTTAGTGAGAAACCGATTCCAAAGCTTGCAGGCTGACTCCCCCGGTTGTTGAATGATGTGACTTAAATCGTCAGCGTCCGGGGGCCGGACATAAGTCCCTTGAAAATTGGCCCGAAAAGCATCCTCAAGTTCTTCCCAACTCCCAATGGAGTTCTCTGGGAGGCTGTTTAGCCAGTGTCGAGCTGGTCCTTTTAGCTTGAGGGGTAGGTATTTAATGGCGTGGAGATCATCTCCTCGAGCCATGTGGATGTAAAGGATGAAGTCCTCTATCCAGACGGCAGGATCCGTCGTTCCATCGTATGCCTCGATGTTCATGGGTTTAAACCCTTCTGGAAAATCATGATCCAACACCTCATCGGTGAAGCACAGAGGGTGTGCGGCGCCTCTGTATTTTGCTATATCATGGCGTATGTCCGATGGTTGTGATGTTCGGTATTGACCCTGAACTGGTATATGACCAGCGCAATTGACTTGATAGCCGCCGTCCCGTGCGGGAGCCCGGTCTCTAGGTCCGTAGATGGACCTGGTCTTGCTAGCTTTTTTATTCAGGTCCTCGCACAGATCGTGTTTTCGGACTTGAGCCGCATCCTCCTTTCCTTTACGAGGTGGATGTGTGGGCTTGTGTACGCCGTTGCTAGCAACTCTGTCCCGTCCGCGAGGTGGTCGGTCCGGCTTATCGACGGTGTTATTCTTCGGCGGTATAGGTGCAGTGGCCTCATCGTCAAATTCAGGCAGCAGTTTACACTTAGGATAGCCTTTGGTTTGGCCGTTGTAGCCATGTTTCCGTTCAGCGTCGAGCACTTCGTTCCATCTATCGTTGAGCGTGTCCTGTGCAGCTTGAAACCATCTCTGTTGCTTTTTCAGGCTCCTTGCGGTGGCAATAAGCCTCCGATGGAAGCGCTTTTGTTCGGAGGGTTCTTCTAGGACGATGTATTCGTCGTCGCCCAGGCTAACTTCTTCTTCGGAGACAGGTTTGTAATTACTGTCTTCGGCATCGCTGTCATCGAACTCTGTTCGCCTTCCTCTCGCTCCTCCTGCTCTATCGCTGGGTCTGCGGGGTCTTCGGCTTGTTCCGGAGTATCACCATTGTTAGTGACGGTGTTGCTATCCTTTCCTTTACAGGATTTGGTTCGACGCTTTGGACGCCGATGTTTGGGAGGTTCTTCGACAGGCTTGTACTCTAAGGGATCGTTTTCGCCGTCGCCCTCCTTCTCCTTAGGTGTATCCACCATGTACACGTCGTACGAAGACGTAGTTGTCCACCGCCCGGTTACGGGTCGACTTTGATCTGGATCTGCATCGGCTTCGAGGTCCATCCCTTCGAAGTCTTCGGAAGCGTAGTCAAGTAGATCGGTTAGATCTTCAACCGTGGCTACCAAGTGGGTGGTGGGTGGGGAACAAAATTCTCCATCTGCCTCTAGTTCGAACCGGATACAATGCGGATGTGTGTCCCCATCTAGGGAGAGGGATCTTAACGACTTTAACATGTTGCCAAAGGGCGAATGCTGAAAGATATCTAAGGCCAAAACTGATGCAGGTGTTATTTCCTGATCCGATGACAGAGTTAGGTCGTGTTCATTGTGGTGGCAGAGAGAGGTTGCCGCGGGCTCGAATCCGGCGAAGATCAAGTCTCCGCGGATATCGGCAATGTAGCTTAAGCTCCCGAATCGGACTTGATGGCCAGGGGCGTAGCTCTCGATCTGCTCGAGGTGGCCTTCAGTGTTGGCACGGAGCATGAAGCCGCCGAACACAAAGAGCTGGCCAGGAGGGAAAATTCCCTCGGTGTAGCTGTCGTGGTTGATGACGCGATCCATCAGTCCTTCCGTCGACGACATAGTGGAACTCTCAATGAAAGCACCAATGTCGGTGTCAAAACTGGTGGATCTCGTGTAGGGGGTCCCGAACTATGCATCTGAGGATTGATGGTAACAGGAGGCCGGGGACACGATGTTTACCCAGGCTCAGGCCCTCTCAATCGAGGTAATACCCTACTTCCTGCTATATTAATATGGATGAATATGAATACAAGAGTTGATCTACCTCGAGATCGTATTGGCTAAACCCTAGAATCTAGCCTATGAGGATTTGAGATTCTCCGTTAGCCTCTACGGACTAAACCCTCCGGTTTATATATGCACCGGAGAGGCCCAGGGTGTAAGGGCATCTCTTGCCTGAAGTTTTGGTGATGATGACAATCCTTGTGTGGACTAATCGTGTGTCAATATTACTCAGGTTGATAACATGTGGCACAAGACGGTTAGGCCTTCCCTCTTTAAGGAAAAGATCGAAGACGGAGGTTCCGATGCCTTTTGTTTCTCTTGGTCATAGGAAATCCGTACTATTAAGAGGGAACCCACATCGGAAGGTAATGGGTGAATCAAGTCACGTACACAGATACTTTGCACCCACTATATTGCATCCGCTCGTGGAGAGAGAGGTCCCATTTCATTCCTCCTTTTTGTGTAGACTCATCCACAGCGGTAGTACCGCCCTAGTTGGCGGTTGTACCGGTGGCCGGTAGTTCCGGTCAAACCACCGCCCCAAGTACCGCTCAGGGGTGATACCTTCTGTACTGGGAGCGGTGGTAGACCGGTGGTGGCCCGGAAGTACCGGTGTTCTTCTCGCAAGACCGGTACTACCGGTGTTCCGAGCGGTAGTACCGCTCTGACTGCCATCACACAGAAACTATCTGCCTGGCGGTAGTTCCGGCCCAACCACCGTCCCAACTACCGCCCCTGCTTGAAACCTTTTGGTTTCCAAGCGGTAGTTGACCGGAGGTGGGGCGGTAGTTCCGGTTTTCTCCGGAAGAGCGGTACTACCGGGTGAGCCACCGGAAGTACCACCTTAGTGGCAAGGGCGCAGGTTCCTTCACTCACCGGTACTACCGGTTGGGCTAGCGGAACTACCGGTCCTATGTAAATCTGCATATAGCGGTTGGATTGGTGGAGACCCTATTTAAGGAGCCCCTTCTCCTACCTCCATCTTATCTCTTGCCTCTCTCTCTCCACCATTAATGCCATTGAAGCTTTCTTGCCCGATCTCTCTCCCTAGCCAACCAAACTTGTTGATTTGCTAGGGATTGAAGGAGGAGACCTAGATCTACACTTCCACCAAAGGAAACTTGATTCCCCCATACTTTCTTGTGTGGATTTTGTTACTCTTGGGTGTTTGAGCACCCTAGACGGAAGAGGTCACTTCGGAGCCACAATCCATTGTGGTGAAGCTCCGAGGTTTCGTTGGGAGCCTCCAATTAAGTTGTGGAGAGAGCCCCAACCTTGTTTGTAAAGGTCCGGTTGCCGCCTTCAAGGGCACCACTAGTGGATTCATGGCACCTTGCATTGTGTGAGGGCGTGAGGAGAATACGGTGGCCCTAGTGGCTTCTTGGGGAGCATTGTGCCTCCACACCGCTCCAACGAAGACGTACTTCCCCTCAAAGGGAAGGAACTTCGATAACACATCCTCGTCTTCACCGTCTCCACTTGTGATTATTTCTATCCTTTACTTGTGCAAGCTTGACATGTTTATCTTATATAGCTTGCTTGTGTAGTTGTGTTCTTTACCTTCTTCTAGTTGTCATTGTAGTATCTTTTCTAGACAACTTACTTTGAAGCTTAATTTAAAAGTGGTAAAGAAAAGCTAAAATTGTTAGTTGCCTATTCACCCCCCCCCCCTCTAGTCAACCATATCGATCCTTTCAATTGGTATCAGAGCCTCGTCTCTTTTTAAGGACTTTACCGTCGAAAGAGTATGGGTGACAACGTAGTCGAGACGGAGGATCATTCCGGTGGAACTTCGTCCTTGCCTACGTCAGATGGGGGAGCCTCGGTCTCTCGTGAGGAGTTCAATGTGGCCTTGACCACATTGAAAGAGTCACTAGCGAGCGAGGTCAAAGGCATGTTTAAAGATTTGCTTGAGGGGCTTAAATTATCCACTGCACCGTTGGAAGTGGTTCGTCCCGCTACCAACGTGTCGGAGGCTAATCCCAACAAGGGAGAAGCTAGTAGTGAACAAGCCCCTGTTACTAAGAATGGGAGTGGGATCTTTGCCCACTCCGCTCCTCCTACTCACTATGGAGGACCCGTTCCCACACCGCATTTAAATTTCGTTGGGCCTCCTCCCAAGTTTATCAAAAATTATGATTTTGCTACTTGGGTGTTTCGTTTCAAACGTCATATAAATCATTGTTCTACTAATCTTTGGAGAATCATTGAGCAAGGTTTTTATCCGCATGATCCCGACAACATGACTCCAAGAGAAACTGCGGATCATCAATTCAACGAGTCCGCTCTTTGCATTCTTCAAGATGCCATCCCTCCTGAAGACATTGCACATCTTCGACCCTTCACTGTGGCCAAGGAAGCTTGGGAGCATGTTGGCACGATGTACAAGGGAAGCACCAGTATTCAACGCTCCAACTATGAAGTTGTGCAAGATGAAGCTGATGAGTTTGCTATGATCGAAGAAGAAGATCCTCATGAACTTTATCGGAGATTAACTATCCTTGCGGTCTCTCTTCGAGATCATGGCAGTAAGGATACAAATGACAATTGGATCAAGCGCAAGTTCCTCAAGGCCATGATGCCCTACCATAAGGCCATGTCCTCTGTCATTCGTCAGAGACCGGACTTCCACCACTTATCCTCAAATGAAGTGTTGGATGAGTTTGTTGCCATGAGGATCTTGGATATGACCGCCGACAATGCGGTCTTAAGAGCTCAATGATCGAAGAAGCCTAATCTTGCCCTGAAGGCCAAGGCTTGTGTGGAAGAAGAGGAGGTGGAAGATGATGATGAGTGTAGCCCCGAGGACACCAAATATGCCTATCATGAGCACATGGCTCTTGCTTCAAGGCAATTCTGGGGCAAGAAGAACACAAGACCCAACTTCAACAGGAACAACCCTAGTGGGAACAAGGGCAAGCAACGAGTGAGGACATGCTTCAACTATGGAAATGTAAGCCACTTCGTTGCGGATTGCCCATATGAGAAGAGAGAAGACTTTGGAGGCAAGCTTATCCGGAAGGACAAGTCAAAGTCCTATCCTAACAAGAACAACTTCAACAAGAAGACTCCTCCGAAAGGGTTGGTGGCCCAAGAAGAATATGTTGAGGATGATGATAATGATGAAGATGATGAGACGGTCACCATGGCCAGAATTGCTATTGCTACTACTCCGCACTCATCTCTCTTCGACTCGCCTAATGAGAACATCACCGCCAAGTGTCTCATGGCCAAGGCCACCAACAAGGTAACCCCTAACATCAATACCACCATCACTTCTCCTTCATTGATGAATTGTATTGATGAAAGTGAGGGAACTAAGGAGGGAGAGAATGAATTTGAGTTGTTCATGAAAAATCTCAAGGGCAAACCCAAGAAGCATTTTGTTGCTCTCTTGGAACAACTCGGTGAGGCCAATGACATGATCGAGGCTCACGAGGAAACCATTACTAAAATGGAAGGACATAGTCGAGACTATGCCGATGAGATATCAGATCTCTCTAACGCCTTAGAGGAAGAGAGTGGTCTTCGTTTGGCTCTTGAGGAGTCACACAACGATGATCATGCTAAATTAAAGAAAGATCTTGATCATGCATTAGTTGTCTCTCGTGTGCTTAATTCCGAGAAGGCAAAACTTGAGGTTGACCATGCTAAACTCAAAGAAGAGTTTGCCATACTCGACAAGGCTCACAAGGCCTTGAAAGGTATGCATGCTACTCTCAAGGAGTCTCATGATCAACTCCAAGTTTCGCTAACCAAGGAAAAGGCTATCTTTCCTCGCATGGTATTAATTGATAATGCAAATGCTACTAACCCATGTTGCGAGCATGTGCATCTTGTTGAAGAAAATGCCGAGTTGAAGAAACAACTTGAGAAAGGCCTTGTGACATGTATACAAGGTGAGAAGAACCTCAACAACCTTTTGAGCAGTCAAAAGGAGGTTGTGGCAAAGGAAGGAATTGGGTTTGTTCCTAAACCCAAGAAGAAGAAGAATGACAAGACCAAGCAACCACCCCCTCTCCGACAAACTTTTGTGAAAGAAGGAGAGGGCGCGTCAAAGAAGAAGAAAGCCGTGAAAAGTGGTGGTGCCAAGAAAAACTCCACCAAACCATCAAACATGGCCAGCGACTTTAATCCTTCATATGTTTTATGTCGTGCTAGTGATGGTCATGTGTTTGCTAAATTTGTTGGTTCTTCTTATGAGTACATTGAATGGTCCATTTGGGTTCCTAAGACCCTTGTTACTAACCTCAAAGGACCCATTACCAAATGGGTACCTAAATCCAAGCATTGATCTCTTGTAGGAGTTTGCTTCCGGTGGGGGATCATGGTTGCTCGATAGCGGAGCCACAAATCATATGACCGGAAGCAAAGACTTGGTGGTGGACGTGCATCTAGGTTCATCTATGGCCACCAATGTCGAATGGGGTGATGCTTCATCTTCTAAAGTATTGGGGCTCGGCAAGGTTGTTGTCTCTCATGATCTCACGATCGAGAAAGTCATGCTTGTTGAGTCTCTTGCATACAATCTACTTTCTGTTCGCCAACTTGCACTCATGGGCTTTGCTACATTCTTTGATATTGATACCGTGGCCCTCTTGTGGAGCAAGACTCTTAAAGTAGCCTATGTTGGGCATGTCGAGAACGGTCTTTATGTGGTAAACTTCTCGAAGCAACCCACTAAGGTCGCTACATGCTTAATGGCTAAAGTTGATGTGGGATGGCTTTGGCATCGCCGTTTGGCCCATGTCAATATGAGATCTTTGCAAAGTCTTCTCAAGGGGGACCATGTCCGTGGACTAACAAATGTTAGCTTTGCCAAATATCGTGCTTGCAGGGCTTGCATTGAAGGAAAGTTACATGGGACGGCTCACCCTCCCACGACTATCATTTATTCAAAGAGACCCCTAGAGCTCCTTCACATGGACCTCTTTGGGCCTCCATCTTTTGATAGTCTTGGGGGTAGAAAGTACTGCTTGGTAATTGTGGATGATTACTCAATATACACCTGGGTATACTTCTTCAAGAAGAAGAGTGAGACCCAACAAACCGTCATCAACTTTGCAAATGAAGCTCAACGACAACATGAAGCAAAGATTTTGATGATCAGAAGTGACAACGGCACCGAGTTAAAGAACTACACCTTGGATGAGTTTCTCAATGATGAGGGGATCAAACATCAATATGCAGCTCCCTATACCCCTCAACAAAACAGTGTAGCGGAGAGAAAGAACCGAACTCTAATGGATGCAGCAAGAACCATGATGACAGAATTCAAATCTCCATACAACTTTTGGGCTGAAGCCATCAACACCGCCTGCCATGCATCAAATCGGCTCTACCTCCGCAAAGGCTTGAACAAAACTCCTTATGAGATACTTACCGGTAACAAGCCCAATCTCAAGTACTTCCGGGTATTCGGGTGTAAGTGTTTCATTCTCAAGAAAGGTGTTCGTTTGTCTAAATTTGAATCTAGAGCTCACGAGGGCATATTTGTTGGTTATGCTACAAAATCTCATGCTTACCGTGTCCTCAACAAGTCCAATGGACTCATTGAGGAGACGAGTAACGTAGAGTTTGATGAAAATAACGGCTCCCAAGTGGAGCAAAGTGGTACTTGTGATGTAGATGATGAAATTCCTCCCCAAGCCATAAGAAGAATGGGTGTTGGATATATCCTACCCATTGAGGAACCCCTTGTGGCCGAAGGAGAAGGACAATGTTCCACTCAAGTGGAACCATCACCAACCCAAGACCCACACGCTTCCGAAGAACAAAGTGAAGGTCCTCAACCGGACGAACAATGCCAAGTGCAAGATCAATCACAAGATGGTGGAGAGCCACCAAATGATGCACAAGGCCAAGTTCTGTCCTCCGAGCAAGATCAAGGTCAAGAGGAAGCTCAAGATCAAGATCTAGCTCCTGACGACGCTCAAGATGATCAACTCGATGCTCCTCAATTATCTCTTGAAGAGCAATTAGAGCGTCATGCTGCAAAAGTTGCCTCCAGGCTTGCTTCTAGAGAACATCACATGGAGAACATTCTAGGAAGCATCAAAAGGGGGGTAAGCACTCGTAGACAATTAGCAAACTATTGTGCTCATCAAGCTTTTGTCTCCTGTGTCGAACCTCAGAAGGTTTATGAGGCGCTCGAAGACCCTGATTGGCTCAATGCCATGCATGAAGAACTCCATAACTTCGAGCGCAACAAGGTGTGGCGTCTGGTGCCAAGGACAAAGGAGAACCATAATGTCATTGGAACCAAGTGGATCTTTAAGAACAAGCAAGATGCTCATGGCATTGTCATCCGCAACAAGGCGCGTCTGGTGGCTCAAGGCTACTCCCAAGTCGAGGGTATCGACTACGGTGAAACCTTTGCCCCCGTTGCTCGTCTTGAATCCATTCGTTTGTTGCTTGCCTATGCTTCCCATCATAACTTTAAATTGCAATAAATGGATGTGAAAAGTGCATTTCTTAATGGTCCTATTAATGAGTTGGTGTATGTTAAACAACCCCCGGGTTTTGAGGATCCTAAGCTCCCCAATCACGTGTACCAACTCGATAAGGCACTCTATGGCCTTAAACAAGCCCCACGTGCGTGGTATGAGCATCTTACCGAGTTGTTACAAGATCGTGGGTTTGAAATTGGGAAAAACGACCCCACTCTTTTTACTAAGAAGGTCAAAGGGGAGTTGTTTGTATGCCAACTATATGTTGATGATATTATCTTTGGTTCTCCTAACAAAGCTTTCAATGATGAGTTCGCCGCACTCATGACCACACATTTTGAGATGTCCATGATGGGAGAGTTGAAGTACTTACTTGGGTTTGAGATCAAGCAAAGAAGAGAAGGGATCTTCATCAAACAATCCAAGTATACTCAAGACATGCTCAAGAGGTTCAATCTTAGTGATGTTAAGCCGGCGACTACTCCTATGCCAACCAAGTGCCAACTTGACATTGATCCCAATGGTAAAGCGGTGGATCAAAAGGTATATCGCTCTATGATCGGTTCCTTGCTATACCTTTGTGCATCTAGACCGGATATTATGTTGAGTGTGGGAATTTGTGCACGGTTTCAAGCCTCACCTAAGGAAAGTCACTTTGTGACTGTCAAGCGAATCTTTCGATATTTGGCTCATACCCCAAACTTTGGCTTATGGTACCCAAGAGGAGCAAACTTCAACCTTGTTGGTTTCTCTGATTCTGACTGGGCGGGAGACAAAGTGGATAGGAAGTCCACTTCTGGAGGGTGCCAATTTCTTGGCTGCTCTCTGGTTAGTTGGTCTTCCAAAAAGCAAAGTTGTGTGTCTCTCTCGTCCACCGAAGCAGAGTATGTGGCTGCTGGAAGTTGTTGTGCTCAACTCTTATGGATGAGGCAAACTTTAAAGGATTACGGTGTCACTTGTGACAAAGTGCCTCTCTGGTGTGACAATGAAATTGCCATCAAGATTTCTCTCAACCCGGTACAACACTTCAAGACGAAGCATATAGAGATTCGGTATCACTTCATCCGGGATCACATAAGGCAGGGAGAGATCGAGCTTCACTATGTCAACACTCATGACAACCTTGTAGACATCTTCACGAAGCCGTTGGATGAAGCAAGATTTCGCGAGTTAAGGCATGAGCTAAATATCATTGATTTGAGCAATGTGGCTTGAGCACGTGCACACCCCACCATACTCATCATATTGTCTAGTCTAGGTGTAGGCATGGAAATAGGGGGAGTGGTGTTCTCTCAATGAACTCATCCTCCCCCCATTATGCATAAATTGATATGCTTTTCACATTCGTCATTTTTGATGACACTTGTGTTTCAAAGACGAATTTTGGTTATGGGCCCAAGGATAATTCTTCGCGGTGCCATGCCAATTGACTCTAACATAGGTGGCTCCGGCCACCGCCCTTCGGTTTGTTTGGTTTCTGGCTTTCGTGTTTTTCTCGTACTACAGTGACTTGCTCCATCCTAAGCCATCTCATCCAAGCCATCTACTCCAAATGTACACAAGCTTGTTATCATGGAGTGAGTGGGCACTCCCAGGCGGTACAACCGGTGGTTCAAGCGGTTCTACCGCTTGACCACCTGGTTACAGCCCAGTGGTTGTACCGGTCAAGAGCAGGCGGTTCTACCGCTGGTGCTCTGACCTGTGCCCCTGGCCGGTACTACCGGTGTTGATCAGCAGAACTACCGCCTGGCACGGAAGTACCGCTCCAACCACCTGGTAGCATCCGGACCGGTACTACCGGTGGCTGATCTGGGCGGATATAAAAGGCACGGGCCGAAGAGGTTTTCCCCTTCACCTGTTCATTCTTTCGCCCTAGCCGCCGGTTGCTCCGCTCACTGCCCCGTAGCGCCCTCCGGCTCTACGGATCCGTCGGCCCTTCACCGGATCTGCTCCGTGGAGGCCGCCTCTTCCTCGATCTCCTCCCATGGATACCGGTATTGCCCTACTTCTTCTTTTGTTAGGGTTCTTCTTGAATCCTTCTTCTAGGGCAATGCGTGTATTCCCTCATTTTTGGCTAAATGTTTTGAGGGAGAGGTCCGTATAGATTCCTATTCACTTGTGCGTAGTTAGAAATAGACATCATGCATGTAGTTTTGAGATCGGGTAGTTCCCCTCCTCTTGGCAGATCCGCTCTCAGCGGTACTACCGGTCACACGATCGGTACTACCGCCGGTCCGGAACTACCGGTGCTGATACTGGAACTACCGGTTGCTCTGAATTTATATGCATTGTTTCTATTCTCCTTACGTACTTGTGAATTATTCTTCTGCTCTTGTGTACATTCCTCTCATCTTTTCTAGGTTGTTATGTGTTCTCCGTGTGCGTTTGCAGGTGGCTCTAGCTCTCGCACTGGTCAGTTTGCCAAAAGGAAGGCCCGTAGGGGCAAGAGGCCAGCAGATGATGAAGATGTTCCCGAGGTTGTGATCCCCTCCAAAACAACTCGCCGGGAAAAGTCAGTGGCAGCCAAGCAGCGTGTAGCGCTTCCTATGTACAAATGGAAGCTTTCGGACTGGGAGAAGTTTCGGTTTCAAGACCCCTACACCGCACCACCTCCTCCACGTTGGAATAATCCTCACTTCCGCAATGAGATGCAGTTGAGGATTGTGGATGAAATCTTCGAGCACCACAAGAACAAGTTCACCCGTATGTGGTCCATTGACCTTGCAAAGTGGAGAAGCAGCCCCGATTACTTTGGAGAGGCTCTGGAGGTCTGTGAGGAGTTTGATTTGGTCAAGCTCATGGAGCTGCGATGTGACTTTGATGTGGAACTAATTCATCAGTTCTATGCTACTGTCCACTTCGGCAGTGACGATCAGCGTCACCTTTCATTTATGTGCCGGGATGAGTTCTTCCGTGTTCCCTGGAGTGCCTTCTGCAATGCTCTGGGCTATGATGACACTGGCTTGGAAGGCCAAGGTGGTCTCCGTCCTCACGACCGAGCCAATCCCATGGATAAAGTGAAGCTAGCACCTCTGTATATCCCTGGTCATGGCATAATAGGTAAATCCAATGACCTTCTGCCAGTTTATGACATTCTTCACCGTGTGTTCCGGTGTGTGCTGCTGCCCAAAGTTGGGAACCAGGATGATATCTATGGTTATCTGGTGGATCTGCTTGTGGCAATGAAGACCAAGCGAGGCAAGGGCATCACTTTTGATGTGTCCAAATGGATGTGGGAGGAGATGTACAACTGTGTTTGGTACCGCAAGGTACCAATCTACGCTCCCTTTGTGATGCGCTTCCTTTACTCGGTTTGGGAAGTTCGGAGGCCTGGAGAGCCTCTTTCTACTCCCGATAGGCTCACGGAGCATGAGGTCAAGGTGCTGAGACACAAGAAGCATAAAGCTCCTAGATTCGTCGTGGGAAATGAGGAGGATGTCTTTGCTACCTCGGATGATGATGACTTTGAGTTAGAGGCTGGGGCCAAGCCCTCTTGGGTGGAGAAGCTTACTGCCAAGGTCAAGAAGACCTTCTGCCTGTAGGCCCACGTCCAGAAGAAGCTCTACAAGGCTCATGTGAATGAGAAGATGGCGCGCCGCCAGCAGATTCAGTTGATGAAGCACCTCAATGTGCCTGATGTGAAGAGTGGCTCCGAGAAAAGCATCACTCCTGAGGATAAGTGGTGTCTGGCCAACTGCCAGTGGTCTGATGATGAGCCTACAACCTCCACTACTCGAGCGCCTGTGGATGCGATGGAGACTGAGGCTGAGGCTGCTGAGGTCGATGAGGACACGGAGGACTCTGACGATGGTGACTCGGATGATTCTCTAGCGACAGGCGAGGAGCTGTACTGAACCCTGGGGCATTAGTCTCGCTCTTTTCCTTTTTGGTGCTTGATGCCAAAGGGGGAGAGTTGAGTATTGCTAGGTCACGGGAGTTGCATGGGTGTTTCTTGGTGTTCTTTTTCTTCCCTGTGAACTTCCGTAGCATGGTGTAAGACATGTTATCTAAGTTTTCTATGCTCTATCTTAGCTCTATGATTTTCGTTCCTGTGAACTTCAGTTGCATGGTGTAAGACATGTGCCCTTATCTAAGTTATCCATGCACTTACGTTTTTAAGCTCTATGCAATCATATGCTCTGTTGAATTTTTGTTTTGTTTTTGGTCGCTGGTTGGTTTATAAAACCTAGGGGGAGCATAGATCCTAGTTTGAGCACTTTTGCATTCCAAAAGCAAACTCTAAATGAGTGCTCACACTCAGGGGGAGCTCTGCCTACATTCTATAGACCCCCGTGATTGTCTCATGGTTGTCATCATTCACCAAAAAGGGGGAGATTGTAAGGGCATCTCTTGCCTGAAGTTTTGGTGATGATGACAATCCTTGTGTGGACTAATCGTGTGTCAATATTACTCAGGTTGATAACATGTGGCACAAGACGGTTAGGCCTTCCCTCTTTAAGGAAAAGATCGAAGACGGAGGTTCCGATGCCTTTTGTTTCTCTTGGTCATAGGAAATCCGTACTATTAAGAGGGAACCCACATCGGAAGGTAATGGGTGAATCAAGTCATGTACACAGATACTTTGCACCCACTATAATGCCTCCGCTCGTTGAGAGAGAGGTCCCATTTCATTCCTCCTTTTTGTGTAGACTCATTCACAGCGGTAGTACCGCCCTAGTTGGCGGTTGTACCAGTGGCCGGTAGTTCCGGTCAAACCACCGCCCCAAGTACCGCTCAGGGGTGATACCTTCTGTACTGGGAGCGGTGGTAGACCGATGGTGGCCCGGAAGTACCGGTGTTCTTCTCGCAAGACCGGTACTACCGATGTTCCGAGCGGTAGTACCGCTCTGACTGCCATCACACAGAAACTATCTGCCTGGCGGTAGTTCCGGCCCAACCACCGTCCCAACTACCGCCCCTGCTTGAAACCTTCTGGTTTCCAAGCGGTAGTTGACCGGAGGTGGGGCGGTAGTTCCGGTTTTCTTCGGAAGACCGGTACTACCGGGTGAGCCACCGAAAGTACCGCCTTAGTGGCAAGGGCGCAGGTTCCTTCACTCACCGGTACTACCGGTTGGGCTAGCGGAACTACCGGTCCTATGTAAATCTGCACATAACGGTTGGATTGGTGGAGACCCTATTTAAGGAGCCCCTTCTCCTACCTCCATCTTATCTCTTGCCTCTCTCTCTCCACCATTAATGCCATTGAAGCTTTCTTGCCCGATCTCTCTCCCTAGCCAACCAAACTTGTTGATTTGCTAGGGATTGAAGGAGGAGACCTAGATCTACACTTCCACCAAAGGAAACTTGATTCCCCCATACTTTCTTGTGTGGATTTTGTTACTCTTGGGTGTTTGAGCACCCTAGACGGAAGAGGTCACTTCGGAGCCACAATCCATTGTGGTGAAGCTCCGAGGTTTCGTTGGGAGCCTCCAATTAAGTTGTGGAGAGAGCCCCAACCTTGTTTGTAAAAGTCCGGTTGCCGCCTTCAAGGGCACCACTAGTGGATTCACGGCACCTTGCACTGTGTGAGGGCGTGAGGAGAATACGGTGGCCCTAGTGGCTTCTTGGGGAGCATTGTGCCTCCACACCGCTCCAACGAAGACGTACTTCCCCTCAAAGGGAAGGAACTTCGATAACACATCTCGTCTTCACCGTCTCCACTTGTGGTTATTTCTATCCTTTACTTGTGCAAGCTTGACTTGTTTATCTTATATAGCTTGCTTGTGTAGTTGTGTTCTTTACCTTCTTCTAGTTGTCATCGTAGTATCTTTTCTAGACAACTTACTTTGAAGCTTAATTTAAAAGTGGTAAAGAAAAGCTAAAATTGTTAGTTGCCTATTCACCCCCCTCTAGTCAACCATATCGATCCTTTCACAGGGTTTGTACGTAATCATCTTGCAGAGGAAGGAAAGATTACACCCGAACCTAAAACTTGCCATTATACGAATACAGGAGTCCTATCCGGATACGAGAGATGATCTTCAACTATGATCTTCATGGCCCACCAGTCCGGCCCACCAAGAGTTATCTGGCCACCCGAGGACCCCTCGATCCAGGACTCTCTCAGCCGCCCTTGCCGCCGCCTGGCAGCCACCATGCCAGGCGGATTGAGGCCGGCTTGCCAACCAGCTCGTCCCGAGGTCCTTGACGTTGAGGACGGCACCACGATGGTGACGGGCTCCGACGATTCCGCCCTGGCCCCTTCCCCTTCCCGTTGTTGGTGCAGCTGTAGGCATCGGCGTGCGGAGGTGCGTCGTCGTCAGAGCTGGAGCTGGGGGTGGAGCTGTCCGTCGGGTCAGAGTCGGAGCTGCACTTCATGCCCGACAACCCGTGGAGCAAGCGGTCGTGCTCCTTCGCATGGCGGGTCGCTTTCGCCTTCGCCGTCGCCTCCTTATTTGCCTCCCGCTCCAACAACTCGATGCCAAGTCGGAGCGCCTTGGCATTCTTGCGGCAGAGGCGCCGTGCATCCGTCCTGCCGTCGTTAGAGAGCAGCGGAGGACCGACGCGACGGGCGCGGACTCGGGATCGATTGGCGCACGGACATCTCCTCCCCCTCTCCCTTGCCTCCGCTCGCGCCGGGATGCGCGTGCCTCAGACTCGGGCGTTCTCGTGCGCGCCGGCCCCAGCGCTGACGCGAGGACCCAATGGTGGTCGGGTACCACTTCCGGACCAGGGTTGGTAGAGGTGGGCGGTGTACCTGTCGGAGTAGAGCTGCCGGAGCTTCGCGGAAGTCGGAAAGGGCAGGCGACGTCACCGACGCTGCGTCGACGTGCGTTGAGGAAGAAGATACGCCGCTGCCAGGCCCGCCTTGCTCGAGCAGCGACCTCTCAATGCGAAGTGGAGGGCCACCTCCTCCACATCGATGTTCGAGCCGTCGGATTCTGAACCAGAGCCATCACTGCTTCCGTCGCTGGCCATCGGATTGGAGGGGAGGGTATCAGAAGTGGAGTGGACGGAGAGGGGAGTGAAGTGGAGTTCGGACCGGTGTCTAGGTCTTTTTGGATAGGGATATTTGTGGGGTCGGGGTGGGTAGGGGTGGGCATAAAACCCGAAAACCGAAGACCGGAGCCGAAAAAACCGAGACCGAAGCCGAATAAACCGAGGACCGGAACTTCGGTTGTTCTCTCGGTCAGCAAACGCGAGAAACCGATGTTAGATCGGTGAACTCGGTCATTGATGCTGTTGACCGAATTTCCCGAACTAACCGAAATATTATTATACTATATTAAGTCCAGACAAATGAAGCCCACTAGTCCTTGTACGTTAATACACTATCCTGTAATGAAGCGTTTAACGCTTAAAAAACTAGACGATGGGCGGTGGCCCATTTCCCAGCCTTACCTCAGCCACACATGCAGCCTGCACCTTATCCTGAATTCCACCACACATGCAGCCTGCATGATGCAGGACCCCGCATCTTATCCTGAATTCACTAGAGGCTTCGTCTTCACGCATCCGCAGGACATTCTACGAAACGCCGCCGCCCCGACCTCGCGCAAACCAGCAGCGGCCGGCTGCGTGCGTGCACCCATGCGTCATGCGTGGTGGCTGCCAGAGGCGTCCATGGCTCGCTCGTGACGGGCGATGGCTGACAGCCTACATCCCTACCATGCGATCATGGGCTCACGATCACCACTCCTCCATGATGCATCAGCCATCATATGATACTCATGTATCATCCCTCTCCGTATTTTCTTGGCCAAGATTTGATTCCCGATTTCTTCATTCCAGTGAAAATATCGGGTCTCTTCGGTAATAACCGAGGACCGATCCGAATTATCGGTGGCCCGAAGTCTCGGTCATTGATTTTTTTGAAGACCGATCGGTCAGGGGAAACAGGAAACCGAATTTCAGAATAAACCGAGGTACCGAACCGATTTTTTCGGTCTAACCGAATGCCCAGGCCTAGGGGTGGGCCGGGCTGACGCGCTCAGGCGCTTCCCGGCCGCCTCGTATCCACCCCATATTTGGGCTGGATATGAGGGGTGCCGGTCAGCCCGTGAGTTTGAGATCATTGGAGACGCTTGTCCGATTCAGATTTTTATTACCGGTCAATGACCCGACGAGTTTGAGGCATGTTTGGATGCTCGGCCGTAGATGCACTTCCGATCGAGCACCAAGGCCGGCCCTGGGGTATGGCCGCTAGGGCGACGGCCCAGGGCCCAAGCGAGAGGGGGGGCCATGATGGAGAGTATATATATACTATAGCCCAACAAAAAATAGGTAAAAATACAAAATAAAAGAAATAAGATGGGCTAGGCCCATCAGATAGCTGGCTAGCTATCACCAAATGATTAGCGAATGTGAAGCGTCAGCCGCCGTGAGTCACACTAGTTGCTAGGCAAAGACTGCTCGTTTTCCTTCGTACATTCGTTGACCTTGAAGCGTCGGCCTCCTAGCTCGGCGCCTTGCCACGTCGCCATCGCCTCGGCAGCCGCTGGAGCTGCGCGCGCCCCACGGCAGTCCGACCATCCGGCATCCGGCAAGGCGGCACCGCGACAATACCTAGACATCCAGCTACTTGGCTGACTGCAAGCAAGTCCGAAGTCTCCGGCTGACCCCAATTCCAGCGATTGAATCCCTGAAAGTCCGCAAGTCAGTACGTTTGAACGTTTCGATGATTCGATCCATGTTCCTTAGTTCTTGTCCATCCCCCAAACCCTAATTTGACAATTTCTGTAGTTTATTTTATTCTTTATTTAGCATGTACGTATTCAACTATTCATCCATGATCCATCCTCCAATTTCAGTATGCACTAAGTTTCAAAAATTTCTAATCCAATATGTCAATTTTTTGCCATTCTATGTACATGTCTAGGGCTTCAATCATCCGGTGTATAAATTCCTAATTATTTTCTTCATGATATTAGGACATTAGTCTGCCATGTTACCTAGAAATGCCTGAAGAAACTTTTTTTAAGCACCGGAGTATTATTGTTGTCGTTAGAGTCAGTCTAATTTGGTTCTTATTTGATGTAATCATGTCATGTTAGTTTCATTTTACGATCCATTTAGTATTATTGTTGTTGATGGAGTCAGTTCGGATTTGGTTATTATTGTTCTTCATGGAGTCATTTGAATTATTATAGTCAAATTTTAAACTGGAGATGTGTGATTGAAAGTTACTCTTAATAAGGGGTCTTAGGACATAGGGACCCATGTCGTCGAGTTTGTCTAGGGCCTCCGGAAACACAGGGCCGGCCCTGTCGAGCACGATAACGCCCGCGTTGGCGATGCCCTAATCCACGGACTAGACGAGATGGAGAAGAACCATCGCGAAAGAAAGAGAACAGGCAGTGTCGTGATTCATGGGAAATGAAATGAAACAGACAAAGGTTCTTTTGTTGAGTAGGCACATGATAGTGATGCTAAATTGGCAATTAACAAAGTTTCTGCGCGTCAGTTACACACACGGCCCACACGAGCACCTTGTACTAGTACTCCCTCCGTCCCAAAATTCTTGTCTTAGATTTGTCTAGATAAAAGAGTATCTAACACTAAAACGTGACTAGATACATCCGTATTTAGACAAATGGAAGACAAGAATTTTGGGACGGAGGGAGTATTTATTAAGGAAGGAACGTGGCGGAATGCGCGTACCCTCCTCCTCATACACACACATTCGAGTCAACAGCCTACATCAACAAGAAAATTTTAGTTGAGTTGAGCCTACATCAACATTATGAGGTTGAGGTCAGTATGCAACTACCCAGCATTCATCACGAAAGAGACCACTACCGGTGGCACTATAAATTTGCTCCTGATGAACAGTGCAATTGTATAATGGAGAAGGAGACATTTTCCTCAAAATTTTATGAGGACAGCTCGGTCGTTGAACAGATTAATTATTTAACAGCTCGATCTGTGGAGTTACAAAACGTACGCTCGCTTGGTAGTATATAAAGCAGAATAATTCCAGCCACCGTATATATTCTTTTTTTTTTGCGGAAACCATAGATATTCTTGAGGGGGACATGATAGGATGAACATCACCGAGCGCTGAAAACGACACACTAGTTTATTATCCAAAAAATAAGCAGGGGTGAGAATCTAGACAAGTTAGCGCAACAAACCCATCGCAAATCCAACAAGAACATCCCAACCAACAATCGAACATAATCCAACCAGAACATTCCCTCCCCCCAAAAAAAAAACAAATTCAACGAGAACATCTCGCTTTACGGCCGGGTGAAAAAAAAAAGGAGGAAGCAGGATAAAACATATACAGTATATACCAAAACAAAAAGAGAAAATATTATACTCAAAATAACCAGGCCAGGCCCAAGCGCGGCCCGCCCGTCACGATCGCGGTGCATCATCCTACGGTCGGCGTCGCTTCGTCCCCGTCGGTCGCCCACCCTCACCTCTCCTCCTCCCCCTCTTCCTCCCGCAGGGAATACTCTTCCGTCCCCCATCTTTGAACCTTCCTCCTCCTCCGCGCTGACCTACCCTCACCCGACCCTACCCCTGCCCCGGCAACAGACCAGGCCCTCCTACATAGCGACAATCCATTCCGGCCTCGCAGCCCGCAGCAGCACGCAGGCCGCAGCTCCCGCGACGCCGAGCCGGACCGACGGGAGGAGCCACCACCCCGCAGCACGCGCGCGCCGGCAGGGCGAGGGAGGGGATCGATGGCGAAGCTGTACGTGCAGGCGGTGCCCCCGCCGGATCTGAACAAGAACACCGAGTGGTTCATGTACCCGGGGGTCTGGACCACCTACATCTTCATCCTCTTCGTCTCCTGGCTCCTCATCCTCTCCATCTTCGGCTGCACCCCCGGCATGGCCTGGACGCTCGTCAACCTCGGCCACTTCGCGGTACCCGCCCCTCCCGCCCCCCCTCTCTTGTATCTTCGGCTCTCTCCTGGATTAGGATTGCGATGGGGATTGGCTGCTTGCTTGGCTTGGGCGCCCCCCGTGGATCTGATTCTGAGGGCTTGCGGTCCAGTTAGTTTTACATCGATTGCTTACTTCGTGAGGTCAGGAATTGGGGATAGATCGTTCGCATCTGCCTGCCTATCGCCTCCCCTAGCTACAAATTGCTATGACGCAGTCGCCCAACCTGCCAACTAATTGTTGGTGCTAGTATTGGCTTGGCTTTCCCACCCTACTGGATGCGTCCCCCCTACTCAACCACTCATCATTCGCGTACCAGCAAGCACTATCCGTGGTTTCATTCAGGTCAATGGAATTCCAAACCCCGACGGAGCCTGCATTTTCAGTCCATGCATCAAGGTGTTTTAGGATTTTATAATCCACTATGCATTCAGGTTCCAGCTTACCATCATTCTGTTGTTATGTCTTGCATGTTCTTGCCTTGTGGTTATGCAGACTAGATAAGTATCACTAGCAAGGATTGATGTCTCTCATTTCTACCCTCAAAGTGTTGAAATAGCAAAACATAGTTATGCCACTGTTGGGTGTATTGTAGGCAGAGTACACCGAGTGTAGTTATAAAGGATCGAGTGGCTATTAACATTCTTTCTGCTGACATACACTTCCAAAGACTTCTTAGCTCAGAGTTCATAGAGTTATACAGTGCCTTTTTAGCTCAGATATCATATACTCCATCCGTTCCTAAATATAAGTCTTTCTAGAGATTTCAATAGAACTACATACGGATGTATACAGACATATTTTAGAGTGTAGATTCATTTTGCTCCATATCTAGTCCATATTAGAATCTCTAAAAAGATTTATATTTATGAACGGAGGAAGTAGTTATGCAGTGCTCCCTACACTGTGTCTGTTTATCATTCATATATTCTTGGACAGTATCTAGATGTATTTTAGTTCTAGATACATCCCTTTTTGACCATTTTGATGACAAGTATTTTCGGACGGAGGGAGTACTTACTGGCATAGTTCAAAAAAGCGCTAGGCATTAATTGTGCGTTTTGCCATCACCTTGCGCTGTTATAACCAAAGCGCATGCTTGTGTGCAGATTAAGCGCAATTGAGCGCTAGGCGTTTTGCTATTGCCTAGAGCCCAGGGGCCTTTTTTAACTATGCTTACTAGTGTGAATTAACCACAATTTGCCACATTTCCAAGCTCGTATTGTCCTTAATGCACCCTAAGTCAGTAGTCCGAAGCATTTCCTTGGTCACTGTGGAGCAAGACGAAAGACTGTAAAAAATTTAGAGGTGATGCGTTGTGTTGAGAATAGGTTCAACCCAGGGTATGCATTGTCATGGAGATTAACCTTCACATGAAGTGTATTCTAGTTTGGATGTTTATTGTTTCATAATAGCCAAATAAATAGCTTGCATTTAATCATTCTTTTGCTACTTTAAATATAATAATTTAGTGGCAAAATCCATGAAAAATTTCTGGCAGTGAAATACCGCAGTTCTATTTTCCCCAACCTCAGTTCTGGAAGTAATAAATATTGCTATTTTTCTCATAAGATTATATTGTGAAGCATACCATTTATTTTCTGTTGTCATTTCTTTCCTAATTGAATCTTCATTTCAGATTACATACCACTTCTTCCACTGGAAGAAGGGAACTCCATTTGCTGATGACCAGGGGATGTATAATAGATTGACTTGGTGGGAGCAAATGGACAACGGCAAGCAGCTTACTCGCAACAGAAAATTTCTTGTTGTGGTTCCTGTAGTACTGTAAGTGTTATTCCGTTTCAATCTTTTCAATACTGCTTTTGGGGGCTTATTTGGCAAGGAACAGCATGGCAGGATATATGCACAAAGATTGATTCTGGCTAGTCATCAAATACTATACCTATTCATTAATTTTGCAAAGATCACATGTTAGTAACATCTGATCTATCTAGCATATTTATGCTATTATCCGTTTGTAAGGATTGGGCATTGCTCTGACTAGGTATGAATATAATAATTTTGTGCAAGCGACATCAAATCAGCCAAGTAATTATAATTCATCAACTTAAGTTCTTAAATGTTTATAGAAATTTGACATCAAGGATCTCATATGATACATTTATACGGGCCATCCCATGTCTGTAAGTGATTGCGTGTTATATCTTTATTTCTTGTGGTATTATCTTCGTGGCTTCATGCATAAGTGTTTTTATGCAAAATTTTGTCTGATTGACTTAATTATCTTTAATAATTGATACTACCTTCGTTCCTAATTATAAGATGTTTTGGATATTTCAATATGGACTACATACGGACTGAAATGAGTGAACAAAAACATTAAAATGCGTCTATATACATCCGATTCAGAAAAAGTTAGACCGTCTTATAATTTGGAACAGAGGGAGTAGTAATCTTGGCAGCAAACTGGTTAAGCACTTGGCTGTGATCATGCTTGTGGTTGCTGTGTGAGCAAATAAAAAAATGATCACAACTGATTATACTATATTTTTTAGCCTGTAATTCGCTAGAATTGTTCACCTGCCATCTGATAACATACTTAGCCACATGATTACTCTGATTGAACTACAATTTTAGTTTTGTCTATATGAGTGGACAGATCAGTCACATTTTTGTATATGAATTGTGGTGGACAGATCAAAGTCTTGTATGCTGTGGAGTACGAAATATGTTTGGCTTTAATCTGTTTCTTATTTAGTTCATGGACATTAAAATGTGGGATAGCATGCGCGGTAAATCTTCATTTCCATCATATGAGAGACACTTCATGAGATTTGATTAGATTTTTTTCATGACCTTATCTGTTTCTACATTCCGCATGTTATTATTGTAGGATGAATAAATACAGCTTGGTATAACCCGCAAAAAAAATTAAAGCTTGATATTTCCAGATTTTTTTTTCTGTTACCAACTTTTTTACTTAGCTCCTTGCAGAAACAAACCTTTTAGCTAGATGGAATTCTGCGTATTTTTTGTAGCGGACACAATCAGTTGATATTGTGGTTTGGGATGCTTGTTGATGCAGAAGTATTGACCCATATTGTGTTCATATAGGCCACAGTATGCCATATCGGTTTGTTAAGGACATAGTGATATTAACCTGATATCCACTAGTTTGAAGATTTAATAAGTATTAACGGTCTGCACCAGCTTGATCAACATGCTTCTCTTGTGCTCAGAACAGGCCTGCTAATTCGTATCTCTTCTAAAAGAAATATGTATTCTTTCGACGTGGCATTATTATTATTTACTATGCGAAAATATTGTAAATAGCTACCCTGATTTATCCAAGGAAATAAGTCATCGCATGAACGTTGGTACATCGTGTGGGCGCTCTGAGGTGGATGACTGAGATCGACGGCCAGAGTTTCTCAGTTAGGCAAGAGCCCAGAAATTAATGGTGACAACATGCTGCCTAGCGTCGCCGCAACTAACTGTGTCACTCAGCCAGGGGGGAATCGGCTGGATAAGCTTGAGTTTCGGCACAAGAATGTGCGTAAACTTTGATATCTGGAGCGAGCGAGAGTCCACTGGAGAGGGGCCGGTGTGGCCGATTTGCTCGCGGACAGAGGAGATGCGGAGCTGGGCTACTGCTGGAGCTCGCGGAGGTTCACCGGCCCGGGGGCTGCTGGGAGCGGCGGTAAGTGCGGGTTGGTTGTTGGAAAAGAGGAGGTGGTAAGGGCGGTGCAGTAGGAGCATAGAGGCAAAAATTGAGCTAGGCGGCGCCACACAAGGGAGCTGGGTTGGAGAGAGAGGTTACTATTGGGTTATATAGTCCAGGCTGTTGGGCCTAATGGGGGCCGGCTCAGGAATACCTGTTGAGCCTAATCGTCACATAAGGTTGGGATTTGCTGCCGTGTGAGATTATAATTTCTTACTTCCTGCCATAGAAATACTACCCCCCCCCCCCCCCC
>LR738710.1:753898582-753922459 GCA_902687465.1 Secale cereale
CCCCCCCCGGGTAAAGAAATATAAGAGCGTTTAGATCACTAATTGGGAGTACTGCTTTTTATTAATTTTCCCCAACGCCTGCCATGTCAACATAGCGCGTTGGGCTTGACGATTCGACTCAACGACATAAAATCTTTGCTTTTATCCATAAAATGTAAAGATATAATTAATCTTAATACATCTATGTTAAGCTGATAGTTTGTCATCAGAAAAACTCATGTTGTGGGGCAGGCTTCTAATTGTAAATATATTTGGGAATAGTATGACTAATCTGTTCTTCTAAAAATAGTTTACTAGAAGACTGGGTGTTTTCTCCTCAAAATATACTTAGTTTGCTATCTAAAATTGTGCTAAACAACAGATAAAAAACAAAATAAAACTCCCTCTGTAAACTAATATAAGAGCGTTTAGATAACTAAAGTAGTGATCTAAACACTCTTATATTAGTTTACGGAGGGAGTACTAGTAAACAGTGAATTGTATGTGGTTCAACTATGCTATTTTCAGAACTACCAGGTCACATGATCTTCCGGAAAATGTGAATTCTTAAGCCCTTGTAGGAACGTAAACACATTCTTTGCTCATATATTCATGATTTCCTCATGGGTTGTGCATTTATTTCGATTGTCCTTTATAGATCTGAGCGAGCATCGTGATTTACGGGGATGTCTCTGTTCCTTTGCAGGTACTTGATTGCTTCGCACACCACAGACTATCAACATCCTATGCTCTTTTTGAACACCATTGCAGTCACAGTACTGGTTGTTGCGAAACTACCGAACATGCACAAGGTCCGGATTTTTGGAATCAATGCGGGTAACTAAGCGGCAGCGTCCCAGGGTAGACAGCACTCAATATCATGTTTCATTCGGATGGCTGGATGGTGTTGCACCTAGTTCTGAATTCGCTCGTCAGAGTACCAGTGTGTAGTGTTTGAGAGCTGTTAGTAGATGACATGTGATCATTGTACAGAGAAACGCTAAAAGGCCTGGAAAATGATGCTGTTTTGCAACTTTGCCCAACACACGTTCTGTAGACTCTTTATGCTGCTATATGTTTTGTTGCAAGTATTTGTCACTTGATACATGTACAGTTTCTCCGTCCCTGAAGTTTTCTGTTCTTAATCCCCACAATTTGAGGTAAGATCAATAGGAACTGTGTGTGCATCCGTGCTTGTCCACAGGCCGTTAGGTCGTGTGCAAACCTACTAGCAAACCGTTCTGGTCGGTAGTGTTTTGCGCAATGAGACCCAGAGAAGTACAGTAATCTGGATGAGATGCCCTTGTCTTCTGAAATTTGTATGGGAAATGGTTGTGTATGCCAACACTTCACCTTAGGTCTGGGAACCTGGTTTGATTCATTCTATAGTGTTTTTTTACTACTTGTTTTGTATACCTGCAACCTTCTCTGGGGCATGGAAGCAGCCTTGATTCAGATAATGTTGATGCACGGCAACATCAGAATCATGGAGTTAACCATCTAATTTGGTCGCAAATACTTTGTGTATCTTTTCAGTGTCATCGCTTATTTACCATGCAGACATTCGGGTTGTCACTGCACTGCAGCTGACTTGGCTGGCCAAGAACCATGTTCACCAGACAGAAAGTAGAACCCAAGTTTTATTAGAGGCCATGGAAGGTACTATGCACATACTCGTTTGGTACTATGCACATACTCTTGACTTGTTTTCCCTTTTCGCCTTCATTTCTTGAGTGCGAATGTTCGTCCAGATGCAGATGCAGTCCACGTCAACTGCTGCGACCATCAGCATCGTCCGTCCGGACCGGCGGGCTTGCTTCGTGACGAAGGAAAGTGGCGACGCCAGGACTCCCTATTCAGTCAACAACAGTGCCCCCCATCACCAATAAGCCACACACAGCTCCAGCGTACCATGGCCGGATCTCGAGACTTGAGAGGCCGGGCCATAGTTTCAGCATACAAAAGTAAAAATATAAAAACTAGCCAGGCTACGCTTTATTCCATTTGGGGTGTACGTGGTAGTATCATTCACCTTCTCCTGAACCGTCCACCGAACCGCCTTTCGGCAATAAAATCTGCCGGCCCTGCCACCGAGCTTGGGCTGGCCGTGGCTGGTTCTTCCCGTTCTGCATGAGAGAGACCACATTGGCTAGGCGTGCGAATCAATGGCCGAGCTGGCCGGGCATCCAGAGAATTTATACCGTGACGCATGCTCCCCCGTGTCAGCGAGTGCGTGCGGCATCGATCCACTGCGCGCCGCACCCGCCGACCAAGGTGAATGGGACGGCGGCAGCATTTGGGCAGGCTCCTCCCACAGATCCCCGGCCGGCCGGTAACATGCGCGTAATCCATGGGCAGATACGCGCGCAGGAGGTCGACCGAGATTCGAGTTGAAATTGTTGGCCAGGTGCCATTGCTTTTTCGCCACGACAACTTTTGCTCTCCATGTCGCACAAGCCCACCATCGTCAGCTTCTACAGTCTTGTGCATACCGATTACCAAAGACGGATTGCCCAAGCTGGGAATCTTCGAGCCAGAAACTCCAGCCGCGAGATCGAATTTCCCATCGGAACCAGCGTTGCACCCGTACGTGTAAGCTAGCCCTGGCTTCCGGATGCGTCCAGGGTATGTGCATCTGGCAGGGTATGATGCGTCCAGGGTACGTGTAAGCTAGCCCTTACCATCGTCGGGGAACATTATTTGTCATAAAAACATTTGTTTTACCATGGTAAAAAGAACTGACTTCCGGACTGGTCCAATTTTAATTTGATGATCCCTATTAAATGGCCAAGGGAAACTCCAACAGAAAGATCCATTTCGTCCGAATATGTTCATTTAGGTCAGCACCCAACACAACGACCCATTTAATCTGTATGTTTGTTTTGTATCCGTTTTGACTCATTTTCGTTTTAAATTTGGGTCAGATTTGGGTCAAGGCGGACCCAGACCGGACATCCGTCTATGTCCCTCCTCATCCGACCCACTCTAGGTTAGCCACCGGGCTGGTCGTGGCTCACGACTTCGACGCCGCCTCAGAACTCTCATTTTCGCCCCCCGCCCCCCTTCTTCCACCGGATGCGAGCTACAGCGCAGCAAGTCGCCGCCATCTCCCGCGCCCATGCCCTCGTCCACATGTACACGAAAGCCATCTCCACAGCCGGGCCCTCTTCTTCCCGAGAGCAACCATCGCGGTTAGCGCCTCCCTGCCATCACTTCCTGAACCTCCGCTTCGTGTCTTACAAGACCATGGTGAGCTCCAGCATGTCCTAGCTTCCTTCCCCGCTCGATTTCGTCCCGTATGGCGTCGATCCGATCATGCTCAATGCACGCCCACCGCGCGCCCATAGCACGCAACACATGGTACGCCGCCCCTTGTGTACCACCACACAACACCGCACGCCCACAGCTCACGCGCTTCTGCCCGCACAACCCCACGCTTCGCCATGCCCCGCCGTCGGCTACTCTATTTTCGTCATGGCAGCAAGAGAAGCGCTCATACCTTGGCTTTAGATCGCCTCGCCCGCACACACACACACACACACACACACACACACACACACACACATGCTCACGCCTCACACGTACTCCCTCCGTTCAGAAATACTTGTCATCAAAATGAATAAAAGAGAATGTATCTAGATATATTTTAGTTTCAGATACATCATTTTTTGTCCATTTTGATGACAAGTACTTTCGGACGAAGGGAGTAGCATCCTAATGCGCGTTGGGTGCATGTTACGGACGTGCGTGTCCGCCGATCCATGAGGCGACCCAAACGGACCAAAAATGACATATTTTGTGTCCGATTTGGTCTTCCCTTTGCGGTGTCCCTAAACGTGTCGGAATGACGTATGGCCTGTTGTTGATTCGCTTTGGAGATGTTGTAACGATTGTCAGAAATCACGCACGATCGGCTTAACCATTAAAGTCCCCGACAGCGTCAGGCCTAGCTAGCCGTCCTCACCTAGGCAGCAGGTGCAAGTAGCGGCCCGCCGGTACGCCAATGGACCTCGAGCGTTTCCGTTGAGGACCGCACGCAGCCAGTTCGTTGTCGCTCGCGGGCAAGGCATTGATGGGCGCGATCAGCCATGGGCACCATCAAATCGTAACAATCGTACTACTACTACGCCCACTGATGGAGCTGTCAGGAACATTCTTTATTTCACACTCCATCGAAATTAAATACTTCTACTGTCGCAACCCTACGCCCTAAGCCTACCAAGCCTATGGTTCAGTCGTTGACACGCCAATAGGAGTTACGTACCACCCCAATGATTTTGGTCCTTTTTTTTGCATGGCCTACAACGCCAACTAAGTAAAAATGTTCATGGACTCATGGTGATGTACGTACGTACTCAGTCCGTCACATAATATTGGTGTTTCGTACACGTGTATAAAACGTTCTTATATTATGAAACAGCACAAACAGCACAAGTGGCCGTATGCCATAGCCAGAACGTGACTCGCGTGGCACTGATGCAATTCGCAGCCGGCCGGTGAGTGGGGTTCGTTCCGGCTGCAGCCCATGACGGTCGATCGATGGTGTTGTTTGCATGCGGCCAAACACATCCGGATGGCGCCACATGCCGGCCGGCGCCGGCCTTTCCCAGCCGGGAGCAACCGTCGCTGGCGCCCAGCTTTAGCTGGCCCTCCTGCCTTCTCCCCCTTTCCACCGCGGTGTGAGGCAAACTCCATCGCGCGACCTCATTCTATCCGCGCTCGTTCGTTTAAAGTAAGACGGATGAACCAGATGGCCCAACGCGCGGACGTAAACGGACTTTTGTCCGTTTTCTGGCTGCTTTCGACCCATCCGCGGCCCAAGTTTGCGTTGCTTTTGGGGTGAAACGGACAGCGCGCGGACGGGCGATGTAGATGTATGAATTGTACCATATATTGATTCGGTGCAATGTGCACGGTATATATAAGTACAAGGTGGGCCTCTACCTCAATCTATACAACAAACTAGAGAGGTGGGCCTAGTCAATATACATGCACAAATAACATACTCAACACCCCTCCGCAGTCGAAGCGGCACCGCGGCTGACGCAAAGACTGAACCGGAACTCCTCAAAAGACGTCGTAGGCAAGCCCTTGGTCACGATATCCGTAAATTGTTGGGAAGTAGGGACATGTAAAACACGAATATGGCCAAGAGCCACCTGTTCCCGAGCAAAGTGAATATCCAACTCAATATGTTTGGTCCGGCGATGATGTACCGGGTTAGCAGAGAGATAGACCGACGAGACATTGTCGCAGTAGACCACCGTGGCACGGTCAACAGGGCATGAAAGCTCCTGAAGCAGCTGGCGAAGCCACAAACACTCGGCGACGGCGTTGGCCACCGCACGATACTCAGCCTCAGCACTGGAACGAGAGACCGTAGGCTGCCGCTTGGACGACCAAGAGATGAGTGAGGGTCCAAGGTAGACACAATAGCCCGAAGTGGAGCGACGAGTGTCAGGACAGCCCGTCCAGTCTGCATCGGAATAGGCGGTGAGGGCGGTGTCGGCGGAGGCGTGAAGCGTGACACCAAGATCCATAGTGCTAGAGACATAGCGGAGAATCCGCTTGACGGCAGCCCAGTGTACGTCTCGAGGAGCATGCATATGAAGACACACCTGCTGCATGGCATACTGGATCTCCAGTCGAGTCAGGGTGAGGTACTGAAGAGCACCAACAATAGACCGATAGAAAGCAGCATCCGAAGCAGGAGAACCATCCATGGCAGAAAGCTTAGCCTTCGTATCAACAGGCGTAGCCGCGAGCTTGCAGTTAAGCATGCCGGCGCACTCCAGGAGCTCGTGAGCGTACTTCCGCTGATGAAGAAAGAAGCCATCCGGGCGGCGCATGATGGCTTCTCGCCTCTCGTTGGTTACTCCAAGTGGAAGGTTTGAGATGCAGTGTAGCGGAAGTTTTCCCTTGGCAATACCAAGGATCGATTTCCCTGAGACTCCCAGTTTCAACAAGAAGGTGTCAACTGCTAACGGCGCCAGATATATTAGCAATCAACGTGGACCTGCACACAGATACAAATAACTTTGCTCCCAACGAGTACAGAGAGGTTGTCAATCCCTCCGGCCTTGTAGTTTACAAAGGATCAAACGCAAGTGATAATAGTGATAGGTAATGCTGCAATAGTAAGTAAAAGCGTAAAGTAAATAGTGGATGTGGTCGATGATGGTAATATGGACCGGAGTCTCATGATGTTCACTAGTGATGCCTCTCTCCCAAAAGACGATAAAACAGCTATGTGAGGTAAACGAATTACAGCTGGGCAATTGACAGGACCATGTGCGCAAACCAATGCTGACTAAGTTGCAAGAAAGGTAGAGGTTCAAAGCATGGGCGGTACGCCAAGGTAAGTAGACCGAAATCCATCAATATCTACTACTAATCATCCACCTTGAGATATCTATCCAGAACATCTCGCTGGTATTAAGTTGCGAGTCCCACCCATAGTGTAAACTCAAAGCAACAAACAACTGCATTAAAAGAACTTTGCGTAAAGTAAACAATCCTTGCACCCGCGGGCACAAGCACCGTTCTTTTCCCCCTTGTAGCAACAGCACATCCCCTAGACTCATGTTTCTGTCACTCAAGCTAGTCATCGAGGGGCATGAACCCACAATCAAGCATAACGTTCCCTCTTGGAGTCACTACCTACTACTTGGCCAAAGCAATAAATAACAACGGAGAACATGCAAGAATTACTTACGAACATAAATATAAAAGAGGTGAAACAAATATATTACTCAAACACAATCTGAACATAATCTCATAATCCATCGGATCCCAGCAAACTCATCATAGCAACAGCATAAGGATTACATATGTGCCTCGATCATGTAGGGCAGCTCACGAGGACTAATTAGTGAAGCACAAGAACGGGAGGAGAACATCACATAGCTACTGGTCATGGACCCATGGTCCAAGGGAGACTACTCACAACTCATCCGGGAGGCGTCCATGGTGGTGGAGAAGCTCCCGGTGGTGATCCTCCCCTCCGGCAGGGTGCCGGGAAGGGTTCTCCTGGTGCTCCCGATCTTGGAAGCGGCGGCGGCGGCGGAACAGAGATGAGATCGCGAAAAAGGGTTTCCGTCTCGAGGGTTTTGGGAGACGGTCTAAATATATGCCAAAGGGGGGCACCAGACGAGGCTCCGGGGGCCCAGGCGCCCCCCCGGCGCGACCCAGGGGGGGGGGGGCGCCTGGAGCCCTGGTGGCCCCCCCCCCCGGCTGTACTTTGGCTACCGGGAACCTTCTGGAACGCTGATTTTTTATATAAATTTTCCGGGATTTTTCTGGCAGTTCTCGTAATGGGAAAAACTGAAATACAAAAACAGCAGAAAACAGAAACTGGCACTGGGGTGCACTGAGTTAATAGGTTAGTCCAAATATGATCAAAAGTGTATGGAAGTGTATAAATATCATAGCAATATCACCCAAAAGAGGCATGGAGCAAGCAGAAATTATAGATACGTTTTGGACGTATCAACATCCCCAAGCTTAATTCCTGCTCGTCCTCGAGTAGGTAAATGATAACAAGAATAATTTCTGTGGTGACATGCTATTAACCATATAGGACTTTTTCATAGTCATATGACAAAAGCTTACTGAGACAATGAATCTATAGTAATTAAGTTACCTCATGAGAAAATCACAAAGAACTGAAAGTTTTACAATATGATACTGAAACATCAAATAAATTTGTAATGAACATGGTGTGCAAATATGATAAAGTGATATCTCGCTTGCCCCTTTTAGTGAAGCAAAACATAAATGCAGGGGCACCTCCAAGGTTTAGGTGATGACTAGATACAATGATTTCAGAATAAACGATATCACAATCATGCAAAAGACAATGCTACTTTGGGACAATGCACATTACACTCAGAATGACAATCATGCTCTCAGTAGTTGGTGCTTTTAAAAGAAGGTGGAGACTCTCGAACCGTGGCTTTTGTTGGCAAGGTTGAAAACCCGTAGTCGGAAACAAAGACAAAACATGTACCAGAGCTCTTGGTTTTAATATAGAGGTAATAATAAATTTTTTTAGATCATGCATGTTTCGTCAACGAATGCTAGCAGACAACTCAATCACTTCTTGAGATGGACAAGTTTCGAGGAACGGCTCCCGAATGAGGACGATCACATCCTCTTAATCTCCTTTGTTTATCACTGCCAAAGTTTTCTGATTTCTCATGAACAAAGCGTGAAGGAGGGTTTGTTTGTTATATTAATTTTGAGCCGGGCGCACTCAATGCCAGTTCCTTCTCGTATTATGGGTTTGCACATTATACATGCAATCCCGGGGTGAAGCTTGTCCAACTTAAAAAGATTATGAATTAACTACTACTTCCTCATGGACTTACAACAGAGGCACAAAATAGGAATGCTTTTTTTGAATAATTTCGAGATGGTACATGCAAGTCTCCGTTAGGAATGGCAGGTAAATACCATGTAGGAAGGTATGGTGGACTCATATGGCATAACTGGTATAAAAGAATGTGCATGCACAAGCAGTCAGTCCGCTTAGTACAGGTGGAGGTTAGCAAAAGACTGGGAGCGACCAACTAAGAGAGCAATGACGGTCATAATCATGCAGAGCGACAAAGCAACATTGAATCAGGCATGGAAGTTATATCGCTACTCAGAAACAAAAGATCATCAAGGCTTGACAGACTTTCTTTACAGTCTTAAATATGCGTGAGCATACGCCAAGTCAATCAAAATAAATTCTCGAAGGAAGATATTAATAAACCATACCACATCATAGGCAAACAAATCATGTTGGTACTCCAATAACACATTGGGAACGCCCGAGCTATTTGAGACTAACCATAAGAAAACATGAACTACTAAGCGCCATTATGCACGTAGCATCTTTATCATAGACATATCAACCGGTGCCACGGAAGCAAACTCTCTTAATAAGATAAGCATGATAACTAAAGAGAGTTCAAGCAACCAACTAAACAAAAGCTCTTTAAAAAGATAAGCATGAATACTAAGAGATAAGCATGATAGTAGCTATTAAAAGACAAAGAACACACACAGCAAGGATAGACATGAAAATTCTATGTTATGTTCTAGGTAGAAGTGGAGTGTGTTTCTCTCCCACATAAAGAAAGCTGAGTTCCGACTCGTTATGAAAAGCTAAAGAAAACTAAAAGGAAAACTAAAACAAGACGCTCCAAGCATAGCACATAACACATGAAGTGATTAAAATATAGTGGAACGAAAGACGAACTGATAATGTTGATGGAGAAGGGGATGCACGGGGGCATCCCCAAGCTTAGACGCTTGAGTCTCCTTGAATATTTCTTGGGGGTGCATGGGGGCATCCCCAAGCTTGAGCGTTTGACACTCCTGAATCTTTTTATCATCTTCCCTCGCACACTTGAAAACTCCCTTCATACATAACTCATCATAATCTGATTAGCGAGGTTAGTACCCATAATAAAATAATCGTTCCTTGCTGGAAATAAAGATATTCTTGAAGTTCTACTGTTTCTCAAGATTGCCAAAAGGTTTTTGCAAAGAAAAAGCAAGCTCTAGGTTTGCAAAATGAAGGAAAGGCAAAACATGACAGAATTTGTGAAAAACAGAACAGCAGGTAGTAAATGATTTTTCCGGGGCACTTCTGCAACTCTAATAAAAAAACTCAGAACAGACGCACGAAAGACAATTATATAGAGCACGCTGTCGAAAAAATTCAGACCAAAAAGATGATCTGGTGATTTTATACGAATTTTTCTATCCAAGGACAGAATCTGTTTCCTGGACAGCACGTCACAACTTTTGAACTTTCTTGCAATCAGAGGCTATACTTGGCACAAAATTGAAAAGCAAAGATACAATGATGATGCTACTGTAGTAACAACATCAAGACACAACAAAAACAAAATAAAATTTATTCATTGGGCTGCCTCCCAAAAGCGCTTTCTTTTATGCCTTTAAGCTAGGCATAATGCATAGAGATCAAGTTTTATCAAGAGTAAAAGAATAGCTAGCCCGTATAACGGACTCAAAAGGTAACTTAATCTTCTTTCGAGGGAAGTGTTCCATCCCTTTCTTGAGAGGAAACTGAAATTTTATATTCCCCTCTTTCATGTCAATGATAGCACCAACGGTGCGTAGAAAAGGACGTCCCAAAATAATTGGACAAGAAGGTTCACATTCAATATCCATAATAGTAAAATCAACGGTAACATAGTTGTCATTGACAATGATAAGAACATCGTCGATCCTCCCCAAAGGTTTCTTTATGGAAGAATCAACGAGACGAACACCAAAAGAAAAAGAATCAAAAGGTTTCAATTTAAGCATATCATATATTCTTTTGGGCATAACAGAGGTACTAGCACCAACATCACATAAAGCATAGCAAGAGAAGTTATTCAACTTAATTTTTATCATAGGATCCCAACCATCTTCTAGCTTTCTAGGTATGGAGGCTTCTACTCTAAGTTTCTCCTCCCTAGCTTTGATAAGAGCATTAGTGATATGCTCTGTAAAGGCAAGGTTAATCGTGCTAGTGCGGGGATCTCTAGACATCTTGTGAAGGAAATCAATAACTTCGGTAAGAGTGCAATTGTCAAAATCAAGGTCACTACTATCAAGTAAGGTGGTAGTGGTGTCCTTTAGGTTCACTTGTTTGGTAGTTTCTATAGTCATAGCATCACCATTAATAGGTCCATCGGGACCAGGAGTGCATTGGGTGCTAAGAGTTTGGATATCCTCAACAACTTAGATAGTAGCAACAGTGTGGTGGGTAGGAAGGCTCTTAATTCTATCTTCTTCCTCCCTTAGGGGTGCAACCACTTTGGGTTTAGCTGCCATTTGGTTTATCAAAGTGGCTTGTGTGTGGGACATGTTGGAAACTCGGGTCTCAGTGATAGTGAGCCTAGTCTGGAGGTTAGAAATCTCAATATTTATGCTCTCTAATTGTCTACTAATGTTTTGCAAGATAGCAGTATGCTCATTTAATTGCCTCGATAAGGTTTTGTTTTGTTCATATTGGGTGTGCATGTAATTCTTAGTGGCCTTCTCTATTTCAGTAGTGGAGTTCTTGGTGCTAGGATAAGCATTGTTGTTCCCATAAGAATTAGAGGGGAACGGTCTAGGATTGCTACCAAAATTACTCCTATAAGCATTGTTATTAAAATTGTTTCTAGAGATAAAGTTCACATCTACTTGTTCTTGAGCAATCAAAGAATTTAAAGGAACATCACGAGGATCAACAGGAGATTGCTTAGAAAGTAGAGACATGATCAAGCCAACTTTTTCATTTAGGGAGGAAATCTCCTCGACAGAGTTTACCTTCCTACCTGTTGGAGCGCGTTCGGTGTGCCATTGGGAATAGTTGGTCATCATCTCATCGAGAAGCTTTGTGGCAGCACCGAGTGTAGTTGACATAAAAGTTCCTCCCGCGGCCGAATCTAACAAGTTCCGCGAGGTAAAGTTCAAGCCTGCATAAAAAGTTTGGATAACCATCCAAGTAGTCAAACCATGAGTAGGGCAGTTCTTGATAAGAGATTTCATACGTTCCCAAGCTTGGGCAACGTGTTCATTATCCAATTGTTTAAAATTCATTATGTTACTTCTTAGTTGGATAATTTTAGCAGGTGGATAGTATTTTCCAATAAAAGCATCTTTGCACTTGTCCCATGAATCTATGCTGTTTCTAGGCAAAGACTGAAACCAAATTTTAGCTCCTCCTCTCAAAGAGAAAGGAAAAAGCTTAAGCTTAACAATATTACCATCTATTTCTTGGTACTTTTGCATATCACAAAGTTCAACAAAGTTGTTCAAGTGTAAAGCAGCATCATCTCCAGCACCGGAGAATTGATCTTTCATGACTAAGTTCAGTAAAGCAGGTTTAATTTCATACGAAGGTGCTGAAGTGGCAGGTGTAGTGATAGGTGTGCAGACAAAGTCATCTTTGTTGTGACTAGTGAAGTCACACAACTTGGTGTTCTCGGTGGAACCCATAGTAGCAGGCAAGCAAGATAACTATTTTTGTGATTTTCGATAAAAGATACTAAAGCAAAACTGAAAGGTAAACTAACAAGACTAAAAAGCAAAGGTAAAAGATAGCGTGCAACTCCCCTATCCTGAAGAGTGGAGTCCCCGGCAACGGCGCCAGAAAACTTTGCTTGATGGCTTCTCGCCCATCGTTGGTTACCCCAAGTGGAAGGTTTGAGATGCAGTGTAGCGGAAGTTTTCCCTTGGCAATACCAAGGATCGATTTTCCTGAGACTCCCAGTTTCAACAAGAAGGTGTCAACTGCTAACGGCGCCAGATATATTAGCAACCAACGTGGACCTGCACACAGATACAAATAACTTTGCTCCCAACGAGAACAGAGAGGTTGTCAATCCCTCCGGCCTTGTAGTTTACAAAGGATCAAATGCAAGTGATAATAGTGATAGGTAATGCTGCAATAGTGAGTAAAAACGTAAAGTAAATAGTGGATGTGATCGATGATGGTAATATGGACCGGAGTCTCATGATGTTCACTAGTGATGTCTCTTTCCCAAAAGACGATAAAACAGCTATGTGAGGTAAACGAATTACAGCTGGGCAATTGACAGGACCATGTGCGCAAACCAATGCTGACTAAGTTGCAAGAAAGGTAGAGGTTCAAAGCATGGGCGGTACGCCAAGGTAAGTAGACCGAAATCCATCAATATCTACTACTAATCATCCACCTTGAGATATCTATCCAGAACATCTCGCTGGTATTAAGTTGCGAGTCCCACCCATAGTGTAAACTCAAAGCAACAGACAACTGCATTAAAAGAACTTTGCGTAAAGTAAACAATCCTTGCACCCGCGGGCACAAGCACCGTTGTTTTCCCCCTTGTGGCAACAGCACATTCCCTAGACTCATGTTTCTGTCACTCAAGCTAGTCATCGAGGGGCATGAACCCACAATCAAGCATAACGTTCTCTCTTGGAGTCACTACCTACTACTTGGCCAAAGCAATAAATAACAACGGAGAACATGCAAGAATTACTTACGAACATAAATATAAAAGAGGTGAATCAAATATATTACTCAAACACAATCTGAACATAATCTCATAATCCATCGGATCCCAGCAAACTCATCATAGCAACAGCATAAGGATTACATATGTGCCTCGATCATGTAGGGCAGCTCACGAGGACTAATTAGTGAAGCACAAGAACGGGAGGAGAACATCACATAGCTACTGGTCATGGACCCATGGTCCAAGGGAGACTACTCACAACTCATCTGGGAGGCGTCCATGGTGGTGGAGAAGCTCCCGGTAGTGATCCTCCCCTCCGGCAGGGTGCCGGGAAGGGTTCTCCTGGTGCTCCCGATCTTGGAAGCGGCGGCGGCGGAACAGAGATGAGATCGCGAAAAAGGGTTTCCGTCTCGAGGGTTTTGGGAGACGGTCTAAATATATGCCAAAGGGGGGCACCAGACGAGGCTCGGGGGGCCCAGGCGCCCCCCCGGCGCGGCCCAGTGGGGGGGGGGGGCGCCACCAGGGCGCCTGGAGCCCTGGTGGCCCCCCCGGCTGTACTTTGGCTACCGGGAACCTTCTGGAACGCTGATTTTTTATATAATTTTTTCGGGATTTTTCTGGCAGTTCTCGTAATGGGAAAAACTGAAATACAAAAACAGCAGAAAACAGAAACTGGCACTGGGGTGCACTGAGTTAATAGGTTAGTCCAAATATGATCAAAAGTGTATGGAAGTGTATAAATATCATAGCAATATCACCCAAAAGAGGCATGGAGCAAGCAGAAATTATAGATACGTTTTGGACGTATCGGCGCACCACCTCGACACCGAGGAAGTAGTGCAAAGGACCCAAGTCCTTGATGGCGGACTCAGCACGAAGACGAGCCATTAGCTGACTGAGGAGACCAGCCGTACAGGCCGTCAGGATGATGTCGTCGACATAGAGCAGCAAATAGGCCATGTCGGAGCCCTGATGATAGACGAAGAGCGAAGCATCCGAGCGGGTAGAGCGAAATCCAAGCTGGTGGAGAAACGCCGCGATGCGCTGGTACCAAGCGCGCAGAGCCTGCTTGAGTCCATAAAAGGATCGCGAGAGCAAGGACACATGGTCGGGAAGCATCGGGTCAACAAACCCGGTGGGCTGCTGGAAGAAGACCTGCTCCTCGAGGTGACCATGGAGAAAGGTGTTGGAGACGTCCATCTGGTGCACCGGCCAAGCACGGGAGACCGCAGGGTGAAGAACCGTGCGAATCGTGTCGGGCTTGACGACCGGGGCGAAGGTGTCGGTGAAGTCGATGCCAGCACGCTGTCCGAAGCCCCGAACGACCCAGCGTGCTTTATAGCGATCAAGAGTACCATCAGGACGGAGCTTGTGTTTGAAGACCCACTTCTCGGTAATCACGTTGGCGTGCCGGGGACAGGGAACAAGCTGCCACATCCGGTTGCGCAACAGGGCGTCAAACTCCTCTTGCATCGCAACCATCCAGAGCAGGTCACGAAGAGCGGCTCAGACGGAGGATGGCAATGGCGACAGCTCAGAGGTGGACGCCGCGTGGACGTAATCATCCGCGGCGTAGCGCGAGCTCGGGCGAAAAATGCCCGCACGACCGCGGGTGACCGGACCGGCCACAGGTGCCGGGGGCGCCGAGGGGGCCGCGGGGGCTGCGGGCGCCGCGGGGGCCAGTGCCGCGGCTGTAGGAGGCGCCGCATGCGAGGGGCGCGCCTCAAAGCCAGGGGCGGGCCAAGAGAGGCGCGCGAGCGTCCTGGGAGCGGCGTCGAGGATCCCGCGTCACCGGTGGCGGGAGGAACAGCCTGAGGTACCTGCTGAAACGGAAACACATGCTCATCAAAGTAAACGTGCCGGGAAGTGAACACACGGTTGGAGACGGGATTGTAGCACCGATATCCCTTGGAGTTGGAAGGGTAGCCGACGAAGAAGCAAGCGATAGAACGAGGTGCAAGTTTGTGAGGAGCGGAGTCCGCAGTGCTAGGATAGCAAAGGCACCCAAAAATACGCAAGTCATCATAAGATGCGGGCGGACCGAAAAGAAGATGGTGAGGTGCATAGTTCCACCGTGGGCGGCAAGGGCGAAGGTTAAGGAGAAGTGAAGTAGTAGCGAGTGCATCTGGCCAGAAACGAGGCGGCACATTAGCGTGGAATAGGAGCGTCCGAACGCAGTCGTTCAGAGTGCGAAGGACGCGTTCGGCTCGACCGTTCTGCTGTGAAGTATACGGGCATGTGAGACGAAAAACTGTGTCGTGGTGCGACAGAAAAGTGCGGAAAGCAAGATTTTCAAACTCTTTTCCATTGTCAGTCTGAAGAGCAAGAATGGGATGCCCAAACTGCGTGCTGGCATAAGAGTAAAAAGCCGACAGAGTAGAGAGTGCATCCGACTTTCATCGTAAAGGAAACGTCCACACATAGTGAGAATAATCATCAAGAATAACCAGATAATATAAATAGCCTGAATTACTAGGAACCGGAGAGGTCCACACATCGCTATGCATCAACTGAAAAGGAAAAGAAGCTATGGTGGTGGAGTTATTAAACGGAAGGAGAACATGTTTGCCGACACGACAGGCATGACAGGTGTGATCCTCTATCTTATTACAACTAAAACTGAAACTCCTAGGAATATGACGAAGTGTGACGGGGTTGGGATGACCCAAACAAGCGTGCCAGAGATCGACATCAGCGGAGAGAGCAACCGGTACGGTGGTGGAGGTGGATGGCGGATGCACCGGATAGAGCCCGTCGAGTCTGTCACATCGGTGAAGTACCATCCTGGTTCGAGCGTCCTTGACACAAAAACCAAGATCATCAAATTCAACAGTAACAGGATTTTCACGAGTTAAACAACGAACGGAAACAAGATTCTTAATAAGATGAGGTGACACAAGTATGTTAGACAAAGTAATAGGCATAGAAGTAGAAGGAAAAGAAGTGTGCCCGACATGTGTGATAGGTAGTGTGGAACCATCGCCGACAATGATGCGGCGGTCGGTGGTGACACGAGTGAAGGATGCAAGATTACCAGGATGAGCAAACATGTGAGCCGTAGACCCGGTGTCCATGTACCAATCACCGCCTCCAGTGTAGTTGTTCGGCGTAGGCGCGGCGAGGAGCGCCGGATCCCAAGGCACCGGCAGCAGGGCCGGCGAGGGCGGCAGCAGGGCCGTAGGGAGACCATAGGTGCCGCTCATCTGCGGCGGAGGGTATCCTCCGTACGGCTGCGGAGCCGCGTAGTACACCTGGTGCGCCGGTGGGCGCGACACGGGAAGCATCGGTGCAGGAGCCCGTGGAACCGGCATGGTATACGCATGGACGACACCGGTCCAGGGGTTATAGCGGGAGGCCCATGGGCGCGGCACCTGAAGCTGCTGCGGCCCCTGAAACTGCTGCTACGGCTGGCCGCCGCGGCGGCCACCGCGCCGGCCCCCGCGGCGCTTTTCAGTGGGAGGAGCGGGGGGCACGGGCGGGCCGTACGGCAGGGGCAGGAGCCCCGACTGCTGGGGCGCCGGGAAAGGTGCCTGATGACGCTGCTGGGGTGCCGGGGCAGCGGGAGACGCCGGAGGCCCGCCGCTGGTGGTGCTGGCGACGAGGGCTGTGTGGATGGTGCACGTCTTCACCTGCTTCATCCACCGCTCCTCCAAGCGGAGGTATGCAACGAACTTGGCGAAGGACGGGTTGGGGATGAGGCTAAGGTTCCCCGCAGTGTTGCGGAAATCCTCGTTGAGCCGGCGGTGAGCGTGCTGAGGAGGAGGTCATCATCGACCTTGGCACCGATATCGCGAAGCTCGTCAGCGAGAGTCTTAAGGCGGTGACAATAGTCGTTGATGGAGGTGTTGTCCTGATGACACCCAAAGAACCTTGCTGCAGAAAAACGCGACGCTGGAGCTTGTTGTCGGTGAAGAGCCCGTTCAGCTTGGTCCACACGGCGCATGCATCATCATCGTCCGTCACGACCCTCTGGAAGAGGTCGGGCGTGATGGTGAGGAAAAACCAGCGGATGATCGTGGTGTCGATGTTGCACGAGTCATGAAACTCGGGAATGAGGCTGGAGTCGACGGTGCCGTCCACGTGGTCCATGAGATGATACTCCCGGAACACGAGGGAGAAATACGTCTTCCACGAGTGATAGGAGGAGTCCGCTTGGGAGAGACGAACCGGCACCCGCTCGAAGATGTTGAGTTTGCGGATGTCGTTGACGTCGGGAGGATTGGCATCGGCGAACGGGTTGGAGTGGGTGGACGCGGAGGAAGTGATGGACGACATAGCGGAAATCAGACGGGCGGCTCGGACGACTCAGGTTAGGACTTGTGGCGGCTCGACAATGTAGCTGGGCGGGCGATGCGTGGCGGCTCGGCGGGCGAATCGCGCGACAGCAGGCGAAGCGACTGGGCGGGCAAGGCATGGCGGCTTGCGCGGCATCAGCTGGATGGACGAGGCGTGTAGGCTTGCGTGGCGTGGCTGCATTGCAGTAGCAGTAGGCGATGCAAGGTTGCGGGCTAGCAAATAGTAGATGGATGCGCGGCGGCAGCTACCGGGTTGGCGCGATGGCTGGCGCACGCGGGAGATAAGGGCACGGCCGGCGCGAGAGACGGTCGGCGACGGCAGCGGCGCAGAGGAGTTGTGCGGCGGCGGCGGCGGCAACGGAAGCTAGGGTTTTAAAACCTAAAAAACTGATACCATGTAGATGTATGAATTGTACGATATATTGATTCGGTGCAATGTGCACGGTATATATATGTACAAGGTGGGCCTCTACCTCAATCTATACAACAAACTAGAGAGGTGGGCCTAGTCAATATACATGCACAAATAACATACTCAATAGGCGGGACGCGCACGCTTGTCCGCCCCTGGCCCGCCCGTCGGTGGCACAAAGCAAAAACCCCACGCGCCCATTTGGTGCCATTTCCCAAAACCCTCCCACGTCCCTCCCGCCGCCCCCTCACTCCCCCGTCCATGGCCGACGCCCAGCCGAATTCCGGCGGCCCGGCTCTGGACCCGCCCGGAAAGGTGAAGAAGAAGGCGGCTGTGGCACCAAGGAAGTCGCGGTCGGAGTGCACATCGGAGGAGATCGCCAAGTTGGACGCGGAATCGGCAAAGAGGAGAAACCGGAGGGCGGTCGTCAAGGGCAATGCCGCCGTGGCCAAGTTCGCCACCGAGCGTGATGCGATGGAGGCCGCGCAGCGCAAGGCCGAGGTCGACGAGAAGGAGGACATTGTCAACAAAGCGCACGCCCTCCTCATGCTTGGCATTTGCCGTCCGGCCGGTTTCCCTGCAGCGGCCGTCGGCCCGGCGAGCACAGGCTCGTCGGTCACCCGGCCTCCACACTGCCAGTCGTCGACATCGCAGACCATGCCTGTGTCGTCCGGCTTTCCCCCACCAAGGCACGATGGCCAGACCCGTTTCTCGGGGTCGCCGGACGTTGGCGCGGTCGTGCCGTCCACCCCGCGCCCCTCGGCCGTCATCGACCTCAACGTCACACCTGGGTATAGCAGAGGCGGTCGACCGTCCATCGAGATGCAAAGAAAGCACGCATGGCCACCATTTACGGGCACAATGCCGTCCCCCGGCGTCTTGTTCGACGGAATGCCAACACCAACGCCACCGGTCGACGACCCCTTCTACAACCAGTTCATGGAGGATGTGATCTATGAGGGGCAAGAGGGCCGTGCCTATGACCCGGACGAGATCCAAAGTCGGGATGGCCACGCCCAGTACATTGCCGATGAAGAGGCCGATGACCGTGCTGACTACGACCATGGTGACTCATGGCATGAAGATGATGATATCTATTGCGAAGGTGATGGTGATGAATAAGAAGTCATTGATATTGATATTTCGGGCGAGCCATTGTTCATCGCCGAGCTCACCCAAAGATCGGAAGCGCAAAATAGGAGGAAGAGCATTCACACGGGTTCATATACACAAGACAAGGACAAGTTGATTTGCCAATGTTGGATGGAGATTAGCCAAGATCCGAGGACCGGCACACAACAAAAGGGCCTTGTTTTTTGGATGAGAGTCCAGTAAACATTCCATGAAAGGAACCTGTTTGAGACCTACCAAATTACAAGCAACCGTGGCATCACCTCGATTCAAAAGAGGTGGTTGTTCATCAAACAAGAGTACAACAAGTATTGCGCCGCATTTGAGAGCGTTGAAGCACGGCCCGTGAGTGGTCTTGGCGTTGGGGACATGGTATGCTCTCCTCATCCTAGTCCTTTCCTTGCTACGGCCATGAGACTTCGGCCTTGTATATGTTTGCATGTTCAATTGTTGTTGATCATGTGGTGTAGGCATTTCAATCTTTGGAAGCATTCAAGGCCCAGCACAATGACAAGCCATTCACTCTTACGCATTGTTGGACGATCATCAACAATTGCCCTAAGTTCAAGGATCAATACCGTGAACTTCAAAGTAAGAGAGGCAAGAAGATGGTTGAAGAGGCCGAGGGGCAAGACGAACTCCAACATGGACGACATATGTGATGCCTCATCACTGCACTACTAGAGAAAATCCTAGCAGTAGCGCGGGTTAAATGCTCATCAGTAGCACGGGTGGCCATGCTACTGATACGGCGCTACAGCTAACGCTTATTAGTAGCACGGTCCGACCCGCGCTGCTGCTAGCTAGGCATAGCAGTAGCGTTTGTGGGCAACAAGCGCTACTGCTAATAGCTGCAGCACCCTTTTACAAAGAGCGCTACTGGTAAGAAATCGCTGCTGCTAAACCCGTACCCCGCGCTACTGTTATTTTTTTTGCTCCATATTTTGTGCTGCTGAATTTTGTTTAGGGCTTTAAACAACAATCTCTAGCATATTATACACATACAAATAGTCTCATAAAATCATGTCATCATCATAATTAATCATCATCCAACACAAAGTGGTCTCTTGTCATCATCTCGAAAATAGCGATACAAGTCTCGAATACTTGCACCTACATCGTCACTTATCTAAATAATGATATACACGAGAAGAGCTATCACTATGAGTGAGAGCGGAACTATGCAGTACATGAGGCGGCGGTTACGAGACGTCTCTCGCTCTAGCACGAACCTCAAATAGCTAGCTTCTGCTTCTTGTCTGCTTTTGAAGCCTTTATGGCTGGCACCCGAGACCTCATCCACTTGCTCCTGACACTCAGACCACTTGTCGTACACTCCCGGAACCTTCCCTTTGTACACGACATAGCACGGCTTCTTCGACATCAAGAATCTAGGTACCTGTTAGAGATGCATCTTCATCAAGAGAATGTACGATCATATGCAACAAATGTACTAGAGCAACATGAAAAAGAAAGGGTTAGCAACTAGATGCAACATATAGTATGCAAAGTAATTAACTAGAGGTACGCATGTCATTGTACCCAAACTAGCAAAGTAGCGTTATGCAAGTTCAACCGAAAGTATACAAGTTCAACCGAAACATATCATCATCATCGGCATCACAAATCACTAGAAGTTCCATCCTTCCATATCATCAAAGATGGACCCTAGCTTCTTGAACGGTGTGAGGTCAATACGTTGCATGCCTATGCGAGTTCGGACGTCAGCTCGCGATATAGGGCTGTGGTGGAACATACCCTTCTCATCGATGACTTCTTTCATGACGATCGTCGCAATGTCCCTCTAGATGCGAAAGAAGTCATCTCTAAGTTTATAATCCGCTTCTCCATGAGATTATACCAACTTGGAGATATGATCATCGTTTCTGGTTGTCATACGAAGCTTTTGGTGATCCGTGTGGAACTCAATCATGAGATGGAGGAGGTAGAATCCATCTTTCTTGCTTGGTTTTGGGACATGAATGCAACAGAAGTTAGTTTTATGCAAGAAACCCAACTTCTTGTTCCTTTGTTTCATGATCTGCAGGTGGCCACCCAAATGCTGAAGCCTTGGAGAGCATTATCTAGAATATTCATTATGTGGGTGTAGTCCTTCTTCTAGTAGTCTCCGGTAGGGTCCAAATACACGGCGTGGGAGACTCGCGGGCAAAGAACGATAAGGACGGCGCACCCATTGCTGCGGGGAAAAGGTACATCAAATTATTCTTCAGATGAGCGAGAAGGAATGATTGAAATGTACGAAAGGTTTGTCCGGAACTGACTTACTTTGGATGATAAGGCAGGAGGACAATTTCTTGTTCCTTATTCTGTACCATGAAGTTTTGGAGGTACTCCATAGCAGTTTCACGCTCAAAGTCGCCGAGACTCAAGAAAGAGTCGTGCATGTAGTACGGATCCACCACACTAATTTGCGAGACTTCTTCTCTCTTCATGACGGAGCTCATATGTAGCGCAAAAAGGCGGACGATTGTAAAATTGTGCCGCCTTGTTAGAAACATCTCAAAGATATGGTCAAACCGCAGGAAGAACACCTCTACGTGTCGTGTGTCGACATAGCACTTCCCGTCGGGCACATGAGCCGCGTATGTCAGATATCCTGGATCCTTCGAGGCTAGTAGGCTTTTCTCAGTCGACAGCGCATGGTCGTGCAGTCTCCTGAGATCCCCTGATAGTGCCTCCAGCGGTTTCGGCGGTAGCATCGGCTCGCTCGTGAGATGGAACATGGCCGCACCTTTCACGGGTACACGCTCTTCAGAATCCACCGGCTGGCTGCTATGTGCCCTGGCTTGTTTGTAGGCAGCCATCTTCCCCGGTCTCTTCCTCTCCTTTTTCTTGGGCACACCTTCCACACCCTTCCTTAACCCCTGCACCAGTGCTGACGGGCTAAGCACTGTACGACCCCCGGCTAGTTGAGCCTATGTCGAGGCGGCATCTTCAGGCGTGTCCTGTGAGGATTTCATGAAGAGAGACTTCTTGCAATACCTGCTACGATGTTCCTGCCCGGGCAGATCATCCATATCCTCATTAGCATGCTGATAGCCCGATTCGTCATATTGTTGACTCATCATATCTAAGTCACCCTCATACGCGTTTGTATTGAGGAAACCCATTGGGTCCTCCGTCTCAAAATCCATTCTCTGTTCTACGGGACCGATTACATCAGCCAATACTATTGCACCCCCTTCATCACGTCGTCCACCGCTCTCACCCGGCATTACATGAGCTGGTAATTGCGTAGGCGGGGTGGTGGTCTCCATACATGCTTGTTGATGTGTGGTTATTAGTGTGCTCTCGGCCGGCTCCAGACGAAGAAGATTCTTCGGCCATAGCAGCACCCAACCCTTGCAGCTTCCAATCCGCGGTGGGGTCTCGTCGTCCTCTCCCCCTAGGCGTAATGGAGGAGGCAAATCCTCGTGCACTGATGTCACACTCGACAAGGTAACCCTGACGTGCCCAGCGGGCATTGGCTGGTTGTGGAACATGAGATCCAAGGGCTTCGTTATCAACCCCTTTCTGACGTCCACCTTCTGGCCTTTGATCAAGTAGAGTACAGTGCACGGGGTTTCCTCGGCCTGCAAACACATGCATGTGGCGTAAAACATCCGAAAGACAACATAAATGGAATATTCTAGATATATATGTTCGTGCGACATGTAATTACCGTGAGGGCGTCGAGCTCAACCAAAGACAAAGGCCTGCCTAGCGCGCCAGAGACTGAGGAGGGTGTAGCAACCCGACCCGAATGGATCAAGTCTCTGTGCTTTACGTGTCATCCCTGGATCGGTATGCTGACACACACAATGCTCGAGGATTTATAATAGAGGTAAATCACATGTATAAAGTAATGTAAATACTATTACCTTGATACGTCTCCAACGTATCTATAATTTTTGATTGTTCCATGCTATTATTTATAAAGTCTTGGATGTTTAATGGGCTTTATCATTCACTTTTATATCATTTTTGGGACTAACCTACTAACCCAAAGGCCTAGTCTAGATTGCTGTTTTTTTTGCCTATTTCAGGGTTTTGCAGAAAAGGAATATCAAACGGAGTCCAAAGGGAATGAAACCTTCGCGAGAGATATTTTTGGAGGAAATCACGCTCGGTAGTCTTCGGGGCCAAGTCAGGGGACGTAGGGACAACCCTCGACGGTGGGGGGTGCGCACCCCTTCCCAGGGCGCGCCCCCTGCCTCGAGGCTGGCCCACACGGCCCCCGGTGCCCCCCTTCTTCCTATATATACCTACGTACCCCAGAAACTCCATACGCAGAGAGAAAACCCTAATTCCACCGCCGTAGCTTCTGTTCCCGTGGAGATCCCATCTTGGATCCTGTTCCGGGAGGGGGATACATCACGGAGGCCTTCTTCATCATCATCATCTCCCTCATCATGAGTTGTGAGTAGTTTACCACAGACCTCCGGGTCCATAGCTAGTATCTAGATGGCTTCTTCTCTCTCTTTGGATCTCAATACAAAGTTCTCCTCGGTCTTCGAGGAGATCTATTCGATGTAATCTTTTTTTGCTGTGTGTTTGTCAAGATCCGATGAATTGTGAGTTTATGATCAAGGTTATCTATGAAAGATATTCGGTTCTTCTCTGAACTTTTTATGTGTGCTCATAATATCCTTGCAAGTCTCTTTGAATTATTGGTTTGGTTTTGCCTACTAGATCTATAGTTCTTGCAATGGGAGAAGTCCTTGGCTTGTTGGGGAACGTAGCAAAACTTTAAATTTTCTACGCATCACCAAGATCAATCTATGGAGTCATCTAGCACTGAGGGAGAGGGGAGTGCATCTACATACCCTTGTAGATCGCGAGCGGAAGCGTTCAAGAGAACGGGGTTGATGGAGTCGTACTCGTCGTGATCCAAATCACCGATGATCGAGCGCCGAATGGACGGCATCTCCGCATTCAACACACGTACGGTTGGGATAGACGTCTCCTCCTTCTTGATCCAGCAAGGGGGAGGAGAGGTTGATGGAGATCCAGCATCATGACGGCGTGATAGTGGAAGCAGCGGGGATCTCGGCAGGGCTTCGCC
>LR738710.1:753928557-754007895 GCA_902687465.1 Secale cereale
AGAAAAATAATTTGAATAAAAACCAAATAACTCTGATTTGAAAGTGAGTTTAAAAAATAATTCAAAGGAACTTCCAACTCATATTTTTTATAATTGAAGAAGTCATTTTATCTTCTCTCATGAAAATCATTGAGTTGCATAAAGTTTCTGAATTTGAAATATTTACAAAATGGAATTCAAACCTTTTCAAAACCCTTTTCATTTATTTAAATGGAAGAAGTCATATCATCTTCACTCTTGGGTTTTGTGTTGAAATGAATTTGAATTCACGGAGATCATAAATGCAAAGTGAAAGTTTGGGAAAGTCATTTCATTCCCTCTCATTTAACTTTCAAAAGTTTCAAATTTCACTTTATTGCACACGGCACATCACACAAGGAATCAAAACTATCTATTTAATATAACATTCCGAAATTTAGAATTTTGGGATGTTACAAACCTACCACACTTAAAATGAATCTGATCCTCGAGATTCAGAGAGGCTAGCAAGAATTTAAGTTGGGGTTCGGGGTTTCCTAACAAATCCATTGATCGGTATGGTCTAGTGTGCTACCACACTTAGAAGCATGGTTACGGTCCCATCAAGAGCTCATATACTCCGTCCCTATTTGTGTGGCAGTGTCGATCTTCTCAAATCTTCAGGATAATTCCATCTCTGGACTCTTTTGGTAGTGGCATAATCTTTTGTCCTCAATTCTTGTGTCCTTTCTTCTTGGTAAAGTTCTTCCAGGTCTGGTTCTTCTTAGCTGACAAGTCAGGCATCAATACTAAACAACTATTGATATCTCATGGTGGTCATCACACAGTCTAACGGGGTCCTGCAGTAGACGGGCCTGGGCTTCATTCTCACCGTATGACCTACCGTTGGCAACACTGCCTTGTACAAGGGAAAACTGCCATACCATTCTCACCGTATGACCTACGGTTTGGACATCGTCGTCTCTCTACTATGGGTAAGTCACTCAGATTTACCATCCCGTATAACAAAGGCGAATAATAAGAGTAAGTCGGTATGGTGATCAATCCATTCCGCACCCAAATCATTACCTTGTATATGGTTTAGTGAATCTCGCATTCTAACACTTGGTCATCCTCACAAACATTGCAGATTTTCTCTTGTCGACGAACTAAGTTCGGATAACTCCATGGATTCTGCAAGCCGAACAAAACACCTATCGTTCTTAACAACTCTCGGGTTTTGCGTGTCCTCCTAAGAAATGTCTGCTGATCAAAATTGTAGCTCCTTCCAGGGGTTTTCCTTCAGCAAGAGTGTGCTTACTTCTTGACAGGTCCTAGGGCTGTGGGTTATGGCTCATCTCATCATTAGCAACACTCGGTCTCATCATCGGTTGCAACTGATCATTCTTCCAACATCCAACTTCCTTACCATTCCTAAATCCGTCCAATTGTATTGTATCCCTTCCTTCTGTTGGTACAAACTAAGATGTAATTACTCAGATTCATCTTTGTCTAATCCATTCCAAGGTCTGATGTAACTAGCTCTTGTATTCGGGTAACGATGCTGGGTTCTACCACCCCTAAAATGAAAACACTAGTTTCTCCAAAATCTTATTCCATGTATCATGTTTTCACTCATTGCCTATATAGTAACAACTCATAAAATCCAAAATCAATACCAACGATGCTATCTTTATTGATTCTCAAATTATTACAATCTACTGCATTTCTATTCATCCCTCAACTCAACTACTTAGCACAAGTCTCCTTCTCCTTGGGACAATCTCTAGCATAGTGCCCCTCTTCATTACAGCAGAAACATATTACTTCTGACAAGTCTCGTGGTTCCCATGTGATTACGTAGCCTCCTTAGGTCCTCGGCTTATGGGCCCACTTCAGAACTTGTATATCCTTAACTCATCCTTGGAGTCACTATTACTCCACACTCCAGCATTACACCCTCTTTAAATCCAATTGTCATTATTTCATTCATATCCTTGGGGTAAGCTTCATATCAAAAATAAATTCCAACTTATATTGTGCGAACTTCACTCTTGGGAGCAAGATTTTCCTTTTCATTGGTCCAGTGTTCACACAGAAAAGTATCGCCCCAAAAAAATGCACTGGTTCATCCATAATTCACATTCTCCTCATATCAAATCTTTTATTACATCCTGAACCACTATTCAACACTTAAATTTCAAAGGTGCTTCACTACAAATGTTGCCATCCACATAGTTTGGTGTGGTTAAGCATTCCTTCCATCTTTATTCATTTGTCCTTGCTGAGGATGCTTCAATCCCATTGGAATTGTGCAATGTGATTCTTGAATTCATCAATCTTTTGCTTCATCATAGTGGCCATGTGCTTCATCTCCATCATCTCTGCATGCACCCCACTCAGGAATTCCTGAGTGTACCGAAGTCTTGCTTCGAGTATTTCTCCAATCTGACGTATGCCCTCCATAGCAGATCCACGAACAGAGTCAAAAAATGTTGTTCGTGGTACTCGAGAGATGAAAAATTATTGACCCAAAGTTTTTGGGCAAACCCCTTTCACACGGTGGAAGTGTACCTCCGCGTACGAAAGTTCAACTCCATTCTCCAGGAAAGGATAACCCTTGTAGACTTCATCTCCTTCAAGGTGAATATGCTTCATCATGTCCTTCAAGATCTTTGGGTAATCCTGATCACTAGTCATGGTCATGATCGTTTCCGGGCCCTTGAGAAAACACTCGTAAATGGTTGTCCTATGTAGGTATAAGATAGAAGGGTTACTCAGGGTAACACTACTAGGGAAAACCCTAGCATTAGCGGGGGTTAAATGCTCATCAGTAGCGCAGGTGGTCGCGCTACTGATACGACGCTACAACTAATGCTTATCAGTAGCGCGGTCGGACACGCGCTGTTGCTAGCTGGGCATAGCAGTAGCTTTTGTGGGAAACGAGCGCTGCTGATAATAACTGCAGTACCCTTTTACAAAGAGCGCTACTGCTAAGAACTCGTTGGTGCTAAACCCATAGCACGCGCTACTATTATTTTTTTTGAATTTTTTTCTGCTCCATATTTTGTGATGTTGAATTTTGTCTAGGGCTTTATACAATTATCTCTAGCATATCATACACATTCAAATAGTCTCATCAAATCATGTCATCATCATAATTAATCATCATTCAACACAAAGTGGTCTCTCGTCATCATCTCGAAAATAGCGATACAAGTCTCGAATACTTGCAACTACATCGTCATCCATCTAAACAATGATATATGTGAGAAGAGCTATCACTATGAGTGAGAGCGGAACTATGCAGTACATGAGGCGGCGGTTACGAGTCCTCTCTCGCGCTAGCGTGAATCTCAAATAACTAGCTTCTGCTTCTTGTCTGCTTTTGAAGCCTTTATGGCTGGCGCCTGAGACCCCATCTAGTTGCGCCTCACACTCAGGCCACTCGTCGTACACTCCCGGAACCTTCCCTTTGTACACGAATAGCACTGCTGCTTCGCCATCAAGAATCTAGGTACCTGTTAGAGATGCATCTTCATCAAGAGAATGTACAATCATATGCAACAAAATGTACTAGAGCAACATGACAAAGAAAGGGTTAGCAACTCGATGCAACATATAGTATGCAAAGTAATTAACTAGAGGTACGCAGGTCATCGTACCCAAACTACCAAAGTAGCGTTACACAAGTTCAAGCGAAAGTATACAAATTCAACCGACACATATCATCATCATCGGCATCGTAAATCACTAGAAGTTCCATCCTTCCATATCATCAAGGATGGACCCTAGCTTCTTGAACGGCGTGAGGTCATTACGTTGCATGCCTATGCGAGTTCGGACGCCAGCTCGCGATATAGGGCCGTGGTGGAACATCCCCTTCTCATCGATGACTTCTTTCATGATGATCGTCGCAATGTCCCTCTGGATGCGAAAGAAGTCATCTCTAAGTTTATAATCCGCTTCTCCATGAGATTCTACCCACTTGCGGATATGATCATCGTTTCTGGTTGTCATATGAAGCTTTTGGTGATCCGTGTTGAACTCAATCATGAGATGGAGGAGGTAGAATCCAACTTTCTTGCTTGGTTTTGGGACATGAATGCAGTAGAAGTTAGTTTGATGCGAGAAACCCAACTTCTTGTTCCTTTGTTTCCTGATCTGCAGGTGGCCACCCCAAATGCTGAAGCCTTGGAGAGCATTATCTAGAATATTCATTATGTGGGTGTAGTTCTTCTCGTAGTCTCTCGTAGGGTCCAAATACACGACGCGGGAGACTCGCGGGTAAAGAACGATAAGGACGGTGCGCCCGTTGCTACGGGGAAAAGACACCTCAAATTATTCTTCATATGAGCGAGAATGAATGATTGAAATGTACGAAAGGGTTGTCCAGAACTGACTTAATTTAGATGATAAGGCAGAAGGACAATTTCCTGGTCCTTATTCTGTACCATGAAGTTTTGGAGGTACTCCATAGCTGTTTCATGCTCAAAGTCGCCGAGACTCAAGAAAGACTCGTGCATGTAGTACGGATCCGCCAAACAGATTTGCGAGACTTCTTCTCTCTTCGTGACGGAGCTCATATGTAGCGCAAACAGGCGGGCGATTGTAAAATCGAGCCGCCTTGTCAGAAACATGTCAAAGATATGGTCAAACCGCATGAAGAACACCTCCGCGGGCCGTGTGTCGACGTAGCACTTCCCATTCGGGCACACAAGCTGCGTATGTTAGATATCCTAGATCCTTCGAGGCTAGTAGGCTTTTATCAGTCGACAACACATGGTCGTGTAGTCTCCTGAGATCCCCTGCTAGTGCCTCTAGCGGTTTCGGCAGTAGCATCGCCTCACCCGTTAGATGGAACATGCCGCACCTTTCACGGCTGGCTGCTATGTGCTCTGGCTTATTTGGAGGCAGCTATCTTCCCCTGTCTCTTCCTCTCCTTTTTCTTGGGCACACCTTCAAGACCCTTCCTTAACCCATACCCCAGTGTTGCCGGGCAAAGCACTGTACGACCCCCGTCTAGTTGAGCCTGTGTTGAGGCGGCATCTTCAGGCGTGTCCTGTGAGGATTTCATGAAGAGAGACTTCTTGCAATCCCGGCTACGACGTTCCTGCCCGGTCAGGTCATCCATATCCTCATTAGCGTTCTTGCAATCGTCATACGGTTGACTCATCATATCTAAGTCACCTTCATACGCGTTTGTATTGAGGAAACCTATTGGGTCCTCCATCTCCTTCGTCTTATCATCCATTCTCTGTTCTACTGGACCGATTACATCTGCCAGTACTATTGCACCCCCTTCATCACGTCGTCCGCCGTTCTCACCCGACACTACAGGAGCTGGTAATTGCGTAGGCGGGGTGGTGGTCTCCATATGTGCTTGTTTATGTGTGGTTATTGGTGTGCTCTCGGCCGGCTCCAGACGAAGAAGATTCTTCGGCCATAGCAGCACCCAACCCTTGCAGCTTCCAATCCGCGACGGAGTCTCGTCGTCCTCCCCCCCTTGGCGTAATGGAGGAGGCAAATCCTCGTGCCCCGATGTCACACTCGACAAGGTAACCCTTAAGTGCCCAGCGGGCATCGGTTGGTTGTGGAATGTGAGATCCAAGGGCTTTGTTATCACCCCCTTTCCAACCTCCACCTTCTGGTCTTTGATCAAGTAGAGTACGGTGCACGGGGTTTCGTTGGCCTGCAAACAAATGCCTGCGGCGTAAAACATCCGAAAGGCAACGTAAATGGAATATTCTAGATATATATGTTCGTGCGACATGTAATTATCGTGAGGGTGTCGAGCTTAGACAAATACGAAGGCCCACCTCGCGCACCAGAGACTGAGGACGGGCTGCTATGAGCGGGCGCGAGTGCGAGTGGAGGCCCACTTGCGTGAGCAAGTGATGGTGCGGTGGTGTTATTGTTCACGGAGTTGCTCGCGACGAAACTGGGCAACGGGAAATCATGTACCGTCTTGTCTGGATTTTCCTTTGTACAGTTGATGATAGCCGGGACCAAGTTAGAAGCGAAATCATTTCTGTAGGCAGTTACAGCTGCATTGACTGCCTGCTGTAGCAACTCATTTTCTCCTCGGCCGTTTTTTCGCGTCCTCAACTTCTTTTTTCTCGAACGCAAGCTTCACCTTCTCGTCGATGTCCGCCTGACTAAACTTCTTTTTCTGCTGCTTGGCCTCCGGGCCCTCGTTGTGAAACACCTTCCACGTGGCATCGGAGCCGTATTGCGGCCACTGGCCCAAAGGGAGTCCCTTAAGTTAATTCAAGGTCCGGTTGAGAGGGGTGTCCCACTTGGGCCTCATCAGGGAAGTAGGGCTTTCGGTTGCAAGCTGGTGTTGCTTCTCCTGCAGAAGGAACGTGAGCCGTTTAGGAATGTGTAGTCGACTAGATCTGGAGCTAAATGTAAGGTGGTAAAAGAATAATTACCAGTAGTCTAATCAATCTCCTCGTGATCTAGTTCATGTAAAAAACCTTATTTTCCTTGTCCCACTTGTAGCGGGCCCTGATGAAGTTACGCTCCAAGGGGTTGGTGAACTTCGCAAAGGGGTCTGGGATACCCGCGGCTTCACTTTCCGCATCCTTCTTATCCCATATGGGCCTTTTACCGAGGTAGCCATGGCTTCCGAGGCGATGCTTCCCCGTGTTCCTTTGCTGAAGGCTCTTGAATTTCGTAGCCTTAGCTTTGGCTGCCTCGGTAGCACAAGTGTCCTTGAACTTTTCGAACTCCTCTTCTGTAAGTGTCGGATTTTCCTCCAGAATCTTGGACAGGGGTTCCTCAGCCTCAATAGCTCATTTCACCCTCCCTTTCCAGGAGGCCAAATCATTGCTGAACATGCCCATGGAATGATTGTTAATCTTTTTCATCTTCGGATCATCCCACAGTTGTTCTATGTTATCATCCCGGTCGGGGAACTTGAATCTCTTGTGCAACTTCGCCAGGAGCAACTGCGTCAAATATTCTTTACTCCTTAAGTTATCGTCGTTGATGCTCGCGCATTCCCGTAGGATGCATCGTACTTGGTTCCCATAGCACTTGCGAGGTTCTTCCGGCTTTAATGGTTCAAACTTGCCAGTTGCCATCTTTGTGATCACCAGTCATCCAATCCCTAGTTTGTTAGGTTTTCATATCCTCTGCTTCTTCTGCTTCTTCTTTTCGGTAGCGGCATCGGCGCCGGTACCTTCCTGATACGTCTCCAACGTATCTATAATTTTTGATTGTTCCATGCTATTATATTATCTGTGTTGGATGTTTAAATGTTTAATGGGCTTTATTATACACTTTTATATTATTTTTGAGACTAACCTACTAACCCAAGGCCCAGTGCAAATTGTTTTTTTTGCCTATTTCAGTGTTTCACAGAAAAGGAATATCAAATGGAGTCCAAACGGAATGAAACCTTCACGGGAGTCGTTTTTGGAACAAACACAACACACAAGACTTGTAGTACACGCCAGGAAAGAAACGAGGCGACCACGAGGGGGGAGGGCGCGCCCAGGGGGGTAGGCGCGCCCCCACCCTCGTGGGCCCCTCGTTGCTCCACCGACATGCCTCTCCTCCTATATATATCCATGTACCCTGAAAACATCCGAGAGCACCACGAAACCCTAATTCCACCGCCGCAACCTTCTGTACCCTTGAGATCCCATGTGTGGAGTAATAGTAGTAGATGTAGAATCGTTTCAGTCTACTTGTCACGGACGTGATGCCTATATACAATGATCATTCCTAGGTATTCTCATAATTATGCGCTTTTCTATCAATTGTTCGACAGTAATTTGTTCACCCACCGTAGAAATCTGCTATCTTGAGAGAAGCCACTAGTGAAACCTATGGCCCCCGGGTCTATCTTCCATTATAATAATCTTCCATCAACTATTAACTTTACCTTACTTTTATTTTGCAATCTTTACTTTCAATCTATATAACAAAAATACCAAAAATATTAGCTTATTATCTCTATCAGATCTCACTTTTGCGCGTGGCCGAGAAGGGATTGACAACCCCTTTATCGTGTTGGTTGCAAGGTTCCTATTTGTTTGTGTAGGTACGAGGGACTCGCGTGTAGTATCCTACTGGATTGATACCTTGGTTCTCAAAAACTAAGGGAAATACTTACGCTACTGTGCTGCATCACCCTTTCCTCTTCAAGGGAAGAATAACGCAAGCTCAAGAGGTAGCAAGAAGAATTTCTAGCGCCGTTGCCGGGGAGATCTACGCAAGAGTCATATACCAAGTACCCATCACAAATTCCTATCCATCGCATTACATTATTTGCCATTTGCCTCTCCTTTTCCTCTCCCCCACTTCACCTTTGCCGTTTTATTTGCCCTTTTTCCGTTCGCCTTTCTGTTTACTTGTGTTGCCATGTGCCCTCTTTTAGATTGCATCTTCGCTTGCTAAATTATGGATCCTCATCCACTTGCTAATCTTTTTAAGAGATCCAATTATGATGAACCTATTGCTAGTGAGCTGCGTGCACTAGATTATCTTTATGAGGTTTTGCTTGAAATTCGTGAATCTAAAATTTGTGATGAAGTGTTGGAAGAGGAAATTTATGAGGTGATTCACGCTAGCTCCTTCATTGAAAAGCATGATTGCAATGATGTTATTATAAATTATATTAATGTCAATTGTATAAATGATATGCAAAACCCTAAGCTTGGGGATGCTAGTATTGCTATGTCCACTACTTGTTGCAATGATCACGATTGGGGTGATTCTTCTTATGATCTTGAAAATTTATTTAAGCCCCATGATGAATATAAGATTGATAATAATGTTTGCAATAATATTGAAAGCGGGTTTGGAAGAGTGTAAACTTTAGATCCCACATATTTTGAGAATGTTCAATCTTATGAAAGTTTTGATAAAAGTGGGTTTGGAGAGGTCATGACTTTAGTTAATGTTAATCCCACTATTTTGGAAGAGTGTCAACTTCGCATGCATATGGATCGTGTTGAGAATATGTTATGTGATAGCTATACTATTGAATTGCTTATGATCGTACATGCAATTATTATGAGAGAGGAAAATATGGTTGTAGAAATTTTCATGTTACTAAATTACCTCTCGTTATGTTGAGATTGCTATTGTTTCTTTCTTCTTCCTTGCATATGCTAGATCTTGTTTGTCTTGCTAATTTGTTTGCCTATAAAATGCCTATGCATAGGAAGTATGTTAGACTTAGATGTGATTTTCACATGCTATATGATGCTCTATTTGTGCTTCAATTCTTATGTTTCATGTGAGCATCATTGAATCCTCAAGCCTATCTTAATGGCTATAAAGAAAGAGCTTGTTGGGAGGCAACCCAATTTTATTTTCTTTGGTTTTACTTCTATTTAGTAATAAATAATTCATCTAGCTTATGTTTAGATGTGGTTTTGTGTTTTAATTAGTGTTTGTGCCAAGTAGAACCTTTGGGAAGACTTGGGTGAAGTCTTTCCGATCTTGCCGTAAAAAATAGAAACTTTTGCGCTCACGAGTTTTTCTGCCATATTTTACTGGAGAGTGCTTTTAAGTTGATTCTTTTTGCAGATGATTAATAGAGAAATTCCTCACGTACACCAATTTATTTCATAAAAAATAGAGTTACAGAAGTATTCGAAAGTTACAGATTGCTATAGACTGTTTTGTTTTTGACAGATTCTGTTTTTCATGTGTTGTTTGCTTATTTTGATGAATCTATGAGTAGTATCAGGGGGTATGAATCATATAGAAGTTGGAATACAGTAGGTTTAGCACCAATATAAATGAAAAAATGAGTTCATTACAGTACCTTAAAGTGGTGGTTTGTTTTCTTATACTAACGGAGCTCACGAGATTTTTGCTAAGTTTTGTGTTGTGAAGTTTTCAAGTTTTTGGGTAAGGATTTGATGGACTATGGAACAAAGAGTGGCAAGAGCCTAAGCTTGGGGATGCCCAAGGCACCTCAAGATAAAATTCAATGACAACCAAAAGCCTAAGCTTGGGGATGCCCCGGGAAGGCATCCCCTCTTTCGTCTTCGTCTATCGGTAACTTTACTTGAGACTATATTTTTATTCACCACATGATATGTGTTTTGCTTGGAGCGTCATGTATGATTTGAGTCTTTACTTTGTAGTTTACCACAATCATCATTGCTGTACACACCTTTTGAGAGAGATACACATGAATCGGAATTTATTAGAATACTGTATGTGCTTCACTTATATCTTTTGAGCTAGATAGTTTTGCTCTAGTGCTTCACTTATATCTTTTTAGAGCTCGGTGGTAGTTTTATTTTATAGAAATTATTGATCTCTCATGCTTCACTTATATTATTTTGAGAGTCTTTTAGAACAGCATGGTAATTTTCTTTGGTTTTAAAATTGGTCCCAATATGATAGGCATCCAAGATGGGTATAATAAAAACTTTCATAAAAGTGCATTGAATATTATGGGAAGTTTGATACTTGATGATTGTTTTGAGATATGAGGATGGTGATGTTAGAGTCATGCTAGTGCATTAATTGTGAATTTGAGAAACACCTGTGTTAAAGTTTGTGATTCCCGTAGCATGCACGTATGGTGAACCATTATGTGATGAAGTTGGAGCATGATTTATTTATTGATTGTCCTCCTTTGTGTGGAGGTCGGGATCGCGCTATGGTTAACTCCTACCAACCCTTCCCCTAGGAGCATCCATTGAATACCTTGTTTTGATGACTTCTAGATTTTTGCAATAAGTATATGAGTTCTTTATGACTAATGTTGAGTCCATGGATTATACGCACTCTCACCCTTTCACCATTGCTAGCCTCTCTTGTACTGCGCAACTTTCGCCGGTTCCATACACCCACCATACACCATCCTCAAAATAGCCACCATACCTACTTATTATGGCATTTCCATAGCCATTCCGAGATATATTGTCATGCAACTTTCCACCGTTCCGTTTATTATGACACGCTTCATCATTGTCATATTGCCATGCATGATCATGTAGTTGACATCATATTTGTGGCAAGGCCACCATGCACAGTTTTTTCATACATGTCACTCTTGATTCATTGCACATCCCGGTACACCGCCGGAGGCATTCACATAGAGTCATATTTTGTTCTAGCTTCGAGTTGTAATCTTTGAGTTGTAAGTAAATAAAAGAGTGATGATATTCATTACTAGAGCATTGTCCCAGTGAGGAAAGGATGATCGAGACTATGATTCCCGCACAAGTCGGGATGAGACTCCGGACGAGAAAAAAAGAAAAAAAGAAAAAGAGGCCATAAAAAAGGAGGAGAAAAGGCCCAAATGAAAAAAAAGAAAAAAAAGAGAAAAATATGAGAGAAAAAGAGAGAAGGGGCAATGCTACTATCCTTTTTCCACACTTGTGCTTCAAAGTAGCACCATGATCTTCATGATAGAGAGTCTCTTGTTTGGCATTTTCATATACTAGTGGGAATTTTTATTATAGAACTTGGCTTGTACATTCCAATGATGGGCCTCCTCAAAATGCCCTAGGTCTTCGTGAGCAAGCGAGTTGGATGCACACCCACTTAGTTTCTTTTGTTGAGCTTTCATACACTTATAGCTCTAGTGCATCCGTTGCATGGCAATCCCTACTCACTCACATTGATATCTATTGATGGGCATCTCCATAGCCCATTAATACACTTAGTTGATGTGAGACTATCTTCCTCCTTTTTGTCTTCTCCACAACCACCACTCCATTCCACCTATAGTGCTATATCCATGGCTCACGCTTACATTGATGTATTGCGTCAAAGTTGAAAATTTTGAAGAAGAAAATGAAGTGTGAAACAATTGCTTGGTTGAAACCGGGGTTGTGCATGATTTAAATATTTTGTGTGATGAAGAGAGAGCATAGCCAGACTATATGATTTTGTAGGGATAACTTTCTTTGGCCATGTTATTTTGAGAAGACATAATTGCTTTGTTAGTATGCTTGAAGTATTACTATTCTGATGACAATATAAACTTTTGTCTTGAATCTTTCGGATCTGAACATTCATGCCACAATAAAGAAAATTACATTGAGAATTATGTTGGGTAGCATTCCACATCAAAAATTCTGTTTTTATCATTTACCTACTCGAGGACGAGCAGGAATTAAGCTTGGGGATGCTTGATACGTCTCCAACGTATCTATAATTTTTGATTGTTCCATGCTATTATATTATCTGTTTTGGATGTTTAATGAGATTTATTATACACTTTTATATTATTTTTGGGACTAACCTACTAACCCAAGGCCTAGTCCAAATTGCTATTTTTTGCCTATTTCAGTGTTTCGCAGAAAAGGAATATCAAACGGAGTCCAAACGGAATGAGACCTTCAGGAGAGCCGTTTTTGGAACAAACGCAACACAGAAGACTTGGAGTACACGCCAGGAAAGAAACGAGGCGGCCACAAGGGGGAGGGCGCGCCCACGGGGGGTAGGCGTGCCCCCACCCTCGTGGCCCTCTCGTTGCTCCACCGACATGCCTCTTCCTCCTATATATATCCATGTACCTTGAAAATATCTGAGAGCACCACGAAACCATAATTCCACCGCCGCAACCTTCTGTACCCGTGAGATCCCATCTTGGAGCCTGTTCCGGAGCTCCACCGGAGGGGGGTCAATCAAAGAGGGCTTCTACATCAACACCATAGCCTCTCCGATGAGTTGTGAGTAGTTTACCACAGACCTTCGGGTCCATAGTTATTAGCGAGATGGCTTCTTCTCCTTGTTTGGATCTCAATACAAAGTTCTCGTCGATCTTCTTGGAGATCTATTCGATGTAATTCTTTTTGCGGTGTGTTTGTCTAGATTCGATGAATTGTGGGTTTATGATCAAGATTATCTATGAACAATAGTTGATTCTTCTATGAAATCTTTTATGCATGATTTAAATATCTTTGCAAGTCTCTTTGAATTATCAGTTTTGTTTGGCGCACTAGATTGATCTTTCTTGCAATGGGAGAAGTGCTTAACTTTGGGCTCAATCTTGTGGTGTCCTTTCCCAGTGACAATAGGGGCAGCAAGGCACATATTGTATTGTTTCCATCGAGAATAAAAAGACGGGGTTTAAATCATATTGCATGAGTTTATCCCTCTACATCATGTCATCTTGCTTTAAGCGTTGCTCTATTCTTATGAACTTAATACTCTAGATGCATGCTGGATAGCGATCGATGTGTGGAGTAATAGTAGTAGATGCAGAATCGTTTTGGTCTACTTGTCACGGACGTGATGCCTATATACAATGATCATGCCTATATATTCTCATAACTATGCGCGTTTCTATCAATTGCTCGACAGTAATTTGTTCACCCACCGTATAAATCTGCTATCTTGAGAGAAGCCACTAGTGAAACCTATGGCCCCCGGGTCTATCTTCCATTATATTAATCTTCCATCAACTATCTATCTTTATTTTACTTTTATTTTGAAATCTTTAATTTCAATCTATATAACAAAAATACCAAAAATATTATCTTATTATCTGTATCAGATCTCACTTTTGCAAGTGGCCGAGAAGGGATTGACAACCCCTTTATCGCGTTGGTTGCAAGGTTCTTATTTGTTTGTCTAGGTACGAGGGACTCACGTGTAGTCTCCTACTGGATTGATACCTTGTTTCTCAAAAACTGAGGGAAATACATACGCTACTATGCCGCATCACCCTTTCCTCTTCAAGGGAAGAACAATGCAAGCTCAAGAGGTAGCACTTCCCCTCCGGTATCTTCCCCGCCGGTCTCGGCGCCGCCATCGGTGTCGGTGCAGTCGGTGTCGATGTCGGCGTTAGTACCATCATCGAGGGCCACCTGCAAACTTTGTTTGTGCTTAGCAGACAAAAAGTCGAGGTACCCTTGTTCACCATCATAATCCATCTCGTTTGCATCTTGTTCAGAAGGCTCGGTTTCTTTGTTGTTTGACATGCTTCCTATGATTAAGTCTCCTCGTTTAATTCTAAAACTATGAAAAAAGAGAAATGACATAAAAAAGAACTATGTTTGCCGGAATTTCATTCCCAACAAGTCCCGGCACTCGATATGCCTACTATCTAGCATAAGTCATGCCAAAATTCACGGAAAATTTTGGCATGACCTTTGCTAAAAATGGACATATCGAGCGCATGAAATTTCCGGAATGGAAATGAATCAACATTCCGGCATAACATTGGCCACTCTGATCATTTACCCGGCACATGATCATCTTGTCCAAATGACATGCCCAAATTCCAAGTAAATTAACCAAAGAACCCTAGCTAGCAGAGAGAGCAGGAGCGGTGGGGGGCTTACAGAGGGTGCAGGCCCGACGACGACCGAGGTTGGGAGGGGTCGGGGCCGGGGTCGAGGCTGGGGCCGGGGCTGGGGCCGGGGCCGTGGGCGAGCGCCGGGGTCGGGTCGGGGTCGGAATCGGGGTCGGGGGCGAGCGTCGGGGTCATGGGTGAGCGCCGGGGTTGGGGGAGAGCGCAGGGGCGCGACGAGGGCAGTGTTGGAAATTTGCCCAAGAGGCAATAATAAAATGGTTATTCTTATATTTCCTTGTTCATGATATTGTCTATTGTTCATGCTATAATTGTATTATCCGGAAATCGTAATACATGTGTGAATACATAGACCACAATGTGTCCCCAATGACTATTGTTCATGCTATAGTTTTATTATCCAGAAATCGTAATACATGTGTGAATATATAGACCACAATGTGTCCCTAGTGAGCCTCTACTTGACTAGCTCGTTGATCAATAGATGGTTACGGTTTCCTCACCATGGACATTGGATGTCGTTGATAATGGGATCACATCATTAGGAGAATGATGTGATGGACAAGACCCAATCCTAAGCATAGCACAAGATTGTGTAGTTCGTCTGCTAAAGCTTTTCTAATGTCAAGTATCATTTCCTTAGATCATGAGATTGTGAAACTCCTGGATACCGTAGGAGTGCTATGGGTGTACCAAACGTCACAACATAACTGGGTGGCTATAAAGGTACACTACGGGTATCCCTGAAAGTATCTGTTGGGTTGGCATGAATCGAGACTCGGATTTGTCACTCTGTATGATGGAGAGGTATCTCTGGGCCCACTCGGTAAGACATGATCGTAATGAGCTCAATGTGACTAAGGAGTTGGTCACGGGATGATGCGTTACGGAACGAGTAAAGAGGCTTGCCGGTAACAAGATTGAACAAGGTATAGGGGATACCGACGATCGAATCTCGGGCAAGTATCATAACGGTAGACGAAGGGAATTGTATACGTGATTATTTGAATCCCCGACATCGTGGTTCATCCGATGAGATCATCGTGGAACATGTGGGAGCCAACATGGGTATCTAGATCCCGCTGTTGGTTATTGGCTAGAGAGATGTCTCGGTCATGTCTGCATGGTTCCTGAACCCGTAGGATCTATACACTTAAGGTTCAGTGACACTAGAGTTGTTGTGGGAAATTGTATGTAGTTACCGAATGTTGTTGGGAGTCCCCGGATGAGATCCCGGACGTAACGAGGAGTTCCGGAATGGTCCGGAGGTGAAGATTTATATATGGGAAGTCATCATACGGTCACCGGAAGTGTTTGATGGTATGCCGGTATTGTATCGGGGCCACCGAAGGGGTTCCAGGGGTCCACCTGCCCCGGAGGGCCCTATGGGCTGTATGTGGAGGGGAACCAGCCCCTAAGTGGGCTAGGTGCCTCCCCCTAGGGCCCATGCTCCTAGGGTTTGGGGGGAACCCTAAAGGGGGCGCCCCCTTGGCTTGGAGGGCAAGCCCCCCTCCCTGGCCACCGCCCCCCTTAGATTGGATCTAAGGGGGCCGCCCCCTCTCCCTTGCCCCTATAAATAGGTGGGGGTGGGAGGGCAGCCGCACCCCTTGCCTAGTGCAGTCCTCCCCCTCCCAACTCCTCCTCTTCCTCTGCAGTGCTTGGCAAAGCCCTGCCGGAGAACTGCAAGCTCCACCACCACGCCGTCGTGCTGTTGGAGCTCTTCCCCAACTTATCCTCCCCCTTGCTGGATCAAGAAGGAGGAGACGTCCCGGGGCTGTACGTGTGTTGAACGCGGAGGCGCCGTTGTTCGGCGCTTAGATCGGAATCAACCGTGATTTGAATCACTACGTGTACGACTCCACCAACCGCGTTCTTGTAACGCTTCCGCATCGTGATCTTCAAGGGTATGAAGATGCACTCCCCTCTCTCGTTGCTAGTCACTCCATAGATTGATCTTGGTGATGCGTAGATTTTTTTAATTTCAGCAACGATGCCCAACAGTAGTATCAGAGCTAGGTCTATGCGTAGTTTCTATGCACGAGTAGAACACAAGTTTTTGAGGGTGTCAATTCTGTCAATTTCCTTGCCGTTGCTAGTCTTATCTTGATTCGGCGGCATCGTGGGATGAAGCGGCCCGGACCAGCCTTACACATACGCTTACCTGAGACAGGTTCCACCGACTGACATGCACTAGTTGCATAAGGTGGCTAGCGGGTGTCTGTCTCTCCCACTTTAGTCGGATCGGATTCGATGAAAAGGGTCCTTATGAAGGGTAAATAGTAATTGGCATATCACGTTGTGGTTTTGGTGTACGTAAGAAACGTACTTGCTAGAAACCTATAACAGCCACGTAAAAAACTTGCAACAACAATTAGAGGACGTCTAACTTGTTCTTGCAGCATATGCCGTGTGATGTGATATGGCCAAAATGATGTGATTAATGATACATGTGATGTATGAGATTGATCATGTTCCTGTAATAGGAATCACGACTTACATGTCGATGAGTATGACAACTGACAGGAGCCATAGGAGTTGTCTTATTTTATTGTATGACCTGCGTGTCAATGAAAACGCCATGTAATTACTTTACTTTATTGCTAACCGTTAGCCATAGCAGTAGAAGTAACAGTTGGCGAGACAACTTCATGAAGACACGATGATGGAGATCATGATGATGGACATCATGGTGTCATGCCGGTGACGATGATGATCATGGCGCCCCGAAGAAGGAGATCAAAAGGAGCAAAATGATATTGGCCATATCATGTCACTATTTGATTGCATGTGATGTTTATCGTGTTTTACATCTTATTTGCTTAGAACAACGGTAGCTTAAATAAGATGATCTCTCACTAAAATTTCAAGAATTGTGTTCCCGCTAACTGTGCACCGTTGCTAAGGTTCATTGTTCTGAAGCACCACGTGATGATCGGGTGTGATAGGCTCTAACGTTCGCATACAACGGGTGTAAGCCATATTTACACACGCAATAGACTTAGGTTGACTTGACGAGCCTAGCATGTACAGACATGGCCTCAGAACAGGGAAGACCGAAAGGTCAAGCATGAGTCGTATAGAAGATACGATCATCTCACGTGATGATCAGACACGGCCTAGTCAATTCGGATCATGTATCACATAGATGACTAGAGAGATGTCTATCTGAGTGGGAGTTCATTAAATAATTTGATTAGATGAACTTAATTATCATGAACATAGTCTAAATATCTTTACAATATGTCTTGTAGATCAAATGGCCCACGCTAATGTTGCCCTCAACTTCAACACATTCCTAGAGAAAACCAAGCTGAAAGATGATGGTAGCAACTATACGGACTGGGTGCGTAACTTGAGGATCATCCTCATAGCTGCCGAGAAAGCATATGTCCTTGAAGCACCGCTAGGTGACGCACCCATTTTCCCAGCAACTCAAGATGTTATGAATGCCTGGCAGTCGCGTAGTGATGATTACTCCTTGGTTCAGTGTGGCATGCTTTACAGCTTAGAATCGGAGCTCCAAAAGCGTTTTGAGCAACACAGAGCATATGAGATGTTCGAAGAGCTGAAAATGGTTTTCCAAGCTCATGCCGGGTCGAGAGATATGAAGTCTCCGACAAGTTCTACAGTTGTAAGATGGAGGAAAACAATTCTGTCAGCGAGCATATACTCAAAATGTCTGGGTTGCACAACCACTTGTCTCAGCTGGGAGTTAACCTTCCGGATGACTCGGTCATTGACAGAATCCTCCAGTCGCTCCCACCTAGCTACAAGAGCTTTGTGATGAACTACAATATGCAAGGGATGGAGAAGTCCATTCCCGAGTTGTATTCAATGCTGAAATCAGCGAAGGTGGAGATAAAAAAGGAACATCAAGTGTTGATGGTGAATAAGACCACTAAGTTCAAGAAAGGCAAGGGTAAAAAGAACTTCAAGAAGGACGACAAGGGAGTTGCCGTGCCCAGTAAGCCAGTTGCTGGGAAGAAGCCAAAGAATGGACCCAAGCCTGAGACTGGGTGCTTTTATTGCAAGGGAACGGGTCACTGGAAGCGGAATTGCCCCAAGTACTCATCGGATAAGAAGGCCGGCGACATCAAAGGTATATGTGATATACATTTTATTGATGTGTACCTTACCAGCGCTCGTAGTAGCTCCTGGGTATTTGATACTGGTGCAGTTGCTCACATTTGTAACTCTAAGTAGGTGCTGGGGAATAAGCGGAGACTAGAGAAGGACGAGGTGACGATGCGCGTCGGGAATGGTTCCAAGGTCGATGTGATCGCCGTCGGCACGCTACATCTACATCTACCTTCGGGATTAGTTTTAAACCTCAATAATTGTTATTTAGTGCCAGCTTTGAGCATGAACATTGTATCTAGATCTCGTTTAATGTGAGATGGCTACTCATTTAAATCTGAGAATAATGGTTGTTCTATTTATATGAGAGATATGTTTTATGGTCATGCCCTGCTGGTCAATGGTTTATTTTTGTTGAATCTCCAACGTGATGTTACACATATTCAAAGTGTGAATACCAAAAGATGTAAGGTTGATAATGATAGTGCCACATACTTATGGCACTGCTGCCTTGGTCATATTGGTGTCAAACGCATGAAGAAACTCCATGCAGATGGACTTTTGGAATCTCTTGATTATGAATCATTTGACACGTGCAAACCATGCCTCTTGGGCAAGATGACTAAGACTCCGTTCTCCAGAACAATGGAGCGAGCAACCAACTTGTTGGAAATCATACATACTGATGTGTGCGGTCCAATGAGTGTTGAGGCTCGCGGTGGCTATCGTTATGTTCTCACCCTCACTGATTACTTAAGTAGATATGGGTATGTCTACCTAATGAAACACAAGTCTGAGACCTTTGAAAAGTTCAGGGAATTTTAGAATGAGGTAGAGAACCAATGCGACAGGAAAATAAAGTTCTTACGATCAGATCATGGAGGAGAATATTTGAGTCACGAATTTGGTACGCACCTAAGGAAATGTGGAATTGTTTCACAACTAACGCCGCCTGGAACACCTCAGCGCAATGGTGTGTCCTAACGTCGTAATCATACTCTGTTGGACATGGTGCAATCTGTGATGTCTCTTACTGATTTACCGCTATCATTTTGGGGTCATGCTTTACAGACTGCCGCATTCACTTTAAATAGGGCACCGTCTAAATCAGTTGAGACGGCACCGTATGAATTATGGTTTGGGAAGAAACCTAAGTTGTTGTTTCTAAAAGTTTGGGGATGCAATGCTTATGTCAAGAAACGTCAACCTGAAAAGCTCGAACCCAAATCGAAAAAATGCGTCTTCACAGGATACCCTGAGGAAACTATTGGGTATACCTTCTACCTCAGATCCGAAGGCAAGGTATTTGTTGCCAAGAATGGATCCTTTCTAGAGAAAGAGTTTCTCTCGAAAGAAGTAAGTGGGAGGAAAGTAGAACTTGATGAAGTGATTGTAACCCCTCTTGAACCGGAAAGTAGCGCAGCACGGGAAGATGTTTCTGTGGTGCCTGCACCGACTAGAGAGGAAGTTAATGATAATGATCATGAAACTTCAGATCAAGTTACTATGCTACTTCGTAGGTCCATGAGGACATGTTCCGCACTAGAGTGGTACGGCAACCCTGTCCTGGAAATCATGTTATTAGACAACGGTGAACCTTCGAACTATGAAGAAGTGATGGCGGGCCCGGATTCCAACAAATGGCTTGAAGCCATGAAATCCGAGATAGGATCCATGTATGATAACAAAGTATGGACTTTGGTGGACTTGCCCGATGATCGGCAAGCCATATAGGATAAGTGGATCTTTAATAAGAAGACTGACACAGATGGAAATGTGACCATCTATAAGGCTCGGCTTGTCGCTAAGTGTTATCGACAAGTTCAAGGAATTGACTACGATGAGACTTTCTCTGCCGTAGCAATGCTGAAGTCTGTCCGAATCATGTTAGCCATTGCCGCATTATATGATTATGAGATCTGGCAAATGGACGTCAAAACGGCATTCCTTAATGGTTTCCTTAAGGAAGAGTTGTATATGATGCAGCCGGAAGGTTTTGTCGATCCTAAGAATGCTAACAAGGTATGCAAGCTCCAGCGCTCCATCTACGGGCTGGTGCAAGCATCTCGGAGTTGGAACATTCGTTTTGATGAAGTGATCAAAGTGTTTGGGTTCATACAGACTTATGGAGAAGCCTATATTTACAAGAAAGTGAGTGGGAGATCTGTAGCATTTCTCATATTATATGTGGATGACATATTGTTGATGGGAAATGATATATAACTTTTGGAAAGTATAAAGGCCTACTTGAATAAGTGTTTTTCAATGAAGGACCTTGGAGAAGCTGCTTACATATTAGGCACCAAGATCTATAGAGATAGATCGAGACACCTCATTGGTCTTTCACAAAGCACATACCTTGACAAGATATTGAAGAAGTTCAATATGGATTAGTCCAAGAAAGGGTTCTTGCCTGTATTGCAAGGTGTGAGATTGAACACGACTCAATGCCCGACCTCGGCAGAAGATAGAGAAAAGATGAGTGTCATCCCCTATGCCTCAGCCATAGGTTCTATTATGTATGCCATGCTGAGTACCAGACCTGATGTGAACCTTGCCATAAGTTTGGTGGGGAGGTACCAAAGTGATCCCGGAATGGAACACTGGACAACGGTTAAGAACATCTTGAAGTACCTGAAAAGGACTAAGGATATGTTTCTCGTTTATGAAGGTGATGAAGAGCTCGTCATAAAGGGTTACATCGATGCTAGCTTCGACACAGATCAGGATGACTCCAAGTCACAAACCAGATACGTGTATATCTTGAATGGTGGGGCAGTCAGCTGGTGCAGTTGCAAGCAAAGCATCATGGCGGCATCTACATGTGAAGCGGAGTACATAGCTACTTTCGAAGCAGCACAGGAAGGAGTCTGGATGAAGGAGTTCATCACCGACCCAGGATTTATTCCAAGCGCGTCGGGCCTGATGACTCTCTTCTGTGACAACATTGGAGCTATTGCCATTGCCAAGGAGCCCAGGTTTCACAAGAAGACCAAGCACATCAAGCGCCATTTAAACTACATTCATGGTTATATTCAAGATGGAGACATAGATATTTGTAAAGTTCATACGGATCTGAATGTCGCAGATCCGTTGACTAAACCTCTTCCAAGAGCAAAACATGATCAACACCAGAACTCTATCGGTGTTCGATTCATCACAATGTAAATAGATTATTGACTCTAGTGCAAGTGGGAGACTCTTGGAAATATGCTCTAGAGGCAATAATAAAATGGTTAGTATTATATTTCCTTGTTCATGATAATTGTCTATTGTTAATGCTCTAATTGTATTATCCGGAAATCGTAATACATGTGTGAATACATAGACCACAACGTGTCCCTCGTGAGCCTCTAGTTGACTAGCTCGTTGATCAATGGATGGTTACGGTTTCCTCACCATGGACATTGGATGTCGTTGATAATGGGATCACATCATTAGGAGAATGATGTGATGGACAAGACACAATCCTAAGCATAGCACAAGATCGTGTAGTTCGTTTGCTAAAGCTTTTCTAATGTCAAGTATCATTTCCTCAGACCATGAGACTGTGCAACTCACGGATACCGTAGGAGTGCTTTGGGTGTGCCAAACGTCACAACGTAACTTGGTGGCTATAAAGGTACACTACTGGTATCCCCGAAAGTATCAGTTGGGTTGGCACGAATCGAGACTGGGATTTGTCACTCCGTATGACACAGAGGTATATCTGGGCCCACTCGGTAAGGCATCATCGTAATGAGCTCAATGTGACTAAGGAGTTGGTCAAAGGATGATGTGTTACGAAATGAGTAAAGAGGCTTGCCGGTAACGAGATTGAACAAGGTATAGGGATACCAACGATCGAATCTCGGGCAAGTATCATACCGGTAGACGAAGGGAATTGTATATGGGATTGTTTGAATCCCCGACATCGTGGTTCATCCGATGAGAACATCGTGGAACATGTGAGATCCAACATGGGTATCCAGATCCCACTGTTGGTTATTGGTTGGAGAGATGTCTCGGTCATGTCTGCATGGTTCTCGAACTAGTAGGGTCTACACACTTAAGGTTCTGCTACGCTAGAGTTGTTATGGGAAATTATATGTAGTTACCGAATGTTGTTCGGAGTCCCGTATGAGATCCCGGACGTCATGAGGAGTTTTGGAATGGTACGGAGGTGAAGATTTATATACGGGAAGTCAACATACGGTCACCGGAAGTGTTCGGAGCTATGCCGGTATTGTATCGAGGCCACTGAAGGGGTTCCGGGGGTCCACCGGGAGGGTCCACCTGACCCGGAGGGCCCTATGGGCTGTATGTGGAGCGGAACCAGCCCATAAGTGGGCTAGGCGCCTCCGCTCTAGGGCCCGTGTGCCTAGGGTTTGGGGGGAACCCTAAAGGGGGCGCCCCCCTTGGCTTGGGGGGCAAGCCCCCCTCCCTGGCCGCCCCCCTAGATTGGATCTAAGGGGGCCGCCTGCCCTCTCCCTTGCCCCATAAATAGGTGGGGTGGGAGGGAAGCCGCACCCCTTGCCTGGCGCAGCCCTCCCCCCTCCCAACTCCTTCTCTTCCTCTGTAGTGCTTGGCGAAGCCTTGCCGGAGAACTGCAAGCTCCACCACCACGTTGTTGTGCTGTCGGAGCTCTTCCCCAACTTCTCCTCCCCCTTACTAGATCAAGAAGGAGGAGACGTCCCTGGGCTGTATGTGTGTTGAATGTGGAGGCGCCATTGTTTGGCGCTTAGATCGGAATCGACCGCGATTTGAATCACTACATGTACAACTCCACCAACCGCGTTCTTGTAATGCTTCTGCATCGCAATCTTCAAGGTTATGAAGATACACTCCCCTCTCTCGTTGGTAGTTACGCCATAGATTGATCTTGGTGATGCATAGAATTTTTTTAATTTCTGCAACGATCCCCAACAGGCAGGGCTCCGGCGGTGCGACGGAGGAAGAGAGAGTGAAAAGAGGCGGGATGAAGAGAGAGTGAGGATTTTGGGGGGTTAAGTGCGCATAGCAATAGCGCGGTTGAACCGAACACGCTATAGCCAAATTATCTATAGTTCGTTTACGAAGAGAGCGCTACTGCTATGTCCGCATAGCTTTAGCGTTTTTATGAGGAAATCGCTACTGCTATCTTGACTTGTTGTAGCCCTTTTTCAGAAAAGCGCTACTGCTATAACCAGTACGTATAGCAATTTTTCCTCTTTGTTTCCTTCTATTTTCTTTTGGGGAAAATAGAACAATATATTACTTCATTGGACCCATGCATAATGGCTAAGTGTGTATACAAAATAGGAACATATATATTACTTCATTGGAGCCATGCATAATGGCTAAGTGTGTATACAAAATAGGAACATATGTATTACATCATTCGACCCATGCATAATGGCTAAGTGTGTATACAAAACAGGAACATATATATTACATCATTTAACTGATAACATACGGTTCCTCAGCGTTGACATTTTCATTTTCGAGTGAGCTTCTTTCCCTTCTTGTTCGTTGAAGAATAATTGAGCCCCTCATTGTAACTTTTCCTTTTCCATGGAGTACGATTTTTCTTAGGTAATGTTGTATTGATTCTTCTTTTGACGTATACTTCATCATCATCGTCATCTTCCCTCATTGGGTTGCCGTAGTGGTCGTAGTCTTCCTCATTGGCGACTCCATCCATTCCAATGATGTTCCTTTTGCCTCTCGTCACGACAACGCGGCTAGGACTGCGCGGGTCGGTTATGAAGAAGCATTGTGTCACGTGCTTAGCGTGTACCCATGGCTCATTTTTTGCAATAGCGTTCACGGTAGCGCTCTTGGCGTTGGGTATAGTCATGGTAGTGAAATACCGGTTTTCTCTTTCGACATTCTTAGCCCATCTGACATGGAACATCATCGTGTTGTGCAGTCCAGAGTAGCCAAGCTCCCAGATCTCCTCGACCCTTCCGTAAAATCTCTCAGTTGCGCCGTTATCGCTGCTAGTCATGCATTCCATCGTCACCCCTGAGTTCTGATCATCACTGTCCATATCTTTGGCCTCCGTGTAGAACGTGTGTCCGTTGATATCGTATGCGTGATAGGTGACGAGGTTGGGCGAGGGGCCATGTGCTAAGGCGTATATGAGCAATCCGTCCTTAGAGCCCTCCTCCGGGGGATTAGCAATAATATGCTCGTTGAACCAATGTAGGAAAGTGGAGTTGTGCTCTCTAGTAACTTCGGCGTCCGTCCTGCATACCCCCCGGTCATGATACTTCTTTGCGATAATTTCTTTATGCAGTGCCATGAAAGGATCTACCTCGTCTAGGCGTTGTAGCACTACCAAGTTTGCTCTGCCAAAATCGTTGCATCGATCTGAGTATGCCACGTGCAGTTCCCTGCGACCGTTGGAGTGACCTTCTCCTTCGAGCCTCCCATCGTGCTTGTTAATGGGCAAACCAACACCAACACCAGGCGGCTAGTCTGCGCCATATACAAAATTCTCACAGAAAGAGATGCACTCTTGTGTCAGATAGCCCTGGATGATGCTTCCATCCGGGCGGGACATGTTACGAATGAATCCTTTGACGATCCCATTCATCCTCTCAAACGACATCATGTTCTACAGGAATGACGGCCCCATGTCTATTATGTCGTCCACAATAAGGACACACATATGCACCATGACGTCAAAGAACGTGGGCGGGAAGTACATCTCAAGCTCATTCAGTATCACAATGATTTCTTCCTGTACGCTTCAGAGCTTCTTCACACTGATCGACTTTTGATAGATGACGGCGAAAAAGTTACAGAGATCAATAAGCGTGTCATGGACGTGCTTGTCCATTATCCTTCTAAGGGCAACAAGTAGTATCTACGTCATCATCACATGACAGTCATGGGACTTCATCCCGCTGAACATTTTCTTGTCCGTGTCTAGATATCTGCTTATCTTGCCACAGTAACCAGAACTAACTTTGACTCTGGTAAGGCACTTAAATAATTGATCGATCAAAGACTGACTTAAGGTGAAGCAAGAAGGGGGGCAATAATCCTCTTCCTTTACTTTCTTGCCCTTCTTCTCCCGTGCCTCTGTATCCGTCTCTGTCTCGCCTGACTTTTTATGGGGCGGCATGTGCAGATCTTCCCTGATATTCAAATCTTGCAAGTCTTTTCTTGCCTTCGGCCCATCCTTGGTCTTATTCGGCATGTTCATCAGTGTCGCGAGCAAGCTCTCAAGAAAATTCTTACAGATATGCATTTGATCAAGGCAATGAGGTGTATCGAGTTTGTGCCGGTACTCCAAGTCCCAGAACACAGACCTCGTCTTCCATACCTTCAGCAGCGGCTCCAGCACCTTTTTCATCGTCTTTCCCGGTGCGGGGCACTGTTCCCAGTTTTTCAATAGCTCATTGATTTTGGCGCCGATCCGCTTACGTGGAGGTCCTCGATGCTCAGCGTGACCATTGAATAGATCTCCATAGTTTCTCCACTGGTCGTCCGGTTCGAGCCATCTTCGATGCCCCATGTACACGATTTTCCCAGACCTGCCATCTTTCCTTGATGTTAGCTGCTGAGACGTCGTATCTTCCATGCACCGCGTGCATCCGCAATATCCATGGCACACCTGGCCTGCGACATATCCATAACCGAGATAGTCGTGCACCGACGTGATCAGCATGGCTCTCATGTAGAAATACTTGCCTTTGCTGGCATCCCATGTGTTTGCCAGTATTTTTCATAACGTGTCTAACTCCTCTTGAAGTAGCCCCAGATATAGATTAATATTATTTCCTGGTCGTTTTGGCCCTTGAATCAGCATGCTCATGTGAATGTACTTCGACTTCATGCACAACCAGGGGGAGGTTGTACATCCATACAAACACGGGCCATGTGCTATGGTTGGTGTTCTGGTTGCCAAACGGATTCATGCCATCGGTACACGCGCCGAGGACGATGTTCCTTGCATCACATTCGAAATACTGATAGAAGCCATTCAACGCTCTCCACTGGCTTCCATCCTTGACATGTCTCAACTTCGGATCATCTCCATCGTCGGGCTTCTTCCTCTCCGCGTGCCAGCGCATGAGCTTTGCTTCCTTGGGATCTACGAAATACCGCTGGAGACGAGGAGTGATCGGTAAGTACCATACAACTTTTTGGGGACATTTCTTCCCGGCCTTCTTGTATCAAGACGCATTGCACACAGGACAACTTCTTTTTTCCGCGTGCTCCTTCCGATAAATTATGCAATCGTTGATGCATGCATGGTATCTAACATGCAGCATATCAAGAGGTCACATGATCTTCTTGGCCTCATCCACACTAGTAGGACATAGATTCCCCATGGGAAGAACATCATTTAGGTACTTGAGATGCTCAACGAGGCTAGTGTCGGTCCATTTGTTTTTAGCCTTCGTCTTCAGGAGTTGGAGCGTGAAACTCAAGCGGGTCACCTCAGGATTGCAACCATCATACAATGGAGTGTTCGAGTCTATGACCAGTTGCTGCAACTTAGCCTCCTCTCTAGAAGCAGCTCTCTCAATACTCGTCTCCTTGCGAAGTAGTCCTTGAACCCGAGGGTCCTGCATGATTGAACTTAGTACCGATGAACTCTACCGCGTGGAGTCTACATTCTCTCCGCCGCCAGGTTTGGCCCCTTCTCCTCCGCCATGTCCGACCCCTTCTCCGCCGCCATGTCCATCCTCTTCCCTGCCACCATTATCGATCATCTCTTCGTCTTGGCCCGTGTCGTCATTGCCTGCCCCCTCGGCGTCCTCACCATCATCATCCTCATTTTCAATTATCCACCCAGTATAGCCATCCATGAAACCAGTCATGAGCAAGTGCACTTTGACACGACTGACGTCATAGGGGTCGAGCCAAACTATTCCTTTGCATTTTCGACACGGACATAAAACCTCTGTCAGGTTATTTTCTTTCATGTCCTACACTGCCGACCGCAACCACTTGTCCACTGACCATCAAGAACGTCTGCACGGTAATAATAAACAAATTGATTATAAAAATGCGTGCATGCATCAAATTCATACAGAAATTTGGCATGACCTTCCCTAAAAATAGGACATATAGATCTAGAGTTTGCCCGGAATTTGCCGAAACGGAAATAAATCGGCATTTCAGCAAAACATAGGCAACTGAAAAGCACAATTCGGCATCAACTCATGCCACACACACAATTTCCATCATATCGTCCAATTATCATATCGCACACACATACACATATTTCCATTCTTGCAAAAGCATGAATTTTTAATCACCTCGCTTCTCGAAATTGAGCACACAGTGGAGATGATGATGCATATGTAGGGAGATCAAAAGTGGACAAAGGTCTTCTTGACAAAGCTAGATCGAGTTAGGGGCACATAGGTCACTTCACTAAATGCTACATCTACCTAGCTAGCTAATTTGGGAGGAGACAACTTCAACTAGGGGAGGGGGAAGGAAAATGAGAAGGAGATGTATTAATGGAGGTGGTGGAGTTAGCTAGGAGCAATAAAGAGAGAGAAAGGTAGGTAGAAGAGGGAGAGTAATGGAGGGAGAAGTATTGAGTAAGAAGCAATGAGGGGGTGAGGAGGTAGGGGAAAGTGAGGAAGAGAGGAGATGGGGGAGGAGGGGGAAGGGAAAAGGTGGTATTATGCCGCGTCTTAGCAGTAGCGCGCTTTCCGTGCATGCGCTACTGCTAAGCGGGGCCCGCCATCTGGCCAGTTTCAAAATTAGCAGCAACGACTAGGGAAAAAGAACGCTACTACTATTACGTTAGCAGTACCGTGTGTCGCGGTAGCGCGCTGCCGATAAACCTAGGTTGGTGGGTACTGTCAGTGGATTTTACTAGCAGCGCGGTTCCACTAGGCCGCGCTACTGCTAACCCGGTAGCAGTAGCGCCTGTTTTGAATCCGCGCTACTGAAAATTAGCAGTAGCGCCTCTTTTTGTACCGCGCTGCTGCTAAGATTCTGTGTATAAGGTTTTCCCTAGTAGTGTAATGTATGTTTTTCCTTGAGTGAAATGTGGTTGTTTGTCCGAGAAAGGTTTGGGGTCAGCTTGTCCATGGGTTCTAGGTTTTAGTCTGGGTGAGATAGCAAGAGAGGCACCCACAATCATCCAACAACTCATAACATTTCATATGAGATTCCAAACATATCAACTTCTATTGCTTCACCAACTATTAGAGTGTCCTTTCAATCACTCAACTCAACATCGTAATAAAAGTGTATTCCACATTTATTTACGCGTTTTATTCCCATATCAAGATCTCAACTACTCTGCTCAATCTTTCCTCGAGTCTGAACATTCTCTGGCAAAATGCCTCACTTCCTTGCAGCGTAAACAAATGACCTTAGATAAATCTAGGGCTTCATGGTGGCTATATGGTTCCCTGGGTTCTTGGCTTCCTTGTTGGGCATTTGCTAGCGTAATGACCTAAATCCTTGCACTGGTAGAATGTGATGTGACTTAGGTCCTTTTCCATAGAAATTGGGTAGTTCTGGGGACACATGCTCTTTCTCTTCCTTGACTTCTTCGTTCCGATCAGGGTTTCTATTTCATGTGGGTCATACTCAAATTCCACTATCGGAAATTCTACTAGATACTCCCTCAAACAATGCTGGGAAATGTGTCCTTCTTCTCCACATGAATAGCATGACTTGATGCAAAGTTTAATTGGATCTTCTTCGTGTGTGCCCTCCACATCTTCCTTCATCACAGGTTCTTCTAAAATTTCCATGAGGGCTCCTTTCATTGATTCTTTCTTCCGCTAGATAGTTCGTTGTACCATGGGGTAAACTTGACACTGAGCAGGGTAGTAGGTAGTCCCTTCATGCAAGAAACAAGTAATCTGCCTTGTTGGGCATTCTTCAGCTGGGTGACTTTCTTCACAATGAGGGCATTCATCCTTGTGCTCCTCCTGGGTGTGTCCTATTTCTCCACAAATCCCGCAGGCACAAGGTTTCTTCTTAGAGTTATCACCACGCTTTCGGATGAGACGGGATTTTAATAGAGTCTTCTTGAATTCCTCCAAACTTTTTGCTCCTTTACATCCTTGTATGGCTTGATGCATTTTTCACCATGTTGCAGTAATTTTTGTAAAGTACTGAAGAGCGTATTGAACCTTATACTTCCTTGCAATCAAATTTTTCCTGAAGTGATCCTCAATGTTTTGTATCCATAGCTCTGCCTCTGGCAGGGTCATTGGTCCAGAGAATGCAAGTATATCTTCATTCATCCTCTATTGGGTCCAAGGGTTTTGGGATGAGATAAGAGAGACAGAGAGGGGTACACACAATACAAACAATAGTTTTGAAGAGACAAATTTTATTTTGTCGCTGTCGGAAAAACATCAAACAAATGACAGCTCACAAACGTCGCATCTAACATAAGTACATAAAAAAGGTTTGGTCTTCTAAAGGTCAATATCTCTTCAAAGTCGTCAACTCTTCAAATCTTCGGAGTATCCATTGTTTGTCACGCCCAAGATATGATTCTATCCCGATCACGTGATACACCTCGTGATTGGGGCGCAACCGCGTTTCAACCGCATTTCGTACCGCATTACATCGTACCATTACAAACATACATGGGGATACAACAATTCATACAAGTCACATGAATAGAACAACATCAATACAAGACATCCGACTACGGATGCAAACATGAAAAACACAACGACATCCATCTGCTATCCCAGGCTGCCGACCAAGAACCTAACCCAAGACAGACGAGGAAGAAGAAGAAAGAACTCCAACACAAAGAACATCACTCTCACGTCAAGTCATCAAAAACTTGCACCTGCAACTGTTGTTGTAGTATATGTGAGCCACGAGGACTTAGCAATCCCATAACCATGGGTATCAAGACTAGCAAAGCTTAATGGGTAGGAAGAGGTTAAGTGGTGAGGTTGCAGCAGCGGCTAAGCATAAATATGGTGGCTAAATTACGAGTACAAGAATAAGATGAGCATCTACGCAAACGGTTGCAAACTAGTAATGATCGGTAAAGATCATGTACTACCCAAATCGGCCCGGGGCGGGCCGCAGTCGGGCCGCGCCTGCTGGAGGGCAAACCTGGGACAGGTGGCGCATGGCTATTAGACGGAGCGGTGGTTGCGGCGGCGCAGGCCGATGGGGGCGCGACAAGTAGCGGCGGAGGAGGCGCTCCGCGCTGAAAACGAGGGGGAGGCGGCGGCTGAGGGTTAGGGGTAGGGTTTTGGCCTAAAATGGAAGGAGATAGGCTACTATATAAAGCAGGGGGTCAGGGTATTAGGGTTTGGGGGGCTTTAGTCCGTTTCAGACCGTACGATCTCGATCGTGCAACTCCGAGTTGAGGGGGGGGTAGCTTGGCTAGTTAGTGGGCTATGTAGAAGGCCTCGGGCTAAGACGAGAGAAGAGAGAGAGAGAGAGAGAGTGGATCGGCGACAGTTTCGGAGACCGAAACATCCGACGTTTAACCGACTATATTGCCGCTATAGGTTAACGGTTGGGCTATCAAACGAACTCCGAATGCGATGAAATTTGACAGACGGTCTGTCTACACTATAATAAGACTACACGCCAAGTTTCAACCCATTCCGAGAACATTTTTCCGGCCACTCATAAAATAAATATACGGAGGTGCCGCGGGCGCGTGTGAGTGTGTCTGGGCTCAGAACGGACAACGGAGAGGACGAGGGGAGCCCGAATGGATGCAAGTTTTGAAAACATGCTGATGCAATGCACATGACGACAAGGCAAAGACACACACGCAAGCAGATGACAAGGCAACAATGACGAATAACTGGCTGACATCTGGCGCATCGGTCTCGGGGACGGATTAAAGAACGCTTGAACAACGCACCGGAAGAATATGAAGACAAACGAAGAGGCATCAATGAAGAATATTTTGGAGGACGAAGTTTAAAACTGAGAACGAAGAAATCTTCTGAAATGATGGCCTTCGGAGGAACACAAAGAAAAGAATTCATGAAATACTCTGGATGAATGAAAAGAAGAAAGGTTGAACCAACTATGAAAAGAGTTTGAAAATGGTCTTGGAGAAGGCACATGACGGATGGAATCCATATTTATGTCCCACTTGAAAAGAATTTGAGAATAGCTCCGGAAAATTAGAAGAGTCAGGTAAGACCTAGGGAAAGACCTGTGGGTTATGAGTCCACCGAAAAGAAAACACCGTTGGAAAAGATTATTCGAATGAGTACTGATGCACCGGAACGATAAAAAGACTCGAATGAGGTGACAACCTCGAATAAATTTGAACATGGACGAATCTCCTGAGATGTCTTCGGAACTCCGGAACAATTAAATAGCGAGAGGCGAACGAGCAATTGGAAAAAAATATTTGAGCCAAGGGAAAAGGATATGGAAGGCACCGAAACTTGAATTGAATCCACCGGAGAAGAAAAGAGACGAAGAATTGTTGAACTAGACGAGAAATCACCAGTTGAAATAATTGAGGAAAATTTCAAAACTTCACACGAGTAGTATGGATACTCTATTAAGGACTCCGGCTCCGAGAAGAAAAGGGGAGGGTGGGTGGGAAAAAGAAAGACAACTTCGGAAGGGGAAACAACATCGGTTGGAAAGAACCGAGGATTGAAGCAAAAGACGAGGAGGGTCAAATCGACTTAACGAGAGATGCACCAGATGAAAAGAGCAGACATCGCAACGAACGAAAACTAACCGCGTGATCCTAAAAAAATTGAAGGGGAAGAGGAGTAATTCAAAACACATACGTCAAGATTGCTCACCAAAGCAACGAAGGGACTGCGGAGTAAAAAGAATTCCTACTCTCCGATATAACTAGACTCCGAAAAAGTTTTCTTCTAGACTCGACAACGGCCAAGCTATGATCAATCAAGGGGGCTCCTATGGTCGGTCGAGGATCTGATACCAACTTGTCACGCCCAAGATGTGATTATATCCCGATCACGTGATACACCTCGTGATTGGGGCACAACCGCATTTCAGGCGCATAGCAAGATGGATATCATTACATTTTACCATTACAAACATACATGGGGATACAACAATTCATACAAGTCACATGAATACAACAACATCAATACAAGACATCCGACTACGGATGCAAACATGAAAAATACAATGACATCCATCTGCTATCCCAGGCTGCCGACCATGAACCTAACCCAAGACTAACGAGGAAGAAGAAGAAAGAACTCCAACACAAAGAACATCGCTCTCACGTCAAGTCATCAGAAACCTACACCTGCAACTGTTGTTGTAGTATCTATGAGTCACGAGGACTTAGCAATCCCATAACCATGGGTATCAAGACTAGCAAAGCTTAATGGGTAGGAAGAGGTTAAGTGGTGAGGTTGTAGCAGCGGCTAAGCATAAATATGGTGGCTAACTTACGAGTACAAGAATAAGATGAGCATCTACGCAAATGGTCGCAAACTAGAAATGATCGCTAAAGATCCTGTACTACCCAGATCGGCCCGGGGAGGGCCGCGGACGGGCCCGGCGGTCCGTGGCGGCTGGAGGGCAGACCCGGGACAGGTGGCGCGTGGCTAATAGACGGGGCGGTGGTTGCGGCGGCGTAGGCCGATGGGGGCGCGACAAGTGGCGGCGGAGGAGGCGCTCGGTGTTGAAAATGAGGGGGAGGCGGCGGCTGAGGGTTAGGGGTAGGGTTTTGGCCTAAAACGGAAGGAGATAGGCTACTATATAAAGCAGGGGGTCTAGGTATTAAGGTTTGGGGGGTTTTAGTCCATTTCGGACCGTACGATCTCGATCGTGCGGCTCCGAACGGAGGGGGGTAGCTGGGCTAGTTAGTGGGCTGTGTAGAAGGCCTCGGGCAAAGACGAGAGAAGAGAGAGTGGCTCGGCGACAGTTTCGGAGACCGAAGCGTCCGACGTTTAACCGACTATATTGCCGCTATAGGTTAACGGTTGGGCTATCAAACGAACTCCGAATGCGATGAAATTTGACAGGCGGTCTGTCTACACTATAATAAGACCACACGCCAAGTTTCAACCCATTCCAAGAACGTTTTTCTGGCCACTCATAAAATAAATATACGGAGGTGCCGCGGGCGCGTGTGAGTGTGTCTGGGCTCAGAACGGAGAGCGGAGAGGACGAGGGGAACCCGAATGGATGCAAGTTTTGAAAACATGCTATTGCAATGCACATGATGACAAGGCAAAGACGCACACGCAAGCAGATGCCAGGGCAACAATGACGAATAACTGGTTGACACCTAGCACATCGGTCTCGGGGACGGATTAAAGAACGCTTGAACAACGCACCGGAAGAATATGAAGACGAACAAAGAGGCATCAATGAAGAATATTTTGCTGGACGAAGTTGAAAACCAAGAACGAAGAAATCTTCTGAAATGATGGCCTTCGGAGGAACACAAAGAAAAGAATTCGTGTAATACTCCGGATGAATGAAAAGAAGAAAGGTTGAATCAACGATGAAAAGAATTTGAAAACGGTCTTGGAGAAGGCAAATGACGGATGGAATCCATACTTACGTCACACTTGAAAAGAATTTGAGAATAGCTCCAGAAATATAGATGAGTCAGGTAAGATCCTGGGAAAGACATGTGGGTTATGAGCCCACCGAAAAGAAAACACCGTTGGAAAAGATTATTCGAATGAGAACAGATGCACCGGAACGATTAAAAGACTTGAATGAGGTGACAACCTCGAATAAATTTGAACATGGACGAATCTCCTGAGATGTCTTCGGAACTCCGGAAAAATTAAATAGCGAGAGGCGAACAAGCAATTGGAAAAAATATTTGAGCCAAGGGAAAAGGATATGGAAAGCACCGAAACTTGAATTGAATCCACCAAAGAAGAAAAGAGATGGAGAATTGTTGAACTAGACTTGAAATCACCAGTTGAAATAATTGAGGAAAATTTCAGAACTTCACACGAGTAGGATGGATACTCGATTAAGGACTCCGGCTCCGAGAAGAAAAGTGGAGGGCAGGTGGGAAAAAGAAAGACAACTTCGGAAGGGGAAACAACATCGGTTGGAAAGAACCGAGGATTGAAGCAAAAGACGAGGAGGGTCAAATCGACTTAACGAGAGATGCACCAGATGAAAAGATCAGACATCGCCACGAATGAAAACTAAACGCGTGCTCCTAAAAAAATTGAAGGGGAAGATGAGTAATTCAAAACACCTACATCAAGATTCCTCACCAGAGCAACGAAGGGACTGAGGAGTAAAAAGAATTCCTACTCTCCGATATAACTAGACTTCGAAAAAGTTTTCTTCTAGACTCGACAACGGCCAAGCTACGATCAATCAAGGGGCTCCTATGGTCGGTTGAGGCTCTGATACCAACTTGTCACGCCCAAGATGCGATTCTATCCTGATCACGTGATACACTTCGTGATTGGGGCACAACCGCATTTCAGGCACTTAGCAAGATGGACTTCATTACATCGTACCGTTACAAACATACATGGGGATACAACAATTCATACGAGTCACATGAATACAACAACATCAATAAAAGACATTCGACTACGGATGCAAACATGAAAAACACAACGACATCCATCTGCTATCCTAGGCTGCCGACCAGGAACCTAACCCAAGACTGACAAGGAAGAAGAAGAAAGAACTCCAATACAAAGAACATCGCTCTCATGTCAAGTCATCAGAAACCTGCACCTGCAACTGTCGTTGTAGTATCTATGAGCCACGAGGACTCAGCAATCCCATAACCATGGGTATCAATACTAGCAAAGCTTAATGGGTAGGAAGAGGTTCAGTTGGGAGGTTGCAGCAGCGGCTAAGCATAAATATGGTGGCTAACTTACGAGTACAAGAATAAGATAAGCATCTACACAAACGGTCGCAAACTAGTAATGATCGCTAAAGATCCTGTACTACCTACGAGTCAAGCATAACCCCACCGTGTTCTCTTCTCAAAGTGAAAAGAGACGGTCACGGTTACTCACGTGGTTCGTGTATTTTATTCGGATCCTCTGTCAAGTTTTCTACAACCGGACATTAACAAATTCCAATCTGCCACATAACCGCGGGCACGGCTTTCGAAAGATCATAACCCTGCAGGGGTGTCCCAACTTATCCCATCACAAGCTCTCACGATCAGCAGAATAAAAATAATAATACCCCTTATCTTAGGGACAACCCGATCAGACTCGGAATCCCGGTGCACAAGACATTTCGACAATGGTAAAATAAGTCCAGCAAGACCTCCCGACATGCTGACACCCTGATAGTAGCCGCGCGTATTTCGTCTCAGGCCACGTCCGGATGAGCGAAGCATATAGGAGCCAGATACCCCAAGTTGCCAAGGGGCGGTCCCGCACAGTGCTCTATTTGGGACCAACACCATCGGCACTGGCCCCTCCCTCTATGTTGAAGAATCCTCGGGCAGCGCTAACTCCCTATGCAATTTAATTAATTAAGTTTTTATTATGTTGCAAATAAAACCAATGTTGGGCCTTGTTGGAGGAGTTTTATTCAAAGACGAACTGTCAAGGGGTCCTCATATATCCAATCGCGTTAGGAACGCAAAATCAAGGAACATAACGCCATTTATCGGCTCCTAAAGCGGCATGAATGGAACAAAACACTGAGCAAAAGACCAAGCCTTCCACCCATTGCCAAGTATATAGGTGTGTTAATATAGTTATAGATATTGTGATATTCCAACAAGCCAAGTTCCAACATGGAGCAATCTTCATCTTCACCTGCAACTAACAATGCTATAAGAGGGGTTGAGCGAGCGGGTAACATAGCCAAACAATGGTTTGCTGGGAAGGTGTCAACGGTTAGAGGTTTCATGGCAACAAGGAGAGAGGCTGACAACAAATGATGGGTAGCGCGACATATAACGATAGCATCAAGACAACTAGCATAGCAATGATAGAAATGAGATCCAAGGGGTGGTCATCTTGCTTGAGATCCCGCAAGGAAGAAGAACGATTCCATGAAGAAGACGAAGAAGAAGCCACGAAGACGAACCAAGTGTAGTCGAACGAATCCTCACGATCGCAACGAAAAATGAACTAGCGAGAAGAAGCACACAACATGGTAAACACACCACTCAAGAACATGACAAGAAGCTCAACCAAGTATGATGCAAGACAAGTCTATATGATGCAAAACATGGCAAGGGATGATGCAAACAAGAACAATACAACCCAACAAGTTTAAATGAGGCCGGAAACAAGATATAACAATTCCGGTAAGTCCTCGTATGAAAATTTCGAAATGGGTCCAGATATGAACAAACCTTAAGTTAAAGTTGTTAAACAGCAACTTAACATGCACCATGATGATCTACTCGAAATTCTAGGCAAGTTTCATATAAAGTTTGTTTAATTCGGAGCTACGGCCTAGAAGATATGAGCAAAACAAGTCAATCATGGCATTGATGCAAAACGCATCCAAACATCAAGCAAACACACTCCGAATAGGTATTCAACATGATATTATGTATCTACATGCAAAAACACACAAGTTTCATATAGGACACGCTCAAAACGAAGCAACAGTTCATCACATACACACGAAACAAGATATATCAACAAGGTGTCCAAAAACAGCAACATGGCACTTGACATCAAAACAACATGATACAATAACATTTGTCAACAAAGGGCATGGCAAGCATGTACATGTCCAGCACTACAAGCATGACCTCTGAGCTACTACCAAACACCACAAGAACATGCTCAAAACATCATGGCAAGATTGCAAAAGATAACAGATTCACAGACTTAGTGAAATAAACTAGACATGACAGCAACAACGACAAGTAGGCATGTTTGCAAGCTTGTGCAACTCAATTCAAAGCATATCATGGCATGTGAATAAAACCAACAACAAGAAGACATGTTTATGAAGCTACTCATGGCAAGAACATGGTCATAGGATGCATAGAACACTAGCTATTCACATGGCAAAACTGAACTTGCTGATAACAGGCTGACAGAAACATTTTATAGCAACTTGAGAGCATGAAAACAACAAGCTACAGCGGGCCATATATGCAAACAAGGGCATGGACGGATAGAGCATAACATGGACAACAAGACATGATCACTTGACATACTAAAACATGCATGGATTTGAGTAGGGCATCAAGCAAACCTGGCAGCAGGTTATAACAGTTTCAGACTTGGCAGTTTTCAACAAGTCTCAGAAAATAACAACAGCAAGTAGGCCTCTTTACAAGCTTGTTGCAAACACCACAAGGCATATCATGAAAAGTGGATTGCACCATAGCAAAGATGGCATGATTGTCCTTCTAAAACATATTGACATGTAGCTGAGACAAAAAATCACACATAAAGATACGAAAAAGACAAATAAGCATCTCATAACAAGTTTTAGCACTTAACAGCCACATGCACTTTTGCAACAGAGATAAACATGGCAATATGACACCTAACATGTATGCAAATGCAACCATCATGTAGAGCATTTCACAATGAACATTTTGACATATCATACACTCCATTTGGACCAACATGCACAAAGATACCACCTCACAAACATGCTAACATATTGTTGACAGACAACAAGGACTTGACACAAACATCACATAGCAGTTTTGCAACGAAGATTAAGGCATCAAGATGAACAGTAACAAGCATGCAAATGCAACTAACATGTAGAGCAGATCACAATGAACATTTTGATATACTACACATCAACATTGGACAAACGAGCACAAAGATATCAACCACACAAGAATGCATCATGATTACAAATGCCAGGGACTTAGTGGGAAAAACAGCCTTGGAGGGCTCGGCTGGACAATGTCTGGGCTGGTCGGACACGTCCGGGGCTGGGGCTCACGGGCCCACCTGTCGGCCACACGAGATAGGCGGAGGGCGGACATGTCCGGCTCCTCCGGACATGTTTGGCCCGGCGAGGAGGTCCGGCGGCAGTGACGGATCTCCGGCGAGGAAAGAGGCCGACGGCGAGGCGCAGGCATCGAGGATGCGAGAGGAGGCTGGAGAAGGCCGCGAGCTGATGGATCCTTGCGGATCCCGGCCGGATCCGGCTGGCAGGCCCCTGGCGGCACTGGATCTGGGCGGGAGGAGTCGCCGGCGAGCTCTAGGCCTGTCCCGGCGGCGAGGGTTTGACAGCAGCGGGCGGCGACCTGCAGGGGCACTGGGAGGGTGTGAGCTCGAGACACAGCGGGGGGAGAAGGGAGGCGGGAGGCCGCACTCATCTGCGGCGGCGGGGACCTTAACAGCGACGGGGACCGACGGGAGGGTGGACGACGGCGGCAGGGCCGTGCGCAGGCGGCGGCGGCGGTGCGCTAGAGGGCAGAGGCGCTGGCGGCGGGGAGCGGGAGCCGTGCGGTGCACGGTGCGGGGCTCGGGCCCAAATCAGCCCGGGGCGGGCCGTGGTCAGGCCCGTTGGGCCGCGGCGGCTGGAGGGCAGACCTGGGATAGGTGGCGCGTGGCTATTGGACAGGGCGGTGGTTGCGGCGGCGCAGGCCGATGGGGGCGCGACAAGTGGCGGCGGAGGAGGCACTCGGCGCTGAAAACGAGGGGGGAGGCGGCGGCTGAGGGTTAGGGGTAGGGTTTTGGCCTAAAATGGAAGGAGATAGGCTACTATATAAAGCAGGGGGTCTAGGTATTATGGTTTGGGCGGTTTTAGTCCGTTTCGGGCCGTACGATCTCGATCGTGCGGCTTCGAGCAGAGGAGGGGTAGCTGGGCTAGTTAGTTGGCAGTGTAGAAGGCCTCGGGCTAAGATGAGAGAAGAGAGAGAGTGGCCCGACGACAGTTTCGGAGACCGAAACGTCCGACGTTTAACCGACTATATTGACGTTATAGGTTAACGGTTGGGCTATCAAACGAACACCGAATGTGATGAAATTCGACAGGCGGTCTATCGACACTATAATAAGACCACACGCCAAGTTTCAACCCATTTCGGGAACGTTTTTTCAGCCACTCATAAAATAAATATTCGGAGGTGTCGCGGGCGCCTGTGAGTGTGTGTGGGCTCAGAACGGACAACAGAGAGGACGAGGGGAGCCCGAACAGATGCAAGTTTTGAAAACATGCTAATGCAATGCACATGATGACAAGGCAAAGACGCACACGCAAGCAGACGACAAGGCAACGATGACGAATAACTAGCCGACACCTGGCGCATCGGTCTCGGGGCATCACACTGTTGTAGCTTCGACACTCCTAATGCATGGTGAAATCCTCTCTACTCTGGAGTGATCAAAATGGAAATGGATATTGTCTAACTATTTAAGGTAAAATAAGAAGATTTGACAAAGCTCGGAAAAGAAGAGAGGTAAAGAATCTTTTTGAAAATTAAGTTTTAGAGAAATTCTTTCCTATGGGCGTGCCAGTTTCTAGGGTCACGTCCTACAGTCAATATGGGCTCTGATACCATCTTGTAGCGACCTGACCCGAATGGATCAAGTCTCTGTGCTTTAAGTGTCATCCTTGGATCGGCATGCTAACACACGCAATACTCGAAGATTTATAACAGAGGCAAATCACATGTATAAAGTAACGTAAATACTATTACCTCAATCCACATAACATAAGTAACAACAAGGTTGTGGAGTTCCATCAACACCAACAGCAAAGTTGAGTGTAGACAACGCAACCCTAACGTATCATTTACTCGTCGAATAATTCCTGCAACATGAGATGATGCAGCCATGTAGGTCAGTACATTGAATGTACTGGCAAATTCACACCATAGAGTAATGATGAACAATAGCTATAACTACACGCATATTTGGCTGGTGGGGGCTATAAGGTTAATTCTGCATAAAGCTAGTTTTTCCCTACCACAAAGGAATGTATTTTTAATTACTACTAAGTTGAATTAAGCAATATTGAGAGTGGTTCCCCCATCTCAAATCCCAAAGTTTACCATAGTCATTAATAACCCAACAAATTAATTATATAGAGTGTTGAGATAAGTCCATAATTTAAATACCAGGATACTCAAGATGTCCATAAGCGGGGACACGGCTACTCATGAATAGTTTGTACACTCTGCAAAGGTTTGTGCACTTTTCCCCACAAGACTCGATCACCTCCGTTTGATTTCTCGCACTTCATGGTGTTTGAGAAACGAATGACCAAGATACAGTCTTTCAGAAGCATTTACTCTTTACCCCGGGATAGACCGGTACACCTACATTCCCCTACACCTGCTAGTCCAACACTGAAAGAGCTCACACAACATACTCAACTATACCAGATCCCATAATGGCTTGTGGCTGTACATGGAAGTTTCTAGGCATGAATGATATATGATCCCTTTGAGCCTGGTTGGCATTCCATAGGATGATCACACGGGTCCTCCGGGATCCCCTCGGGCAAGCACTGGGTTCTCCAGGTGCCCGGGCAAACCACTGGGTGCTCTAGGGTGCCCAACCAACCCACCCAGATGTGTATTAAAGTTGCCACCTTAAACATTCCCTTAGTTGTTATTACACTCACAACTTTCATGAAATCTCACATACCAATCCAAGTCTACAAGCTTGGCTAAGAAATAAGTAACAAAGCGTATATTCCCTGAGTTGATCTCAAGTCATTGGGTTTCGACCTCATGAACTACATAGGAATACCACATGTCATCAAGTCTGACTCATGCAAATCTTTGACGGTATAACTAATGCAAGTAAAACTGGGTATTGGAAAGTATGATCAAAGTGTGAACTTGCCTTGTACTGTTGATGAAGATGATTTGCACTCATAACTCGTGATAGATCTACTCTTCACACTCCAATCAATCTATCATAAGCAAGCAATAGTAACCACACATAAGCAATCATGGAAAAGAATCGAAAAAAACAGAACTCGAAAAACTTCAAAAACGAGCAAACAACCCTTGCAACTGAAAACAATTTCTAACAGTAGCAGAATTAAGTGAATCCGGCCTTATCAGAAAGTTTAGGTCAAGAGTTTCAATTTGCAAAAAGAATCAACTCAAACGGAGTTATAAAACTCAACTTATGACAAAACAAGTTTAAATTCAAATATGTTTGAATTAAAATTTTAAAACTTTCAATAATATTTTTAGTTTGGTTCTCTGAATAGATGAGATCAAGATGAACAATTTGGCGTTGGTTTCGTTGGATTTGGATAAACGGTAGAAAAGTTGTGAGGGTTTAAAGATCAGGGGCTAATTTGTAAAAAAAATATGGATAGGTCCCTGGTAGAAAACTAAAATAAAAAGAAAAACCTAACGAACGAATGTTCGCTACAGAAACTAAAATAAAGAATTCATTCGCTGTGAAGTCCTAACCAGTGAACGTAGTATAATTAACTAACTAAAAGAAACAAATCTAAATCTAGGGTTTCTGAAAAAAAACGAAAAAAAAACGATCTCGGTTTAAAAAAAATGGTCGGATATCGGGCGCACCGGGTCGGCGGCGGGGGTGGTCCTCCGGCGGTCGGCCGTGGCGTTCCGGCGGTCAGCGATGGCGGCGCGCGGCGGCTGACGCGGGCGTTCACGCAAGCGGCGACGGCGGCGCGAGCGGCTCTGGTGCGGGGCGCGGACGCGAGGTTGATCGGGTGGGGAGGGGGTGCTGCCTGGCCTTATAAAGGACTGGCGTCTTGGGGCAGGGGGCAGCCCGGACAGAGTCTGACTCGGCCTTGCCTGGGCGACGCGGTTCGTGCGGTGGGCCGGCTGGGCGCGGCCTAGTCAGTCCGGTTGGAATTTTTTTAGACTCAGAGAGTAAAATAAAATATGAACGACAAAAAAAATGATATATAGGCATATTATATATCGAAATTTTCAGAAAAATATTTTCTATAACATGAACATTTTTCTAGAGTTAAATAAAATACAAAAAAAAAATTGAATAAATCAAACAGTGCTCCTGGTTTATTTAAAAATCAAATTAAAATATTTTAAAATACAAAAATTACTTCAAACTCATTTTTCTCCAATTTTCTATTATAGGGAATCATTTTACCCTACTTTCCATATATATTTTTTGGAGAAAAATAATTTCAATAAAAACCAAATAACTCCAATTTGAAAGTGAGTTTAAAAAATAATTCAAAGGAACTTCCAACTCATATTTCTTATAATTGAAGAAGTCATTTTTATCTTATCTCATGAAAAACATTGAGTTGCAGAAAGTTTCTGGAATTTGAAATATTTACAAAATGGAGTTCAAACCTTTTCAAAACCCTTTTCATTTATTTAAATGGAAGAAGTCATATCATCTTCACTCTAGGGTTTTGTGTTGAAATGAATTTGAATTCACGGAGATCATAAATGCAAAGTGAAAGTTTGGGAAAGTCATTTCATTCCCTCTCATTTAACTTTCAAAAGTTTCAAATTTCACTCAATTTCACACGGCACGTCACACAAGCAATCAAAACTATCTATTTAATATAACATTCCAAAATTTAGAATTTTGGGATGTTTCAACGGGCTGCAATAAGCGGGTGCGAGTGCGAGAGGAGGCCTGGTTGCGTGAGCAAGTGATGGTGCAGGGGTGTTTGTTGTTCACAGAGTTGCTCACGACGAAACTGGGCAACGAGAAATCATGTACCGTCTTGTCTGGATTTTCCTTCGTCCAGTTGATGATAGCCGAGACCAAGTTAGTAGCGAAACCATTTCTGCTTGCCCAAAGGGAGTCCCTTAAGTTAATTCAAGGCCCAGTTGAGAGAGGTGTCCCAGTTGGGCCTCATCAGAGAAGTAGGGCTTTCGGCTGCAAGCTAGTGTTGCTTCTCCTGCAGAAGGAACGTGAACCGTTTAGGAATGTGTAGTCGACTAGATCTGGAGCTAAATGTAAGGTGGTAAAAGAATAATTACCAGTTGTCTAATCAATCTCCTCGTGATCTGGTCCGTGTAAAAAACCAACTTTTCCTTGTCCCACTTGTAGCGGGCCCTGATGAAGTCACGCTCCATGGGGTTGGTGAACTTCGTGAAGGGGTCTGGGATACCCGCGGCTTCATGTTCCGCGTCCTCCTTATCCCATATGGGCCTTCTACCGAGGTAGCCACGGCTTCCGAGGTGATGCTTCCCCATGTTCCTTTGCTGAAGGCTTTTGAATTTTGCATCCTTAGCCTTGGCTACCTCGGTAGCGCAAGTGACCTTGAACTTTTCGAACTCCTCTTCTGTAAGTGTTGGATTTTCCTCCAGAATCTTGGACAGGGGTTCCTCAGCCTCAATAGCTCGTTTCACCCTCCCTTTCCAGGAGGCCAAATCATTAATGAACATGCCCATGGCGTGATTGTTAATCTTTTTCATCTTCGGATCATCCCACGATTGTTCTATGTTATCATCCCGGTCTAGGAACTTGAATCTCTTATGCAACTTCGTCAGGAGCAACTGCGTCAAATGTTCTTTACTCCTTAAGTCATCGTCGTTGATGCTCGCGCATTCCCGTAGGATGCATCCTACTTGGTTGCCATAGCACTTGCGAGGTTCTTCCGGCTCTAATGGCTCAAACTTGCCAGGTGCCATCTTTGTGACCACCAGTCGTCCAATCCCTAGTTTGGTAGGTTTTCGTATCCTCTCCTTCTTCTGCTTCTTCATTTCGGTAGCGGCATCGGCGCCGGTACCTTCCCCGCCAGTATCTTACCCGCCGGTACCTTCCCCGTCGGTCTCGGCGCCGCCATCGGTGACGGCGCTGTCGGTGTCGATGTCGGTGTCAGTACCATCATCGAGCCCGAACTGCAAACCTCGTTTGTGCTTAGCAGACAAAAATTCGAGGTACCCTTGTTCACCATCATAATCCATCTCGTCTGCATCTTGGTCAGAAGGCTCGGTTTCTTTGTTGTTCGACATGTTTCCTATGATTAAGTCTCCTCGTTTAATTCTAAAACTATGAAAAACATGAGAAGTGACATAAAAAAGATCTATGTTTGCTGGAATCTCATTTCCCAGCAACTCCCGGCACTCAATATGCCTACTATCTAGCACAAGTCATGCCAAAATTCACGAAAAATTTAGGCATGAACTTTGCTAAAAAATGGACATATCGAGCGCGTGAAATTCACCGGAATGGAAATGAATCAACATTCCGGCGTAACATAGGCCACTCGGATCATTTACCCTGCAAATAATCATCATGTCCAAATGACATGTCCAAATGACATGTCCAAATTCCAAGTAAATTAACCAAACAACCCTAGCTAGCAAAGAGAGGAGGAGCGGTGGGGGCTTATAGAGGGTCGGGGTCGGGGCCGGGGCCGGGGTCGGGGTCGGGGTCGTGGGCGAGCGCAGGGGTCGGGGTCGGGGTCGGGGGCGAGCGCCGGGGTCGGGGGCGAGCGTAGGGGCGCGGCGAGGGTAGGGCTCCGGCGGCGCGAGGGGAAACAGAGAGTGGGGATTTGGGGGGAAAAGAGACAGGATGAAGAGAGAGTGGGGATTTTGGGGGGTTAAGTGCGCATAACAGTAGCGCGTTTGAATCGAACGCGCTATAGTTAAATTAGCTATAGCGCGTCTACGAAGAGAGCGCTACTGCTTTGTTCGCATAGCTATAGCGGTTTATGAGGAAATCGCTACTACTACCTTGACTAGATGTAGCCCTTTTCAGAAAAGCTCTACTACTATAACAAGTACGTATAGCAGTTTTCCTGCTTGTTTCCTTCTATTTTCTTTGGGGGAAAATAGGAAGATATATATTACTTCATTAGACCCATGCATAATGGCTAAGTGTGTATACAAAATAGGAACATATATATTACTTCATTGGACCCAAGCATAATGGCTAAGTGTGTATACAAAATAGGAACATATATATTACATCATTTGACTCATGCATAATGGCTAAGTGTGTATACAAAATAGGAACATATATATATATATATATATATATATATATATCACATCATTTGACCGATAACATACGGTTCCTCAACGTTGACGTTTTCATTTTTGAGTGAGCTTATTTCCCTTCTTGTTCGTTGAAGAATAATTGAGCCCCGCATCGGCGCCGGTACCTTCCCCGCCGGTCTCGGCGCCACCGTCGGTGCCGGTGCCATCGGTGTCGATGCCGGCGTCAGTACCATCATCGACGCCGACCTGCAAACCTTGATTATGCCTAGCAGACAAAAAGTCGAGGTACTCTTGTTCACCATCATAATCCATCTCGTCTGCATCTTGGTCAAAAGGCTCGGTTTCTTCGTTATTCGACATGATTCCTATGATTAAGTCTCTTTGTTTTATTCTAAAACTATGATTTTTTTTTGAGAAATGACATAAAAAAAGATCTATGTTTGCCGGAATGTCGTTTCCGAGCAACTCCCGGCACTCGATATGCCTACTATCTAGCACAAGTCATGCCAAAATTCATAGAAAATTTCAGCATGACCTTTGCTAAAAAAAGACATATCGAGCGCTTGAAATTCACCGGAATGGAAATGAATCAGCATTTCGGCGTATCATAGGCCACTCGGATCATTTACCCTGCACATAATCATCATGTACAAATGACATGTCCAAATTCCAAGTAAATTAACCAAAGAACCCTAGCTAGCTGAGAGAGAAGGAGCGGTGGGGGGCTTGCAGAGGGTGCAGGCCCGACGACGGACGAGGTTGGGAGGGGTCGAAGTCGGGGTCGGGGTCGGGGTCGTGGGCGAGCGCCGAGGTCGGTGTCGGGGTCGCGGGTGAGCGCCAGGGTCTGGGGCGAGCGCAGGGGCGCGGCGAGGGCAGGGCTCCGGCGGCGCAACGGGGGAAAAGAGAGTGGGGATTTGGGGGAAAAAGAGGTGGGATGAAGAGAGAGTGGGGATTTTGGGGAGTTATGTGCGCATAGCAGTAGCGCGTTTGAACCGAACGCGCTATAGCTAAATTAGCTATAGCGCGTTTGCAAAGAGAGCGCTACTGCTATGTCCACATAGCTATAGCGGTTTTATGAGGAAATCGCTACTGCTACCTTGACTAGCTGTAACCCTGCACATAATCATCATGTCCAAATGACATGTCCAAATTCGAAATATGACATGTCCACTGTAAAATTTGTTTTTTTAATACTAATTCTAATTAACTAACTAGCACTATAAAATTTAAATAGCAACAATTACTTAAACTAAAAAACCTAGCTAAATTCATAACTAAATAGATAACCTAATTAACCTACTACCCTAACTAAAACCAAAGTAAATTAACCAAACAACCCTAGCTAGCAGAGAGAGGAGGAGCGGTGGGGGGCTTACAGAGGGTGCAGGCCCGACGACGGCCGAGGTTGGGCGGGGTCGGGGTCGAGGTCGGGGTCGGGGTCGGGGTCGGGGCCGGGGCCGTGGGCGAGCGCCGGGGTCGGGGGCGAGCGTAGGGGCGCGGTGAGGGAAGGGTCTGGCGGCGTGACGGGGGAAGAGAGAGTGGGGATTTGGGGAAAAAAGAGGCGGGATGAAGAGAGAGTGGGGATTTTGGGGGGTTAAGTGGACATAGCATTAGCGCGTTTTAACCGAACGTGCTATAGCTAAGTTAGCTATAGTGCTTTTACGCAGGGAGTGCTAATGCTATGTCCGTATAGCTATAGCAGTTTTGTGAGGAAAACGCTACTGCTACCATGACTAGCCGTAGCCCTCTTTCAGAAAAGTGCTACTGCTATAACTAGTATGTATTCCTTCTGTTTGTTTCCTTCTATTTTCTTTGGGGGGAAGTAGGAACATATATATTACTTCATTGGACCCGTGAGGTGTATCGAGCTTGTGCCAATACTCGAAGTCCCAGAACACAAACCTCGTCTTCCATACCTTCAGCAGCGGCTCCGGCACCTTTTTCATCGTCTGTCATGTTCCCAGTTTTTCAACAACTCACTGATTTCGGCGCCGCTCCGCTTACGTGGAGGTCCTCGATGCTCAGCGTGACCATTGAATAGATCTCCACGGTATCTCCACTGGTCGCCCGGTTCGAGCCATCTTTGATGCCCCATGTACACGATTTTCCCCGACCCGCCATCTTTCCTTGACGTTAGCTGTTGAGACGTCGTATCTGAAGGAAATATGCCCTAGAGGCAATAATAAAGTTGTTATTTATATTTCCTTATATCATGATAAATGTTTATTATTCATGCTAGAATTGTATTAACCGGAAACTTAGTACATGTGTGAATTCATAGACGAAACAGAGAGTCCCTAGTATGCTTCTACTAGACTAGCTCGTTAATCAAACATGGTTATGTTTACTAACCATAGACATGAGTTGTCATTTGATCAACGATATCACATCATTAGAAGAATGATGTGATGGACAAGACCCATCCGTTAGCTTAGCATTATGATCGTTTAGTTTACTACTATTGCTTTCTTCATGACTTATACATGTTCCTATGACTATGAGCTTATGCAACTCCCGAATACCGGAGGAACACCTTGTGTGCTATCAAACGTCACAACGTAACTGGGTGATTATAAAGATGCTCTACAGGTGTCTCCGAAGGTGTTTGTGGTGTTGGCATAGATCGAGAATAGGATTTGTCACTCCGAGTGTCGGAGAGGTATCTCTGGGCCCTCTCAGTAATACACATCATAATAAGCCTTGCAAGCAAATGACTAATGAGTTAGTCATGAGATGATGTATTACGGAACGAGTAAAGAGACTTGCCGGTGATGAGATTGTACTAGGTATGATGATACCGACGATCGAATCTCGGGCAAGTAACATACCAATGACAAAGGGAACAACATATGTGTTATGCAGTTTGACCGATAAAGATCCTCGTAGAATATGTAGGAGCCAATATGAGCATCCAGGTTCCGCTATTGGTTATTGACCGGAGATGTGTCTCGGTCATGTCTACATAGTTCTCGAACCCGTAGGGTCCGGACGCTTAACGTTCGATGACGATTTGTATTATGAGTTACGTGATTTGATGACCGACGTTTGTTCGGAGTCCCGGATGAGATCACGGACATGGCGAACAGTCTCGAAACGGTCGAGACGTAAAGATCAATATATTGGAAGGCTATATTTGGACATCGGAAAGGTTCCGAGTGATTCGGGTATTTTTGGGAGTACCGGAGAGTTACGGGAATTCGTATTGGGCCTTAATGGGCCATACGGGAAAGAAGAGAAAGGCCTCAAGGGTGGCTGCGCCCCTTCCCCATGGACTGGTCCGAATTGGACTAGGGAAAGGGGGCGTCCCCTTCCTTCCTTCTCCTTCTCCTTTCCCCTTTTCCTATTCCATGTGGGATGTGGAATCCTACTAGGACTAGGGAGTTCTAGTAGGACTCCACACTTTGGGCGCGCCCTATGAGGGCCGGCCACCTTCTCCCTCCATCCTTTATATACGTGGCCAGGGGGCACCCCATAGACATACAAGTTGATTTTAGCCGTGTGCGGTGCCCCTCTCCACAGTTACACACCTCGGTCATATCGGTTCAGTGCTTAGGCGAAGCCCTGCGCCGGTAGCTTCATCATCACTGTCACCACACCATCGTACTGACGAAACTCCCCCGTGACGCTCAACTAGATCAAGAGCTCTAAGGACGTCATCGAGTTGAACGTGTGCCGAACGCGGAGGTGCCGTACGTTCGGTGCTTGGATCGGTTAGATCACGAAGACGTTCGACTACATCAACCGCGTCACTAGACGCTTCCGCTTTCGATCTACGAGGGTACTAAACACACTCTCCCTCTCGTTGCTATGCTTCTAGTAGATAGATCTTGCGTGATTGTATGAAATTTTTGAAATACTACGTTACCCAACAGTGGTATCAGAGCCATGTTTATGCATAGATAATATGCACGAGTAGAACACAATGAGTTGTGGGCGATAATAGTCATACTGCTTACCAGCATGTCATACTTGGATTCAGCGGTATTGTGAGATGAAGCGGCCCGGACCGACATTACGTGCACACTTACGCAAGACTGGTTTCACCGTTACGAGCACTTGTTGCTTAAAGGTGACTGGCGGGTGTCTGTCTCTCTCACTTTAGTTGAATCGAGTGTGGCTACGCCCGGTCCTTGTGAAGGTAAAAATAGCACACATGACGAAAAATCGTTGTGGTTTTTGTATGCGTAGGTAAGAACAATTCTTGCTAAGCCCGTAGTAGCAACGTAAAACTTGCAACAACAAAGTAGATGACGTCTAATTTGTTTTTGCAGGGCATGTTGTGATGTGATATGGTCAAGACGTGATGAGTTATACGTTATTGTATGAGATGATCATGTTTTGTAAAATTATCGGCAACCGGAAGGAGCCTTATGGTTGTCTCATTATTGTATGAATTGTGAAGGCCATGTAATTGCTTTACTTTATCACTATGAGTTAGCGATAGTAGTACTAGCTATAGTTGGCGAGACGACCACGACGCTACGATGAAGATCATGGTGTCTAGCCGGTGACGATGGAGATCATGACGGTGCTTTGGAGATGGAGATCAAAAGCACAAGATGATGATGGCCATATCATGTCACATATTTTGATTGCATGTGATGTTTATCTTATTATGCTTCTTATTTTACTTAGTACGACGGTAGCATTATAAGATGATCCCATACAAAAATTTCAAGGTACAAGTGTTCTCCCTGAGTATGCATCGTTGCGACAGTTCGTCGTGCCGAGCCACCACGTGATGACGGGTGTGATAAGCTCTGCGTTCAAATACAACCGGTGTAAGACAGTTTTGCACGTGCAGAATACTCGGGTTAAACTTGACGAGCCTAGCATGTACAGACATGGCCTCGGAACACTGGAGACCGAAAGGTCGAGCGTGAATCATATAGTAGATATGATCAACATAAGATGTTCACCATTGAAAACTACTCCATCTCACGTGATGATCGGACATGGTTTAGTTAATTTGGATCACGTGATCATTCAGATGACTAGAGGGATGTCTATCTAAGTGGGAGTTCTTTAGTGATATGATTAATTGAACTTTAATTTATCATGAACTTAGTCCTGATAGTTTTTGCATATCTATGTTGCTGTAGATCAATAGCTCGCGTTGTAGCACCCCTATGTTTTTATATGTTCCTAGAGAAAACGAAGTTGAAAGATGTTAGTAGCAATGATGCGGACTAGGTCCGTGATCTGAGGATTATCCTCATTGTTGCACAAAACTATTATGTCCTTGATGCACCGTTAGGTGACAGATCTATTGCAGGAGCAGATGCAAACGTTATGAACGTTTGGCAAAGCTCAATATGATGTCTACTTAATAGTTTAGTGCACCATGCTTTACGACTTAGAACTGGGACTTCAAAAACGTCTTGAACGCCATAGAACATATAAGATGTTCCAAGAGTTGAAATTAGTATTTCATACTCATGCCTGTGTCGAGAGGTATGAGACCTCTGACAGTACTTTGCCTACAAGATGGAGGAGAATAGCTCAACCAGTGAGCATGTGCTCAGATTGTCTGGGTACTACAATTGCTTGAATCAAGTGGGAGTTAATCTTCTAGATAAGTTAGTAATTGAAAAAGTTCTCTAGTCACTATCACCAAGTTAGTAGAACTTCGTGATGAACTATAATATGCAAGGGATGACGAAGGTAATTCCCGAGCTCTTCTCGATGCTGAAATCGGCGAAGGTAGAAATCAAGAAAGAGCATCAAGTGTTGATGGTTAACAAGACCACTTGTTCCAAGTAAAGGGCAAAGGGATAGAAGGGGAACTTCAAGAAGAATGACAAGAAAGTTATCACTCCCATGAAGACACCCAAAGCTAAACTCAAGCCTGAAACTATGTGCTTCTACTGCAAAGGAAATAGTCACTGGAAGTGGAACTGCCCTAGACTTGGTGGATAATAAGGATGGCAAAGTGAACAATGGTATATTTGATATACATATTATTGATGTGTACTTTACTAGTGTTCATAGCAACCCCTGGGTATTTGATACCGGTTCAGTTGCTAAAATTAGTAACTCGAAACGAGAGTTGCAGAAAGAAATATGCCCTAGAGGCAATAATAAAGTCGTTATTTATATTTCCACATATCATGATAAATGTTTATTATTCATGCTAGAATTGTATTAGCCGGAAACTTAGTACATGTGTGAATACATAGACAAAACAGAGAGTCCCTAGTATGCCTCTACTAGACTAGCTCGCTAATCAAAGATGGTTATGTTTCCTAACCATAGACATGAGTTGTCATTTGATCAATGAGATCACATCATTAGAAGAATGATGTGATGGACAAGACCCATCCGTTAGCTTAGCATTATGATCGTTTAGTTTTATTGTTGTTGCTTTCTTCACGACTTATACATGTTCCTATGACTATGAGATTATGCAACTCCCGAATACCGAAGGAACACCTTCTGTGCTATCAAACGTCACAACGTAACTGGGTGATTATAAAGATGCTCTACAGGTGTCTCCGGAGGTGTTTGTGTTGTTGGAATGGATCGAGAATAGGATTTGTCACTCCGAGTGTCGGAGAGTTATCTCTGGGCCCTCTCGGTAATACACATCGTAATAAGCCTTGCAAGCAAATGACTAATGAGTTAGTCACGAGATGATGTATTACAGAACGAGTAAAGAGACTTGCCGGTGACGATATTGAACTAGGTATGATGATACTGACGATCGAATCTCGGGCAAGTAACATACCGATGACAAAGGGAACAACGTATGTTGTTATGCGGTTTGACCGATAAAGATCCTCATAGAATATGTAGGATCCAATATGAGCATCCAGGTTCCGCTATTGGTTATTGACCGAAGATGTGTCTCGGTCATGTCTACATAGTTCTCGAACCCGTAGGGTCCGCACGCTTAACGTTCAATGACGATTTGTATTATGAGTTATGCGATTTGATGACCGACGTTTGTTCAGAGTCCCGGGTGAGATCACAGACATGACGAACAGTCTCCAAATGGTCAAGACATAAAGATCGATATATTGTAAGGCTATATTCGGACATCAGAAAGGTTCCGAGTGATTCGTGTATTTTTCGGAGTACCGAAGAGTTACGGGAATTCGTATTGGGCCTCAATGGGCCAGACGGGAAAGGAGAGAAAGGCCTCAAGGGTGGTCGCGCCCCTTCCCCATGGACTGGTCCGAATTGGACTAGGGAAAGGGGGCGCCCCTTCCTTCCTTCTCCTTCTCCCTTCCCCTTTTCCTATTCCATGTGGGATGTGGAATCCTACTAGGACCAGGGAGTCCTAGTAGGACTCCACACTTTGGGTGCGCCCTATGAGGGCCGGCCTCCTCCTCCCTGCATCCTTTATATATGTGGCCAGGGGGCACCCCATAGACACACAAGTTGATTTTAGTCGTGTGCGGTGCCCCTCCCCACAGTTACACACCTCGGTCATATCATTGCAGTGCTTAGGCGAAGCCCTGCGCCGGTAGCTTCATCATCACCGTCACCACACCGTCGTGCTGACGAAACTCTCCCGTGACACTTAACTGGATCAAGAGCTCTAGGGACGTCATCGAGTTGAACGTGTGCTGAACGCGGAGGTGTCGTACGTTCGGTGCTTGGATCGGTTGGATCGCGAAGACGTTTGACTACATCAACCGCGTCACTAGACGCTTCCGCTTTCGGTCTACGAGGGTACGTAGACACACTCTCCCCTCTCGTTGCTATGCTTCTAGTAGATAGATCTTGCGTGATCGTGGGAAATTTTTGAAATACTACGTTACCCAACAGTATCATCCATGCATCGCGTGCATCCGCAATATTCATGGCACTCCTGGCCTGCGACATGTCCGTAACCGAGATAGTCGTGCACCTTCGTGATCAACACGACTCTCATGTAGAAATACTCGCCTTTGATGGCGTCCCATGTCTTGGCCGGTGTTTTTCATAACATGTCTAACTCCTCTTGAAGTAGCCCCAGATATAGATTAATATTATTTCCTGGTTGTTTCGGCCCTTGAATCAGCATGCTCATGTGAATGTACTTCGACTTCATGCACAACCAGGGGGGATGTTGTACATCCATACAAACACGGGCCATGTGCTATGGTTGGCGTTCTGGTTGCCAAATGGATTCATGCATCAGTACACGCGCCGAGCACGATGTTCCTTGCATCACATTTGAAATACCGATAGAAGCCATTCAACGCTCTCCACCGGCTTCCATCCTTGACATGTCTCAGCTTCGGATCATCTCCATCGTCGGGCTTCTTCTTCTCCGCGTGCCAGCACATGAGCTTTGCTTCCTTGGGATCTCTAAAATACCGCTGGAGACGAGGAGTGATCGGTAAGTACCATACAACTTTCTGGGACATTTCTTCCCGGCCTTCTTGTATTGAGAAGCAGTGCACACCGGACAACTTGTTTTTTCCACGTGCTCCTTCCAATAAATTATGCAATCGTTGATGCATGAATGGTATCTAACGTGCGGCAGATCAAGATGGCACACGATCTTCTTGGCATCATCCACACTAGTAGGACATAGATTCCCTGCAGGAAGAACATCCTTTAGGTACTTGAGATGCTCATCGAGGCTAGTGTCGGTCCATTTTTTTTAGCCTTTGTCTTCAGGAGTTGGAGCGTGAAACTCAAGCGGGTCACCTCAGGATTGCAACCATCATACAATGGAGTGTTCGAGTCTACCACCAGTTGCTGCAGCTTAGCCTCTTCTCTAGAAGCAACTCTCCCAGTACTCGTCTCCTTGTGAAGCAGTGCTTGAACATGAGGGTCCCGCACGATTGAACTTAGTACTAACGAACTCTGCCGCGTGGAGTCCACGTTCTCTCCGCCGCCATGTCTGGCCCCTTCTCCTCCACCATGTCCAGCCCCTTCTCCGCCGCCATGTCCGGCCTCTTCCCCACCGCCATTAACGATCATCTCTTCGTCTTGCCCAGTGTCGTCATTGCCTGCCCCGTCGGCGTCCTCGCCATCACCATCCTCATCTTCAGTTATCCACTGAGTATAGCAATCCATGAAACCAGGTATGAGCAGGTGCGCTTCGACACGACCATCGTCATAGGGGTCGAGCCAAACTATTCCTTTACATTTTCGACACGGGCATAAAACCATTGTCAGGTTATTTTCTTTCATGTCCTGCACCGCCGACCGCAATCACCTGTCCACCATCGTTCCACTGACCATCATGAACGTCTGCACGATAATAATAAACAAACTGATTATAAAAATGCGTGCATCATCAAATTCATACAAAAATTCGGCATGACCTTCCTTAAAAATAGGACATATAGATCTAGAGTTTGCCCGGAATTCGCTGAAACGGAAATAAATTGACATTTCGGCAAAACATAGGCAACCCAAAGCATAATCCGGCGTCAAGTCATGCCACACACACAATTTCCATCATATCGTCCAATTATCATATCGCACACACATACACATATTTCCATTCTTACAAAAGCATGAATTTTTAATCACCTCGCGTCTCAAAATCGAACACACGGTGGAGATGATGATGCACATGTAGGGAGATCAAAAGTGGACAAAGGTATTCTTGACAAAGCTAGATCTAGTTAGGGGCACATAGGTCACTTCACTAAATTCTACATCTATCTAGCTAGCTAATTTGGGAGGAGACAACTTCAACTAGTGGAGGGAGAAGGAAAATGAGAAGGAGATGCATTAATGAAGGCGGTGGAGTTAGCTAGGAGTAATAAAGAGATAGAAAGGTAGGTAGAAGAGGGAGAGTAATGGAGGGATAAGTATTGAGGAAGAAGCAATGAGGGGGGAGGAGGTAGGGGAAAGTGAGGAAGAGAGGAGACGAGGGTAGGAGAAGGAGGGAAAAGGTGGTATTATGCTGCGTCTTAGCAGTAGCGCAGGCTGTAAAGCGTGCTACTGCTAACAGGGTAGCAGCAGCGCGCTTTACGGCCGACGCTACTGCTAAGCGGGGCCCGCCATCTGGCCAGTTTCAAAATTAGCAGCAGCGACTAGGGAAAAAATGGCACTACTACTATTACATTAGCAGTAGCGCGTGTCGCGATAGCGCACTGCTGCTCAACCTAGGTTGGTGGGTACTGTCGGTGGATTTTACTAGCAGCGTGGTTCCACTAGGTCGTGCTACTGCTAACCAGGTAGAAGTAGCGCCTGTTTTGAACCCGTGCTACTGAAAATTAGCAGTAGCGCCTCTTTTTGTACCGCGCTGCTGCTAAGATTCTGTGTATAAGGTTTTCCCTAGTAGTGATGGCCTTGCATGAGACTTTGCATGGCATGATGTCTCAAAAGGATGTGAGGGACGAGAAGAAGCGGCAAAGCAAGAACGAGCAAATGAACAATACCTAGAGCTTCAAAGGAAGAAGCTTGAGATGAACGAGGCGGCCAAGAGGAGGAAGGTCGACATGGAGGAGGCGTCCCGGCATAGGCAAATCGACATCGAGGCCGCCATTGTCTCGGCCAGGCAGAGGCAGCTCGACATCGAGGCCACCAATGCCACAACCAAAGCAAAGGAGGTGGCCCTTGCGATCATGAGCGTGGACTTGACCAAGATGAGTGAGAAGACAAGGAGCTGGTTTGTGGCCAGGCAGAAGGAGAAATTTGACGCCGACGGCCTGAACTAGGTCGTCCGATCGGCCGTGACCATTCTTTTTGGAGGCTGGCATGGGTGTCAGCCGCCCGCTGGGCCGCTGGCTGTCTGCTGGCGAGAAACACATTCATTTTGGAGGCTGACTGTGTTGCCGGCCGCAGATACGTCTCCAACGTATCTATAATTTTTTATTATTCCATGCTATTATCCTTCTAGGATGTCTTATTGGCTTTTATATACACTTTTATATGATTTTTGGGACTAACCTATTAACCCAGAGCCCACTGCCAGTTTCTGTTTTTCTCCTATTTTAGGGTTTTACAGAAAAGGAATATCAAACGGAGTCCAATTGACGTGCCAATTTTGGATGATTTTTTCTGGACCAAAAGAAGTTCCCGAAGTAAAAGAGTTGGGCCAGGAGAGCCACGGGCTGCCCACGAGGGTAGGGGGTGTGCCCTGGGCAGGGGGGCACGCCCTCCTATCTCGTGGACAGCACACAATCCCCCCTGACTTGTGCCCTGCGCCAAAAAATCCTATAAATACTGAAACCTTCGAAAATTAACCTAGATCGGGAGTTCCGCCGCCGAAAGCCTCTATAGCCACCGAAAACCAATCTAGACCCCGTTCCGGCACCCTGCCAAAGGGGGGAACCCTCACCGGTGGCCATCTTCATCATCCCGGCGCTCTCCACGACGAGGAGGGAGTAGTCCACCCTCGGGGCTGAGGGTATGTACCAATAGCTATGTGTTTGATCTCTCTCTCGTTGTCGGGACCCCGATCCTAAGTCACACCGATCTAGCTGTAACACGTCATATCACTTTGCGGCCTCACGCACGGTATCCCCACGGGTGCCACCTTACCTGGCCCGGGACCGTTTGCGCATTTTGGCACACGTATATGACAGTGTCGCTAGCATCCATATGACAAAGAACCCGGGCCGACATGGCTAGTTATAAACCAAAAGCGGCACTAAATTACAGAGACAGGCATCCATGACCCATCAACGAACGTGTCGGTCATCAACGTATGAACCCAAGTCGTAGCAAGCTACATGGACTTAAAGGAACAACGCGTGACATTTCCCCTAAGGGACAGACACAGGAACGAAGAAGGACACATGCCGGCCAGCCTACGTGTTCCGAGCAGTAGCAAGCTACCAAGGCTCATTGGAAGCACTAGGAGGCTTTTCCCTGTAAGATAGGCTACCAAAGGAAAACAACTAGGTGTCGGATCCCACACATACCAAGCATTTCAATCATACACACAATATGCTCAATATGTGCAAATACATCATTGCATCACAACAGAACTCTATGACTCAAAGTACTTTATTTAAGAGGCTCCAAGAGCCATACATAACATATCCATACAAGTAGGAGTCACATGACCCAACACTCAAGTCATACAGTCATACAAGCACAAGCGGAAGCTACATGTCTGGGTACAGACAACATAGAAAATAAAACAGGCTTGGTGTAGCCTGACTATCTACAAGGCCCTTCACAAGCTCCAGATCTTCGTCTGGGTGACAAGCTACTCGTCGACGTCAACGTCTAGGTAGAACCCATCAGAAGGGGCAGGGTTCTCCTCTGCAACAGTTATTAAGCAAACATGAGTACAAAAGTACTCAGCAAGTCTTACAACAGAACCTATCATACATGCAACATTATCAACAGGTGGTAGTGGAGTTCATAGCAGAAAGCCAGATTTGCCTCTTGGCTAACCTATACTACAACTCTTAACAGATTGCAAGATATTACTATGTACACGAGTCCTCTACTCACCACAACAATACACCACCGAGGATCCTCTTCCATCATCCTACGGAAGGGCCATCCACGGCACTCACACTTGTCTTGAGGCTTTTAATAGTATCCATCAACTTGTCTATGAACTGTAAGAGTAACCAAGTAGTCTGTACCGCGAACAACGGCTATTCGAATAGATTGGTAACCCTGCAGGGGTGTACTTCTTCACACATGCTTCCACCACTTATCGCCGTTTACTCGACATGTACTCGGCAACCTTCAAGCGGAAGCCCAGCGAGGGTGTCGGCCACGACCTGACTAACTACACAAGTCTCTCGTCTAGGTTTATCGCCTATTTGGGTTCCATCCGTGGGGAGATCCGGCCGGGGTGTCGCTCACGGCCCCAAACGATGTGTACAGGGTTCCCGAGTCACCAAACGGGCAACCGGTACACCGTGCCACGTACCTGTCGCATCACAGCCCACCCCGAGGGTCAGCGCTGTGCACAACCACCAGTAAACTACAAACACCAGAAACTAGTTGCAACTCCTGGACAGAGAACAGGGGCAGTTAATAAGACGAGAGGGCTTGGAGCGCCCGGAGCCCAATGCGTGGTAGTAATTGTAACTTGAATCACACATACAGATCTCGGGTCCTATGGACGATTCCAATGAAACAACCCACCATGTACTCCTACATGGCTTTTCATCGATACCTTTACCAAACATATTCCACAATTCCTTCTCTTTACCGGTATGATCATTTCACTCTGATCCATCACCCAGATGAACTAGACCTGACACAACTCTAAGCATAGCAGGCAACATAAACAAATAGCATGGTGGATCACACATCACATGGCTCAATCAACTCCTACACATGCTAGTGGGTTTCAACTATTTACTGTGGCAATGACAGGTCATGCAAGGGAATAGGGTTCAACTACCGCAGCAAGTAGCAGTTCACACGCTGTTGCCTTAATGTAGTAAAAGAGAGCAGGAGCGAGAAGATGGGCTAGTATCGGAATGATCAATGACTGCTTGCCTGACAAAGTGGTTGTCGGGTACTGCTCTTCAGTTGGATACGCAGAAGTATCCTCGGGAGCAGGACCTAACACGGAGAATACCGGCGATACAATCAATAAGCAAACAAATGCAACAATATGATGCATGCTCATGATATGGCAAGATGCATGTGTTTTGGGCTAATGCAACTATAACCAGAAGGGTTTGAGTCCATTTGAATCAAAGATTCAAATTGAAACCCAAATTATTATTAAATTAAGTGCATTAACTTGTTTTAATGTAAACAGCAAGGTTAACTTGCTCAAACATGCATGAAACTAGTGCCATTGGAATGATTGGATTTTTCTGATCAATTTTCGTATATAAATCTTTTCCATCTGAGCTACTGTTGAATTTATATGATTTTTTGAAGTTAAAGCATTTTCTGGAATTTCCTGAATTATTTTTAAATCTAAAAATCCCAGAAAATCCTTTACTGCGTCAGCATGACATCATGCTGACGTCAGCCAGTCAACAGGGCGGCCCAGGTCAAACCTGACCAGTGGGACCCACTGGTCAGTGTCACAGTTAGTTAACTGACTAATTAAAATTAAATTAAACACTAAACTAGGTTTGACTAACAGGTAGGGCCCACATGTCAGTGACCCAGGGGGTCAAACCCTTGGTCAAACAGGGCTAACTCGCCGGCGTTTAGCCGCCGGCGAGGCCAAACGCGGCGGTGAGGTGCGGGATTTGTGCTCCGGCTGCCAAAACAACGGCGGAGCACACCTACGGGTAGCTGGGGGTGAGCCGCGTCGAGTGGTGGTGGTGGCTGGCCTCGGGGTCGTCGGAAATGATGCCGGCGACGAGTCCAGCGGCTGCCGGAGTTCGGGCGAGGTCGAACTCGTCGGTGCGGTGCTCGTAGAGGTGCGTGGAGTGATCCTACAGCATCTACACAGAACGGTGAAGCTGGTGGGCACGTTGGCCGAGCCGTTAGATGGCCGGAGCCTCGTCGGCGACGAGCTCCGCGGCGGCGCGTGCAGGTGAGCCTCGTGCGGTGCGTTCAGTGTAGGAGAGAGCAAACGGATAGGGGGAGGACGGAGTTGAGCTCACGGCGGTTGTAGTAGACGCCGAGGCGAGCTTGGGGACGGTCGGAGCTGAGCGGGGCGGCGAGGGGGATCTCTGCGGCCGGAGTTGGGGAAGACGGGGTCGGGGGCGACTCCAGAGCAGGCGAGCGCTCGGGGCTCAGCCTGCTCGATGTAGTCGAGGACGGTGGAGCGGACGGACACGATGACGGAGCTCAGGGACGGCGGTGGACGCGGCTATCACGACGGCGCGAGCACGGCGGCGTCGGCCATGGTGCGGAAAAGGCGAGGGAGAGGAGCTGGGGAGGGTGGAGAGTGTCAGCGAGCTCGGGGAGGAAGTGGGGGATTGATCCCACTCACCAGAACGGCGAGGGAAGGAAGCAGGGCGGCGGGCAGCTGCGTGGCGCGCGCTGCGGCCGCCGTCGAGCACCTGCCTGCCTGCCTGGCCGAGCCAAGCAGCTCGCTGGAGCGGTGGCTGGGTTGGGCCGGCAGGTGGGCCTGTTAGGCGCCAGGTAAGCTCTTTCTCTCTTCTCTTTTTTCTATTTCTTTCTGTTTCATTTCTTTTGCAACTTTGTTGAATTAATGCAAATGCCAGAACATTTTTATAGCTCATAAAACTAGTCATGCCCACTGTATATAATATGAACAGCATGGAACATTTTAGTTTATGATTATTTGGGCACACAAAATATTTTATAGCATTTAAATGCCCAAATGCAAATACCATATGAATTAATCCAGAGACCTTGGATGTCCTAGAAAATTGTGCACCATTTTTGGCAGAGGTTTAAGACCAAGGCAGAAATGATGAACATTTTTGAAGGGCATTTTGGGTACATTGGGAAAGATTTTATTAAACCCTAGTTGTTAGAAGAGGGGTGCTGGGGTTTCTGTCATTCACATTTGAAGTTTCTTTGAAAAAGTAAACATGATGCACACTCTAGCTAGTCCTAATGCAAGCACTGACTAGGGATGTGACAACTCACCCCCACTCAAAAGAATCGCGTCCCGAGATTCGGGTTCCTCCGGAAAGAGGGTGGGGTACTCAAGTCGAAGACGATCCTCCCTTTCCCAGGTAGCTTCACTCTCGGAATGATGTGACCATTGAACCTTGATAAGCTTGATATTGTGACGTCGAGTGGTGCGCTCAGTTTGATCAAGAATACGAACGGGGTATTCTCGATATGTGAGATTGTCCTGGAGATCGAGCGTTTCGTGGTCCACTCCGCGGATAGGATCCGAGAAGCAATGCCTGAGTTGAGATACATGGAAGACATCATGAACTCTCGAGAGGTGCAGAGGTAGTTCCAATTGGTAGGCAACTTCTCCTCGTTTGGCAAGAATGCGAAAAGGACCGATGTAACGAGGGGCCAATTTGCCTTTGATGCCGAAGCAATGGGTTCCCTTAAGAGGAGTAACCCGAAGGTAAGCCTTATCGCCGACTTCAAAAGTCACGGCCTTATGATGACTATCATATTGGCTCTTCTGGCGAGACTGGGCTGTTTTCAATTTATCACGAACGATGCGAACTTGCTCTTCTGCTTCCTGGATCATATCCGGACCAAAGAATTGTCTTTCCCTGGTTTCTGACCAGTTAAGAGGTGTTCGACACCTTCGTCCATATAGAACTTCGAAGGGAGCTTTGCCCAAGCTGGCTTGATAACTGTTGTTATAAGCGAATTCGGCAAATGGAAGACACTTCTCCCATTCCATACCGAAAGAGATGACAGAGGCTCGAAGCATGTCTTCCAGAATTTGATTGACTCGTTCCACTTGACCACTTGACTGGGGATGGAAGGCGGTGCTGAAAGAGAGATGAGTCCCCATAGCATTCTGGAAACTTTCCCAGAATCGTGAAGTGAAAAGACTTCCACGGTCTGAGTTAATCTCCAATGGCACACCATGAAGTGATACTATCCGAGAGATATACAATTCTGCTAGCTGGCTAGCGGTTATACTCTCTCGAACAGGTAGGAAATGGGCTACTTTAGAGAGGCGGTCGATAACGACGAAGATAGCATTATTCCCTTTCCTGGTCCTGGGAAACCCGGTAATGAAGTCCATACCGATCTTGTCCCATTTCCATTCAGGAATAGCTAAAGGTTGAAGGGTGCCAGCAGGTCGTTGATGCTCTGCTTTGACGCGACGACAAACATCGCAGTTAGCAATGAATTGAGCGATTTCTCTCTTCATCCTAGTCCACCAGAACCTCTGGCGTATGTCCTGATACATTTTGGTACTACCGGGATGAATCATGAGAGGAGATTCATGAGCCTCCTTAAGGATTAACTGCCGTAGATGTTGGTTCTTGGGAACCACTAAACGGTTCTCGAAGAAAACAACACCTCTGTTATCAATGGAGAAACAACCTTTAACTCCTTTGTGAATGTTTCTCTTAATTCGGGAAATCCCTGTATCTTGCTTCTGGGCAGCTATGATTTGATCCATAAGGGTAGGTTTCGCCACCAAGGTGGAAAGGAATCCTCGAGGAACAATGTGAAGGTTAAGCTTATGAAATTCCTCGTAAAGAAGTGGTTGCCCTTGTTGTAACATCAGGTTGTTACAATAAGACTTACGACTTAGTGCGTCGGCCATGACATTGGCCTTCCCAGGGGTGTAAGTGATTCCTAAGTCGTAATCTGTGAGCAATTCAACCCAACGTCTTTGCCTGAGATTCAAGTCCGATTGGGTGAAGATGTATTTCAGACTTTGGTGATCAGTGAAGATTTCACAGCGATTACCAAGAAGGTAATGTTGCCATGTTTTGAGTGCGTGGACTACAGCTGCAAGCTCTAGATCATGTGTAGGATAGTTATCCTCATGTGGACGCAACTGTCAAGATGCGTATGCGATCACTTGACGATCTTGCATGAGTATGCAACCTAGTCCTTGTCGCGAGGCGTCGCAGTAGATAATAAAATCCTTGGAAAAGTCTTGTGGTACCAGTACGGGTGCAGATGTCAGGCGTCTTTTCAGTTCCTGAAAGCTGGACTCGCACTGTGGGGTCCACTCAAACTTTTTATCTTTCTTGAGGAGTTCAGTTAGAGGTTTAGCAACCTTGGAGAAATTCTCGACGAAGCGTCGGCAATAGCTCGCTAAGCCAAGGAAACTCCTAACTTGCTTGACCGATTCAGGGGGAGTCCAATCAAGGACGGCTTGAACTCTCTCGGGATTGACAGCAATACCCTTGCCAGAGATCACATGACCTAAATAGGTCACTTCCGGCAACCAGAATTCACATTTAGAGAATTTGGCATAAAGACGGTGCTCTCGAAGTTTCGTCAATACCAGCCTTAGATGCTCAGCATGATCTTTCTTGTTCTTGGAGTAGATGAGTATATCATCAAGGTATACCACGATGAATTTATCCAAGTACTCCATGAATATAGAATTCATTAGCTGGGAAAAGGTGGCTGGGGCATTGGTTAATCCGAAGGACATGACGGTGTACTCGTATTGGCCATAACGAGTAACAAAAGCCGTTTTAGGAATGTCCCCGTTCTTGATTTTGATTTGATGGTAGCCCAACCTCAAATCCATTTTAGAAAAGACTGAGGATCCAGCGAGCTGATCATACAGATCGTTGATCCTGGGGAGCGGATACTTGTTCTTTATGGTGACCAGATTGACAGGTCGGTAATCTACAACCATCCGCTCCGTTCCATCCTTCTTCTTGACGAAGAGGACGGGACAAGCCCAAGGGGAAGAACTAGGACGGATGAAACCCTTGTTCAAGGACTCATCGAGTTGTTTCTTAAGCTCAGCTAATTCTAGGGGTGCCATCTTATAGGGTCTCCTAGAGATTGGGACAGTTCCTGGAATAAGATCTATCACGATCTCGACATCTTTGTCAGGTGGAACACCTGGCAGTTCTTCTGGAAAAACATCCGGAAAGTCACGGACTACCGGGATATCTTCGAGTTCTGGTAGAGGGCTGGCATTAAGAGAGTAGAGCTGACGCTCAGCCATTCGGGCCAAGACATTGACTGTCTTGCCGGATGGGTGTGTAAGTTGAACGGTCCTAGTGTAGCAATCAATCTTGGCTTAATGAGTTGTCATCCAGTCCATACCCAAGATGATGTTTATGTCCGAGGACTTGAGAGCGATTAGAGATGCAAGGAAAACAAGTCTATCGACAAGGATTTCGTTTCCATGGCTTACCCTAGAGGTTTGCCACTTTGAACCAGGAGTTTGAATAACCATGGAAGTAGGCATGTCACAAAAAGTCATGTTGTGCATTCGAGCATAGCTCTCAGATATGAACGAATGGGATGCTCCAGTATAGAAAAGAACAGATGCTGGATGGCAGTTAACGAGAAGCGTACCAAGGACGACGTTAGGATCCTCATAAGCTTCCTCAGCAGAGACATAGTTGACATGACCACGTGCAGTGGGGATTGGCTTGACATAATTCACCTTGCCGGTTGGCTTACCACGGCCAACGGGTTTTCCTAGTTGGTTCTGAGGACACTCACGCATGTAGTGCCCCGGTTCTCCACACTTGAAGCATGTCACAGTGCCAGTGCGTGGAGCAAAGTTGGTAGGTGGTCCTCCATAAGCCTTGGCAGGTGCATACTGTTGAGTTGGGCGAGGCGCCTCATAGGATGGCCTCGTGTGTACTTGGGTGGCAGAGCAGTGTTAGGAACCCACACACGGCGCTTGTGAGAGCCAGAGCCGGATGAGGAACCAAAGTCACGAGGATGCTTGCGTGTGGCTTCGAAATCAGTCTGGCCCGTCTCAGCACTGATAGCTTTGTTTACCAGCTTCTGGAAGGAAGTGCACTCGTGCAGACGTAGATCTCGGCGGAGTTCAGGGATGAGTCCCTTGCGGAACCTCGCCTGCTTCTGGGCATCGGTGGATACTTCCTCAGGTGCATAGCGTGCCAAGTTGCCAAACTCGCGACTATAGCCATCCACAGTTAACCGACCCTGGGTGAAATTGCAGAATTCCTCCCGCTTGCGATCCATGAGACCTTCCGGAATGTGATGTTCACGGAATGCCTCACTGAACTCAACCCAAGTAGTGATTTGGCCAGCAGGACGCATAGCTTCAAAGTTCTCCCACCATAGACTGGCAGGGCCCTCAAGATGGTAGGCAGCGTAGATAACCTTATCAGCTTCGGCCACACGGGCATAGTGTAGCTTGTGGGTGATACTACGAAGCCAATCATCCACATCCAGAGGTTCAGTGGAATGATGGAACTTGGGTGGGCACATCTTGATAAAGTCGTTGATTGACACCACGTCATTCCTCTGACGAAACCCAGTGTTCTGCTCTATGCGTTCCAGCAGACGGTTGGTCTCTCTCTTGTTTAAGGATGGCAATGGGTCGGGTTTGGATCGGGTTGAACAATATCAAATCCATATCCATATCCATGAAGACAGTCTTTGCCCGCCCATGAAAAAATCCACGGGTGAAAAATTATGTCCATGTCCAAACCCGATGGATATCCATACCCATTGGATATTTATTGGGTCCTCTCTAGACATATAAATAAGATATAACACAATGTTAACATAAGATCTTACATTCATCACTTCGTGGCAGGCTATGCTTCACTTATGGTAAATCAATGTCCACTAACAACATAAGATCATTCCGTATTTTTTCTAACAAATGAGAATGATGAGTCATTTAACAAGGAGATAAAAATAAGGGAAGGGCATTGGGGTATGTTACAGTGGGGATTGAATGTAAACTAATAAAAGTTATCACGAGGATTGTGTAATTTATTTTGCATGTTTTGGATAACAAAGTGTAAAATTGCAGTGGGACATGTGACTGCGGGGTAGGGATAGCAGAATTTTGCCATTAAGTCATACTATCAGGTCGGGCTTGGATATACCCACGGGTACAAGATTATATCCATGCCCTACCCACGAGTAATCGGGTCAGGTTTGGGCGCTGCCCATGGACACAAAAGCATATCCAAACCCTATCCATTCGGGTCGGATATCCATGGATATCCATGTCCATGGATAAAATTGCCATCCTTACTCTTGTTTCGTTCTGCCTCGAGCATAACTTCAGCCAAGGAGGGTGGCTGGGGCAGATTCTCATCTCTAGCCCCACTAGCCTCACCCTGCTCCTGAGCAGCAGGAGTGCTGCGAGTGTTGGCCATCCTAGGAAAACAAAACAATGGTTTAGACAAGGATGGCAAAAACTTGACATAGGAGTGCAGAATGTAATGGATGACACGGAATGCAGAGATGTTCATCCGTACGACATGGTAATATAGAAACTGCTATATATACACCAGTGGTCATACACACCATACATAGTTTAGTACAAGCCAAGGCTAAAGTACAACTGCGGTGAAAGACGATACATCCCATCAGAGGCATTCCAAGCTCCTATACATTATTTAACTACACCTCCGAAACTCAGTACTAGCTAAGTCATATTCCACCTGACGCGCGGGACTGTAGAAATACAACTACTACAATACTACTACTGCCACGGTCTAGCTTAGACATTCCCGTAGTAATCTTCGTAAAGATTACCACCGTAGCCTGGAAGTGGAACAGATGGATCTTGAAACTCTCGAGCACTCGAAGGCTGTGGACCATAGGGACATGGATGTGGCCTCGGGCCTGATGCTGGTGGTAACCGACGCCCACGTGGAGGTGTAATACCCCCAACGTCACGCCAATCCATACGATCAGGCATACGAGTCCGCACGGGGTACAAATCCCGCATATCGAGATATCCGGCATGCATAGCAGATGCAAGCCGTGTCAAAGTAGTCCAGTGGGCGGCTCGAGTGTTATATAGCTCCATTCGGAGGGCACGGACCTCACGGTCCCTATCCTCCAGCATCTGAACAGTAGTCTGAAGCAGTGGCTCTTCATGAGCAGCATCAGTATACAGACCAGTGTAGTAGCCTTCCTCTCCGGGAAGTGAGGCTGGCATGTAACAGAACTCACTGTTCAGCAACAGGGCATGCCTAGCCCGGAGGATGGTCATCATCGAATAAGCGGCATCCTGCACTGCCATCTCGATAGTAACCCCGAGTCCATAAGACCAATGGATGGGGTCGTTAGCTCCGGGATATGAGGGGTATATCCGGACTGTGCAGAAATACTGACTCTGATTGAAATCCCGGTACTGTTCCTCCACGGTGTACTCAGGATACCAGCGGTAACCGGTCTTAGTCAGCACACGGACTAGCATGGCCGTGTGACCGGGCACATTAATGCACCGAGTCAAACGAACCACTTGGTGAGGTGTGCGGCCAGACATCTGAAACACGAAGTAATGCAAAGGCATTAGTGTTTCTGGAAGAAATCGGGCAGCATAACAACTGTAAATGCTCAATAAAGATTTGAGACATCATACAAATGATAGCATAGCCACTCAACAATATCATATCAAGGTTCCGGGTCCAACAATTCATCATACTAAAAGGGTAGAAACTGAACTGAGGCTTGAAACCAACAATCCTAAGAGTCTACGGATTAGTAACACGTGAACCTAGTAAGGATAAGAGGCCTAGTCCTAAATCCCCGTAGAAAGAATAGACTGACTCAGATCAGAAGGGCATAAGGTAAAGGAGTAAAAAGAGCCTTACGTTCCCTTCCACAATCAATTCCCCTACATAAACTAAGAATTTCTCTAGACTCAACATCGACCAGTTTGGCTTGAGAAACCTACAGGCAGTCCAGCTCTGATGCCAACGCTGTCGGGACCCCGATCCTAAGTCACACCGATCTAGCTGTAACACGTCATATCACTTTGCGGCCTCACGCACGGTATCCCCACGGGTGCCACCTTACCTGGCCCGTGACCGTTTGCGCATTTTTGCACACGTATATGACAGTGTCGCTAGCATCCATATGACAGAGAACCCGGGCCGACATGGCTAGTTATAAACCAAAAGCGGCACTAAATTACAGAGACAGGCATCCATGACCCAGCAACGAACGTGTCGGTCATCAACGTATGAACCCAAGACGTAGCAAGCTACATGGACTTAAAGGAACAACGCGTGACATTTCCCCTAAGGGACAGACACAGGAATGAGGAAGGACACATGCCCGCCAGCCTACGTGTTCCAAGCAGTAGCAAGCTACCAAGGCTCATTGGAAGCACTAGGAGGCTTTTCCCTGTAAGATAGGCTACCAAAGGAAAACAACTAGGTGTCGGATCCCACACATACCAAGCGTTTCAATCATACACACAATATGCTCAATATGTGCAAATACATCATTGCATCACAACAGAACTCTATGACTCAAAGTACTTTATTTAAGAGGCTCCAAGAGCCATACATAACATATCCATACAAGTAGGAGTCACATGACCCAACACTCAAGTCATACAGTCATACAAGCACAAGCGGAAGCTACATGTCTGGGTACAGACAACTTAGAAAATAAAACAGGCTTGGTGTAGCCTGACTATCTACAAGGCCCTTCACAAGCTCCAGATCTCCGTCTGGGTGAAAAGCTACTCGTCGACGTCAACGTCTATGTAGAACCCATCAGAAGGGGCAGGGTTCTCCTCTGCAACAGTTATTAAGCAAACATGAGTACAAAAGTACTCAGCAAGTCTTACAACAGAACCTATCATACATGCAACATTATCAACAGGTGGTAGTGGAGTTCATAGCAGAAAGCCAGCTTTGACTCTTGGCTAACCTATACTACAACTCTTAACAGATTGCAAGATATTACTACGTACACGAGTCCTCTACTCACCACAACAATACACCACCGAGGATCCTCTTCCGTCATCCTACGGAAGGGCCATCCACGGCACTCACACTTGTCTTGAGGCTTTTAATAGTATCCATCAACTTGTCTATGAACTGTAAGAGTAACCAAGTAGTCCGTACCGCGAACAACGGCTATTCGAATAGATTGGTAACCTTGCAGGGGTGTACTTCTTCACACACGCTTCCACCACTTATCGCCGTTTACTCGACATGTACTCGGCAACCTTCAAGCGGAAGCCCAGCGAGGGTGTCGGCCATGACCTGACTAACTACACAAGTCTCTCGTCCAGGTTTATCGCCTATTTGGGTTCCATCCGTGGGGAGATCCGGTCGGGGTGTCGCTCACGGCCCCAAACGATGTGTACAGGGTTCCCGAGTCACCAAACGGGCAACCGGTACACCGTGCCACGTACCTGTCGCATCACAGCCCACCCCGAGGGTCAGCGCTGTGCACGACCACCAGTAAACTACAAACACCAGAAACTAGTTGCAACTCCTGGACAGAGAACAGGGGCAGTTAATAAGACGAGAGGGCTTGGAGCGCCCGGAGCCCAATGCGTGGTAGTAACTGTAACTTGAATCACACATACAGATCTTGGGTCCTATGGACGATTCCAATGAAACAACCCACCATGTACTCCTACATGGCCTTTCATCGATACCTTTACCAAACATATTCCACACTTCCTTCTCTTTACCGGTATGATCATTTCACTCTGATCCATCACCCAGATGAACTAGACCTGACACAACTCTAAGCATAGCAGGCAACATAAACAAATAGCATGGTGGATCACACATCACATGGCTCAATCAACTCCTACACATGCTAGTGGGTTTCAACTATTTACTGTGGCAATGACAGGTCATGCAAGGGAATAGGGTTCAACTACCGCAACAAGTAGCAGTTCACACGATGTTGCCTTAATGTAGTAAAAGAGAGCAAGAGCGAGAAGATGTGTTTGTATCGGAATGATCAATGATTGCTTGCCTGACAAAGTGGTTGTCGGGTACTGCTCTTCAGTTGGATACACAGAAGTATCCTCGGGAGCAGGACCTAATACGGAGAATACCAGCGATACAATCAATAAGCAAACAAATGCAACAATATGATGCATGCTCATGATATGGCAAGATGCATGTGTTTTGGGCTAATGCAACTATAACCAGAAGGGTTTGAGTCCATTTGAATCAAAGATTCAAATTGAAACCCAAATTATTATTTAATTAAGTGCATTCACTTGTTTTAATGTAAACAGCAAGGTTAACTTGCTCAAACATGCATGAAACTAGTGCCATTGGAAAGATTGAATCTTTTTGATCAATTTTCATATATAAATCTTTTCCATCTGAGCTACTGTTGAATTTATATGATTTTTTGAAGTTAAAGCATTTTCTGGAATTTCCTGAATTATTTTTAAATCTAAAAATCCCAGAAAATCCTTTACTGCGTCAGCATGACATCATGCTGACGTCAGCCAGTCAACAGGGCGGCCCAGGTCAAACCTGACCAGTGGGACCCACTGGTCAGTGTCACAGTTAGTTAACTGACTAATTAAAATTAAATTAAACACTAAACTAGGTTTGACTAACAGGCAGGGCCCACATGTCAGTGACCCAGGGGGTCAAACCCTTGGTCAAACAGGGCTAACTCGCCGGCGTTTAGCCGCCGGCGAGGCCAAACGCGGCGGTGAGGTGCGGGATTTGTGCTCCGGCTGCCAAAACGACGGCGGAGCACACCTACGGGTAGCTGGGGGTGAGCCGCGTCGAGTGGTGGTGGTGGCTGGCCTCGGGGTCGCCGGAAACGACGCCGGCGACGAGTCCAGCGGCTGCCGGAGTTCGGGCGAGGTCGAACTCGTCGGTGCGGTGCTCGTAGAGGTGCGTGGAGTGATCCTACATCATCTACACAGAACGGTGAAGCTGGTGGGCACGTTGGCCGGGCCGTTAGATGGCCGGAGCCTCGTCGGCGACGAGCTCCGCGGCGGCGCGTGCAGGTGAGCCTCGTGCGGTGCGTTCAGTGCAGGAGAGAGCCAACGGAGAGGGGGAGGACGGAGTTGAGCTCACGGCGGTTGTAGTAGACGCCGAGGCGAGCTTGGGGACGGTCGGAGCTGAGCGGGGCGGCGAGGGGGATCTCTGCGGCCGGAATTGGGGAAGACGGGGTCGGGGCGACTCCAAAGCAGGCGAGCGCTCGGGGCTCAGCCTGCTCGACGTAGTCGAGGACGGTGGAGCGGACGGACACGATGACGGAGCTCAGGGACGGCGGTGGACGCGGCTATCACGACGGCGCGAGCACGGCGGCGTCGGCCATGGTGCGGAAAAGGCGAGGGAGAGGAGCTGGGGAGGGTGGAGAGTGTCAGCGAGCTCGGGGAGGAAGTGGGGGATCGATCCCACTCACCAGAACGGCGAGGGAAGGAAGCAGGGCGGCGGGCAGCTGCGTGGCGCGCGCTGCGGCCGCCGTCGAGCACCTGCCTGCCTGCCTGGCCGAGCCAAGCAGCTCGCTGGAGCGGTGGCTGGGCTGGGCCGGCAGGTGGGCCTGTTAGGCGCCAGGTAAGCTCTTTCTCTCTTCTCTTTTTTCTATTTCTTTCTGTTTCATTTCTTTTGCAACTTTGTTGAATTAATGAAAATGCCAGAACATTTTTATAGCTCATAAAACTAGTCATGCCCACTGTATATAATATGAACAGCATGGAACATTTTAGTTTATGATTATTTGGGCACACAAAATATTTTATAGCATTTAAATGCCCAAATGCAAATACCATATGAATTAATCCAGAGACCTTGGATGTCCTAGAAAATTGTGCACCATTTTTGGCAGAGGTTTAAGACCAAGGCAGAAATGATGAACATTTTTGAATGGCATTTTGGGTACATTGGAAAAGATTTTATTAAACCCTAGTTGTTAGAAGAGGGGTGCTGGGGTTTCTGTCATTCCCATTTCAAGTTTCTTTGAAAAAGTAAACATGATGCACACTCTAGCTAGTCCTAATGCAAGCACTGACTAGGGATGTGACACTCGTGTTCTTGAGATGGCACGATCTTGATGTATCACGAGCTTTGCTATTCTAGTTGGATCTTATGATGCTTCTCCCCCTCTACTCTCTTGTAATAGATTGAGTTTTCCCTTTGAAGTTATCTTATCGGATTGAGTCTTCAAGGATTTGAGAGCACTTAATGTATGTCTTGCACGTGTTTATCTGTGGTGACAATGGGATATCATGTGATCTACTTGATGTATGTTTTGGTGATCAACTTGCGGGTTCCGTGACTTTGGGAACCTATGCATAGGGGTTGGCACACGTTTTCGTCTTGACTTTTAGGTAGAAACTTTGGGGCACTCTTTGAAGTTTTATGTGTTGGTTGAATAGATGGTTTTGAGATTGTGTGATGCATATCGTATAATCATGACCACGGATACTTGATGTGACAATGGAGTATCTAGGTGACATTAGGGTTTTGGTTGATTTGTGTCTTAAGGTCTTATTCTAGTATGAACTCTATGATAGATTGACCGTTACTACGGACTCTTGAATAGATCGATCAGAAAGAATAGCTTTGAGGTGGTTTCGTACCCTACCATAATCTCTTCGTTTGTTCTCCGCTATTAGTGACTTTGGAGTGACTCTTTGTTGCATGTTGAGGGCTAGTAATATGATCCAATTATGTTATCCTTGTTGAGATAACTTGCACTAGTGAAAGTATGAACCCTAGGCCTTGCCTACTATCATTGCAATACCGTTTATGCTCACGTTTACCACTTGCTACCTTGCTGTTTTTATATTTTCCTTTTACAAAAACCTATATCTACCATCCCTATTGCACTTGTATCACCATCTCTTCGCCGAACTAGTGCATCTATACAATTTACCATTGTATTTGGTGTGTTGGGGACACAAGAGACTCTTTGTTATTTGGTTGCAGGGTTGCTTGAGAGAGACCATCTTCATCCTACGCCTCCCACGGATTGATAAACCTTAGGTTATCCACTTGAGGGAAGTTTTCTACTGTCCTACAAACCTCTGCACTTGGAGGCCCAACAACGTCTACAAGAAGAATGTTGTGTAGTAGACATCAAACTCTTTTCTGGCGCCGTTGCCGGGGAGGTTAGTTCTTGAAGGTATATCTTTAGATCTTGCAATCGAATCTTTTAGTTTCTTGTTTTATCACTAGTTTGGTTTATAAAAGAAAACTACCAAAAAATGGAATTAAGGTTACCTCATATGCTTCATCTTTTTAATATCTTTCGTGAAAATGATGGGAAGGAAAATTTTGCTCAAGTACTAGAAGAAGAATTACATAGAATGCTTGGCATAAAATATGTGCATGATGAGCATGATTGCAATGTTATTAGTATGAATTTTTTGAATACCCATGATGCTAATGATATGCAAAGCCACAAGCTTGGGGATGCTATGTTTGATGAAAATGATATGTGTAGTCCCCCAAGTTTTGATGAGCAAATTTATTATGATGAAAGCATGCCTCCTATATATGATGATTATTGTGATGACACATATGCTATTAATAATAATGATAACCATGAAACTTGTCATCATGATTTTAGTTTTCAATTGGATTATGCTTCACATGATAGTTATTTTGTTGAGGTTGCTCCCACTACTATGAATGAGAAGAATTTTGCTTATGTGGAGAGTAGTAAAATTTCTATGCAAGTAGATCATGAAAAGAATGCTTTATGTGCTGGTTATATTGTTGAATTCATTCATGATGCTACTGAAAATTATTATGAGAGAGGATCATATGCTTCTACATATTGCAATAATATCAAGTTTCCTCTCTATGTGCTTAAAGTTTTGAAGTTATGCTTGTTTTGCCTTCCTATGCTAGTTGATTATTGTCCCCATAAGTTGTTTTCTTACAAAATCCCTATGCATAGGTTGTGGGTTAGACTTAAATGTTCTAGTCATATTCTTCATGATGCTCTCTTTATATTTCAATTCTTATCTCTTATGCGAGCATCATTGAAATCATCATGCCTAGCTAGGGTCGTTAAACGATAGCGCTTGTTGGGAGGCAACCCAACTTTATTTTAATTTCTTTGTTTTTTCTTATGTTTAGGAATAAATATTGCATCTAGCTTCTGTTTAGATGTGGTTTTGTGTTTTAATTAGTGTTTGTGCCAAGTAGAACCTTTGGGAAGACTTGTGTGAAGTTTATATGATCTTACTGTGAAAAACAGAATTGTTAGCACTCGCTAGAATGGTCATCGGATTTTACTGGAGCGTGCTATTTAGTTGATTCTTTTTGAAGATGATTAATAAACAAATTCCTCACGTTTACCAATTTATTTTGAATTTTTTGGAGTTACAGAAGTATGCGAAACCTGCAGATTACTACAGACTGTTCTGTTTTTGACAGATTATGTTTTTCGTGTGTTCTTTGCTTATTTCAATGCATCTATGAGTAGTATTGGGAAGTATGAACCATAGAGAAGTTGGAATACAGTAGGTTTAATACCAATATAAATAAAGAATGAATTCATTACAGTACCTTTCAGTAGTGGTTTGCTTTCTTACACTAACGGAGCTCACGAGATTTTTGTCTAAGTTTTGTGTTGTGAAGTTTTCAAGTTTTGAGTATTGCTTTGATGGACTATGGAACAAAGAGTGGCAAGGGCCTAAGCTTGGGGATGCCCATGGCACCCCAAGGTAAAATTCAAGGACAACCAAAAGCCTAAGCTTGGGGATGCCCCGGGAAGGCATCCCCTCTTTCATCTTCATCCATCGGTAACTACACTCGGAACTATATTTTTATTCACCACATGATATGTGTTTTGCTTGGAGCGTCAATTTAGTTTATTTTGTTTTGCTTGCTGTTTGAATAATATCCCAAGATCTGAAATTATTAAATGTTAGAGAGTCTTCACATAGTTACATAATTATTCAACTACTCATTAATCTTCACTTATATCTTTCGGAGTAGTTTGTTATTGCTCTAGTGCTTCACTTATATCTTTTAGAGCACGGCGGTGGTTTTATTTTGAAGAAATAGATGAACTCCCATACTTCACTTATATCCATTTGAGAATCTATTAAAACAGCATGGTAATGTGCTTAGGCTATAAAACTAGTATTCCCATGATAGACATCCAATATCAATGTAGTAAAAACTTTCACACTAACTGCATTGAATATGATGAGAAGTTGGATGCTTGATAATTGTTTTGAGATATGAGGATAGTGATATTAGAGTCATGCTAGTGGAGTTATTATGAAATGGAGAAATACTTGTGTTAAAGTTTGTGATTCCCGTAGCATGCACGTATGGTGAACCGCTATGTGACGAAGTTAGAGCATGAGGTATTTGTAAAGTGTCAACCTTTGTGTGGAGGTCGGGGGCGCGCGATGGTTAACTCCTACCAACCTCCCCCCTAGGAAAATGCGTTGATTGCTTTGTTTTGATGATTCGTAGATTTTTGCAATAAGTATATGAGTTCTTTATGACTAATGTTGAGTCCATGGCATTATACGCACTCTCACCCTTCCACCATTGCTAGCCTCTCTTGTACCGCGCAACTTTCGCCGGTACCATACACCCACTATATATCCTTCTTCAAAACAGCCACCATATTATTCCTTAAAACAGCCACCATACCTATCTATCATGGCATTTCCATAGCCATTCCAAGATATATTGCCATGCATCTTTCCACCATCCCGTTCATATGACACGCTTCATATTGTCATATTGCCATGGATGATCATGTAGTTGACATCGTATTTGTGGCAAAGCCACCATGCATATTTTTTCACACATGTCACTCTTGATTCATTGCACATCCCGGTACACCGTCGGAGGCATTCATATATTGTCATACTTTGTTCTAGTATCGAGTTGTAATACCGAGTTGTAAATCAATATAAGTGTGATGATCTTCATTATTAGAGCATTGTCCCGTGTGAGGAAACAAAAAAAAACAAAAAAAGGATAAAGGCCAAAAAAAAGAGATGGCCCAAAAAAATAGAGAGGGGCTAAATAAAAAAAAGCCCCTCAAAAAAATGAGAGAAAATAGAGAAGGGACAATTGCTACTATCATTTTCCACACTTGTGCTTCAAAGTAGCACCATGTTCTTCATGATAGAGAGTCTCATGTTTAGTCACTTTCATATACTAGTGCGAATTTTCGTTATAGAACTTGGATTGTATATTTCAACGATGGGCTTCCTCAAATGCCCTAGGTCTTCGTGAGCAAGCAAGTTGGATGCACACCCACTAGTTTGTTTTGTTGAGCTTTCATACATTTTTAGCTCTAGTGCATCCGTTGCATGGCAATCCCTACTCACTCACATTGATATTTATTGATGGGCATCTCCATAGCCCGTTGATACGCCTAGTCGATGTGAGACTATCTCCCTACTTTTTGTCTTCTTCACAACCACCTCTATTCCACCCATAGTGCTATGTCCATGGCTCACGCTCATGTATTGCATGAAAGTTGAAAGGTTTCAAAGAATAGAGTATGAAAACAAGTGCTTGGCTGAAATCGGGGTTGTGCATGATATGAATATTTTGTGTGATGAAGAGGGAGCATAGCCAGACTATATGATTTTGTAGGGATAACTTTCTTTAGCCATAGTATTTTGAGAAGACATGGTTGCTTTGTTAGTATGCTTGAAGTATTATTATTTCTTATGTCAATATAGACTTTTGTCTTGAATCTTTCATATCTGAACATTCATGCCACAATTAAGAGAATTACATTGAAAAATTATGTTAGGTAGCATCCACATCAAAAATTCTGTTTTATCATTTACCTACTTGAGGACGAGCATGAATTAAGCTTGGGGTGCTGATACGTCTCCAACATATCTATAAATTTTTATTGTTCCATGCTATTATATTATCCTTCTAGGATGTCTTATGGGCTTTTATATACACTTTTATATGATTTTCGGGACTAACCTATTAACCCAGAGCCCAGTGCCAGTTTATGTTTTTCTCCTGTTTTAGGGTTTTACAGAAAATGAATATCAAACGGAGTCCAATTGACGTGCCAATTTTTGATGATTTTTTCTGGACCAAAAGAAGCCCCCGAAGTAAAAGAGTTGGGCCAGGAGATCCACAGGCTGCCCACGAGGGTGGGGGCGCGCCCTCCTATCTCGTGGACAGTCCAGAAGCCCCCCTGACTTGTGCCCTACGCCAAAAAATCCTATAAATACTGAAACCTTCGGAAATTAACCTAGATCGGGAGTTCCGCCGCCGAAAGCCTCTGTAGCCACCGAAAACCAATCTAGACCCCGTTCCGGCACCCTGCCGGAGGGGGGAACCCTCACCGGTAGCCATCTTCATCATCTCGGCGCTCTCCATGACGAGGAGGGAGTAGTCCACCCTCGGGGCTGAGGTTATGTACCAGTAGCTATGTGTTTGATCTCTCTCTCGTGTTCTTGAGATGGCACGATCTTGATGTATCGCGAGCTTTGCTATTCTAGTTGGATCTTATTATACTTCTCCCCCTCTACTCTCTTGTAATGGATTGAGTTTTCCCTTTGAAGTTATCTTATTGGATTGAGTCTTTAAGGATTTGAGAACAATTAATTTATGTCTTGCACGTGTTTATCTGTGGTGACAATAGGATATCATGTGATCTACTTGATGTATGTTTTGGTGATCAACTTGCGGGTTCCGTGACCTTGGGAACCTATGCATAGGGGTTGGCACACGTTTTCGTCTTGCCTTTCCGGTAAAAACTTTGGGGCACTCTTTGAAGTTCTATGTGTTGGTTGAATAGATGATTATGAGATTGTGTGATGCATATCGTATAATCATGCCCACGGATACTTGCGATGACAATGGAGTATCTAGGTGACATTAGAGTTTTGGTTGATTTGTGTCTTAAGGTCTTATTCTAGTACGAACACTATGATAGCTTGAACGTTACTACGGACTCTTGAATAGATCAATCTGAAAGAATAGCTTTGAGGTGGTTTCGTACCCTACCATAATCTCTTCGTTTGTTCTCCCCTATTAGTGACTTTGGAGTGACTCTTTTTTGCATGTTGAGGGCTAGTAATATGATCCAATTATGTTATCCTTGTTGAGAGAACTTACACTAGTGAAAATATGAACCCTAGGCCTTGCCTACTATCATTGTAATACCGTTTATGCTCACGTTTACCACTTGCTACCTTGTTGTTTTTATATTTTCCTTTTACAAAAACATATATCTACCATCCCTATTGCATTTGTATCACCATCTCTTTGCCGAACTAGTGCACCTATACAATTTACCATTGTATTGGATGTGTTGGGGACACAAGAGACTCTTATTTATTTGGTTGCAGGGTTGCTTGAGAGAGATCATCTTTATCCTACGCCTCCCACGGACTGATAAACCTTAGGTCATCCACTTGAGAAAATTTTGATACTGTCCTACAAACCTTTGCACTTGGAGGCCCAACAACGTCTACAAGAAGAATGTTGTGTAGTAGACATCAGCCGCTGCCTGTGTTGCCGGCCGTTGGCTTTGTTGCCGGCGAGGACGTGTAGGCCGCTGGCTCTGTTGCCGGCCGTTGGCTTTGTTGCCGGCGAGGACGTGTAGGCCGCTGGCTCTGTTGCCGGCGTGATGAACTAGGGCCGTTTGGTATTTGAAACGTTGTTCTCTTTTTAAAATGAAGGCGGACAAGATGGAGCCAGAGGATGCGGCCGCACGCTGAACGCACGGTCACCGCATCCCAGAACACGCCCACACACAACTCCATCACCCTATCCAAACGGACAGAATTCAAGCAAAACGAACTTCCATTTAGGATCACGCGATGGAGTTGGCGTGCAACCCCTCCCTCCTCGATCCACACAGCCAGAGCCTGCACCACCCAGGAAGCCAATGGAAGGATAGAAGGAGGAGAAAAGACACGGCGGCAGGAGCCCATGCATGCATGCCTTGCCCGGCCCTGATGCACACGGCCAGAGAGCCAGGACAGTCTGGCCTTTCGCTTTTTCTCAGGGCCATCTCTGACGCCCGTACCTCGTCTTCTCTATTTGTAATTATTTGGGGCTATTTTGTACTGTACTCTACTGTAGCCATGGCAGCAGTATGCCCGTATGTGTAGAGACACGCACGCGTACGGGCACGTGTGCCGAGCCGTCGCCCATCGACGTGCAGTACGTGCAAGGAAAAATACGGAAGTGTAAAAAAGGACGGCGCAGATGTAATGTGTGGCTAGCTACGTCGCACATGGGCACGTAGTAGTACTCCCTCCGTCCAGAAATATTTGTCATCAAAATAGACAAAAAAAGGATGTATCTAAAACTAAAATACATCTCCTTTTATTTAATTTGATGACAAGTATTTCCGGACGGAGGGAGTACATGCTAGTTCGCGACAGTGGGGCAGCTAACCTTGCCTGACCGGTCCTCCCTCTTCAATCGATGACGTGCGGTGCAATGGTTGACAAGTCTCTCGTAGGGTGTGCTTCGCACGCAGTCACACACACACCTCCAGCGACCATGGCGAGCGGGGAGAGATCATACCCGCCGAATATGCATACGACGTTTCATGTCCGATGCTCGTCCGACAGTGTAGCGGATGGAAATTTTCGGACCGGAATTACTACACGTGCGACATTGACAAGTTCGATTCATGTGTACGATTTAAGATCTAAAAATAGTGAGGAAGAGGCGTCGATCCATTGGCTGGGCAGCTGGAATAGCTGCGAGCGTTCGCAGAGCTTCTTCTATGAAAAAAAAAATACCAACTAGGATTAACCCTTGGGTTCGTCTTATTTTTAAGATCCAAAAATAGTGTGCTCGGCGTTGGTTAGATCCCATGAACGGCTCGATTAGCAATTCTCGTTTCGAAAACAGATTAGAATTCCACTGCCAATGTGTGATTTTTCTTCTTTTTCTTTTGAGCCTTTTATGATACATCAAGTAATTTGGGTCACTTATTTTTTTGGTTTGACGCCCACACGAGGCAATACTAGACTAGATTTCGGGATTTATATAGAGGCCCGAGGAGCATTTGGGATAGTTCAGGGTAATTAATCCCGTAGCCGGGTTCACCACAGCTTCACCCTCCCGAAGGAAGTGTGCCTCAACCACGACCACGTCCCGTGATGAGCACCAGACAAGCCGTCGCTCGGCAGAGAAGCATGACCCCTCATGGAAACATAAGGGCATCTTCAACGGTAACCCGCAATTTTTTCTCCACTATCCGTCCATGGGGGGGGGGGGGGGGGGGGGGG
>LR738710.1:754007981-754018085 GCA_902687465.1 Secale cereale
GGGCAGTCCGCGAACACTTATGCGGAAGGTCACTATCTAACCATAGCCGTAAATGCCCATCTCTGTTAAATTTTAATCGCCAAATAACCACGTGATTCCCTTTAAAAAACTATGAGTAGTAGCTTCTTGTTCGGCAGAAGGCTATTAACCCACGTGCTAGTGTGGTTTCTGCCAAAGCTAGTTGCTTCCGCCACTGAACTAGCCTTTTTTCCGCCAAATGGGCTTGGTCATTTTCAAACCTTCCACCAAAAGGCCAAATCTATTTACAAATCTTCCGTCATCCCTCAACGTGTGATAAACAATGTTAATAGAAATCTAATCATCTTGTCAAATGCTAATCATATAGCAAAGTATCCTTCCGCCAAATTCCCAAATATATTTGCAAAGATTTCGTCAAATGTCCAAATACTAATCACCTTGCCAAATGCTAATCACATGGAAAGAAGTAACCTTCCGCCAAATGTGCAACTATATTTGCAAAGCTTCCACCAAATGCCCAAATACTAATCATCTAACATGCTAACCTTCCGCCATCCTGACGAAGAGGTGGGGTACGTGCGGACTTTTGGATTGTCATGAGGATGTCTGGTCGCGCAAAACTTCCCCATATTTGTCTCCATTTTATGGGAGAAGGTACGTCCGGGCCGCGCCGCAGATCGATATAGGACCGCGTTGGATGGCTTCCGCTGTCCGGACAACGCGGTCCGAACGGATGCAGGCGGCTTGAGGGTCGGCGTTGGAGATGCCCTAACCGCCAGATTGTACGCCATCCACCGGCTGTTAGGTCTTGTTGTGCGCCAAGTGCTGAATCCCTTCGAGCGACATACCCCTATCATGTGGCCGCTATTTCCTAGCATTTTCAAACAAAGTCAAAGAATATCAAAACGTGTTGTGCTTATACATGGAATTTTTTTAGGCTGGTAATTCTCCAGGTTTGCATCATGACAACTCCTTGAAATGCAGAGCAATTACTCTCATGTAACATGGTAATTCCTGGAGAATTTTTACATACAACCTGACAATTTTTTAGGCTGGCAATTCTCCATGTTTGTGCCATGTGAACTCCTTGAAACGCATGGCAATTACTTTCATGCAGGATGGGATTTTTTCTGAGAATTTTTACATACGACCTGATAATTTTTACTATAAAACGTGGCAATCGTATACAACGGCATGGTAATTTTATCTATTTTTGCATGGCAATTAGAGCGTTCACTGTGTGGCTTTTTTTTTGAGCGATTCTTTTGTTCTTTCCTAGATGGCGAACAATCATTCGCTCAGATTACCTCCTTAAGAACGTCGAATGTATAATGGTGTCCTTAGTAAATTACACCTGTTAGGATTAAAAAATGGAAGGGAAAATGTATCTCAATAGAAAATTACCAATATGTCATTAAGACAAAATCTGAGTCGTTTCATATTAACCGTTGGATCAACTTAATAATACACATTATATTGCGTAGTATGATGTACTGCAATTTTTTTTTAATATATAAAAGCATGACAGTCAGATAACGTGGTCCGCTTGTCGAAACCAAACCCGATTGTGCCCGTCGTCGATGAATCGATTAGAGGGGGAGTTGATATAGGGGGAGACTTGTATGAGATCTCATATTTAGGTGATACACAAGATCAAACCTAAAAAAAACATATTTTGTCATTTCAAAATAACATCTAAAATTATTTGACAACATTCATGTGGGGTATCTATACAACTCCAAAAAAAATCAGCTCATGTGCATTTAGAGATTAAAAAAAGGCAAATTCAAATGTGAATAGTGACATCTTTAGGGTGAATAGTACTTTGACACTATTCACATCTGATTTTGTCTTTTTTTTCTATTAATGTAAGTTGAATTAGAAGCTAAAACTTTTTGAGGTTGTACATCAAACATTGATGTGTATCTTAATTTTTTTTAGAATGTTTGAGCATGCATTTTTTTTCTTTCAAAAAAGATCGATCTCGTCTAATGTGAGATCTAACAGGAATCTCTCCCGACATGTTGCTATTACTCTTATGCATTGCAGGTGTGGGATCGGAGGGGGTCTAGTGCATATACCTTTTTGGGGGTACCTGTGTGTAACAGTGTAATTGTGTTTGACTCCCAAGATCTTAGTTTTGGTTTCTTGCATTCTACGTATCCCCACTCCACCATCCATGATCTGTTGACTTATTGAGCAACAGGGATGTCCTTTCTTCTTGGTCTTGTTGTTTTCATCTTTTTGGAAGGGTTCTTTTGGTGTGGGATAGGCATGTGCGCAAAATCAAACACACACACATATTATCGCTTAGACGTCAATTAAGTGGTGGAACGATAGCTATAGGTGGGTAGAAATGCAAGCATTCTTTTTCCTGTTTGCTGTAGAAATATATTTTAGTTAGTTTCGCTAAATCTAAGTCGCCTGGGATCTTCTTCACGTTCAGGTTTGCGTAGTTGCGAGGGGATCATGATTAGATTAGACATGTAAAGCACCTTTGGCTTTGACATTTCATTCGACTTATGTGTAGACAAACTTTATTTTTCATGTATGCATCCGTTGCTCGGATTTGTTCTCTCGGTGGCGCAATATGGTCAATCTAAACGTGAACTATCGCCTTTGGTTCACCTTAATCACCATAACATAAAACTATTTGCATGTAATTTGCACGCCGAGTTAATTAGAGGACCCCTACCAGTTAGCTTGGGTGGAGGTTTTGCGGATGTGGTGCCGGTTAATAGCATATTTGCAAAGTGAATCGACGAATAAGGATGCTGACATGGCATGAAGGCATAGGCTGACCCCAGGGCTACATGGGTATGGACATGGGCCCAACTACAACTAGGACCAAAAGATATGATAGTTTCACATGCAAATTTACAGTTTTAAGGTGACAAGAAGTAGGCTACGTGACTTCAAAGTTTTCTTTTTCAGAGTTCATTTCTCGCCTCGCGACTTGCCATGACGACTGAACGACGTGGTGTCCCTTATCTATGGCTTCAGTGCAGTTCAGGGCGCAACAATGAAGTGAGCTAACTAAGGCCAATATGGTTTGTCTGTTGTCCAAGTTGTTGGTTGCTTGTCCAGAGAGAAGAACTAATGCATGTTCGACACAATTATCTGTGGTGCCGAGGGAGTTAGGAGGAGATGGAGGCAAGAAGATGAAATGAGTTGTTTCACCACATCACCTTAGACCATGCTAACATCATTGGACTACTGGAGCAAGTATAATAGGGTGTAAGCAACCAATAAGAGTTGCGACATCATATTTATCTTGAATTGGAGAAGAGAGAATAGAAGCAGGATGTAGATTTATAGTCAGCTGCAACAATCTGCAACACGGGCTACAATGAGATTTTTCACACGATGCGGTGGTCATTCCTTAAGTGTATGATAATTATTACGAGCGAGCATTTTTTAGATGATATATCCATCAGTTGGATATATTATTAGCAATGCTCTTATTTGTCAATAGACATGGTGAAACCATGTTTGACTAGGGAAGAAGTATCTGTGTCATTTATTTTCCTAATTGTTACACCGTCATAGGTGTATCGGTCATGTTGGAACGAATGAACATGTGGATTCTAATTCAGTCATGTTGGAATGAATGGACATGTTGATACTAATTCAGTCATGTTGGAATGAATGAACATGTGGATTCTAATTAACATTGGTTGCTCTGTTAGTTTTTTCTTTTCGAAAAGGAGGCTCAAACTCAGGCCTCTGCATCACTGCGATGCACACAACCATGCGTCATAAGTTCATTTTGTCAGTAAACATCAATCATAAGCTTGCATAGATATACCTGCAGTTGCAGACTCCTAAGTGTGTACAACAGATAGACACTAGTTCCATGCCGCTAGCTAGATTTGTGCAGGTAACTATTAGTGGGCGGCGTGAGGTGGTGATACTTTGCCCTAGAAAAGAAGCTGCGGTGTCATAGTACTACTGCCGTGGTAAAAAGGCTTGCGTGGGTACATCTGCATTTAAATAGCATCCATTCTGCTACTGGAAAACACGCCCGTGCTGTCTGCAATGTGTAAAACCAGCCATTTTAAGCAAGTTGCACCCTCCACATCGGAAAGCAGCACTGGCAATAAGACTTGGACCTAACTCGTAAGTGGATCATGCATGGAAGTAGCATGCCTGGTGAAGGTGCGTTCAGAAAGCAGGGAGCTGAGATGAGATGAAAATCAAGAAGAGGACTCACAGTACGTGGTACACTTGCATTGCATATGCTCCCCGGCCTACCTGCTTCACCTCTTTCCCATAAATAAGGAGGTGCAGAGAGCTGCAAGTTTAGGTGGAGATTGCTATAAACGGCTTGAAAGGCGAGGCCCCGGACATCCCCAACCATATCCATGCACAATGGAACGCAGCATAGGTGAAGGAGATGTGTATGTGCTCTCTGAAAGGAAGCGATGGCCACCACCATTAATGGGATGCGGCAGCTAGGGCTCCATGCAACCAACAATGACCTACCATTGCGCTAACACTCCTCAAAATGGCATGGAGTGAGGCAAGGACAGCATGCAGACAAAGCAGAATGGTACTAGCATACAAGTGGAGAACGAGAAGGAAACTACTGTACTACCTATACGTGGAGAATGAGATAGTTACAAATCATCAACTAGAGTACCTTTTCTTGTGGAGATCAATAAAGCTAGTACCCCATTTGTAAAAATGATCTAAACGCTCTTATATTAGTTTAGGAGTACTTGACACTAGTTGCAAATCACCAACTAGAGTACCTTTTCTTGCGGGGATCAATAAATCTACTTGACAAAGCCAGTATTTAATAGCATTTTTTAGAATTGATAGCATGCAATTTAGGTTAGTAAGCATGCAATTTAGGTTAGTAAGCATACATTCCCAGTAGTTCTAGTTTTGGCAATGATAAGAACATTACTCCCTCCGCCCCCTAATACGTGTCGTGATTTTAGTTCAAATTTACCTTTTTTGAAACAGAGAAAATTATCATTTAGGATGTGATGCAGCGATGGCGTAAAACATGGCAACAATAGCATATGCATGCATATATTATCCTCACCCACTAACCCAGATATGCATACTGTACTATGAAGGAGATAACAACAATACTAGCAGTGTAGTAACTCTTTTGCATATGGTTTGCACAGAACTATATGTAGTAGGCCACCGGATAGTTTGTTTGTTTAATAAAGTAGCCAGTGCTTGAACAAGGCAGTCGAGCAATATTCCTTCCACGCCCTCATCCCTAGGGGAATGTTTTTGGGGCCCTTCCAAGCTCTCCCAAGCCCCAAGAACCGGCTGCTGGCATGCATGCATGTGACCATTCCAGTAAACTAATGAAGGTGATTATACTCTGCAGGCGGAACATGCATGCAGATGCAGTACAAGGAAATGACACCAAAATCGGTGCAAGAGATGAATCATTAGGCGACAACTCTTTTGGTTTGGGCAGGTGAACCGGGCTTGTGAATGCCTAACTAGAAACAAAAACAATTGGGTAAAAAGTTGCTGCCTTCTTTCTTACCCACTTGACATGAGAGAAAGAGAGGAGGGAGGGGGGCAGAGATAGACAGATGCAAGGGGCATGATGGTGGGAGAGGGGATAGCATGGCAGCGTACCTTTAGGTTTACAAATATAATTGTAGATGGTACAAATGGCCTGCTCAAGGACCTACAGGTGGCCATCATATGATATAATAATACCATGTGAGGAGAGAGAGAGAGAGAGAGAAGCAAGTAAAGTTTCTTTCTTTCAGGGAGTGGGATGTTTGTCATACGTACTTATTCTCTTCCGCCCATGCCCTCCGGCCGGTTCTCCCAGCTACCTCTCCTCTCGCTAGTGCTTTTCATGGCTGGAAGATTCTTGGTTCCGGGGCGATGGTGGCGAGACATGACATCTCAGAGCTTTGCTTTGCCTGCTACAAGGAAAAGGAGGGCAGGGAGAGGTGACAGGTAGCTAGAAAGACAAGCTTATAAAAATCAAGCAGCAAAGATATACATACACCATCGATCATCAGTTCAATAATAAAGGACGCATATTACATGCTCTAAATAGAAGTATAGGTGAGTCTACATACGCATAGACCAATAAGCACGCCAATGAAGGGAAATCTGTGTAGGAAAACATAGATGACGATGGCACTTGGAAGTACTCAAATGTTGTAACCAATAATGTAAGTACAAAGTTACATACTACTACTTGGAAGCCTCGGTCCCCAGACGATCTGCTGCATCTACACACAAAGCTGAAACACAGCATGCATGCATGCCTGCATGCATTGTTGTTACCACCAAACAGACTGTAGCTCAGTCCTCTTCTCCCCGCTGCTACAAGTCTCCTAAAGTTGGCCCTGCAACTGCAAACCAGAGAAACCACACCACCACATGCGCCATGTACTAGGTATGTACCGCGGCCTAGCTAGCTCGAAGCCAGCCTAAAAAGAAGCTTCACACAGGCTAGCTAGCATGCAGCCATGGCGCCGATCAACAGAGATTAAAATGCTGTGTACTCTGATAGTCTCATGTGTTAGAGCTAGCTAGCCCCCAAGTCGATAACCAAACACAAATGAACGGCTAGACCACAAGGAAGAAGAAGAAGAAGAGCACCAGAAAGAAAGAAAGAAAGAAAGATATCAAACACCATATCCACCAATGCCACCATCTTATTAGACCTTTGTGCCCTATCTCCAGTTGCAACTTGGAAGCGCACGCATGCACGCAGAGCCGATGCTCCGATCGGATGAGACGTGCATGCATGGGCGCCGCCGTCCACGTTACCAGGTGCCGCCGCCGCCGATCATGCCGTTCCAGAACCCCGGCGTGTCGGGCTGCCCAACGGGCGTGCCATTGCCTTGCTGCTCCTTGTTGCCTTGCTCGAACTGATGGTCGCCGCCATCCACGCCGCCGACGCCAGAACCACCACCGCTCTCGCCGCCACCGGCGCCAGTGCTCGCCGTCGGCTTCAAGTCCTCGAACGCGAACAGCAGCCTGCCCGACCTGTCCTGCATCCCTTGCATCGCGGCGCTGGAGCCGTACCCCGCCGAGGAAGCCCCGCCCACCGGACCGTGCGCATCCAGCGAGAAGCCTAGCAAGCTCTGCGACTGCGGCGGCGCCGGCGCGCGGAACTCCCCGAGCGAGAACCCCGCGGCGCCATACTCCCCGGGCATCTGCATCGGCATCTGGAGCGGCATATAGCAGCCGGTGCTCCGGAGCAGCTCCATCGCGGAGAGCGCGCCACCGGCTCTGGCGCCATTGCTCCCCATTGCGCCGCCGCCCGGGTTGCACATGCTGCTGCTCTCCAGGCTCGGGAACGCCATGTAATCCGGCTGCGCCTGCATCCCGCCTTGGTGGTGCGGGAACGCGAGGTTCAGGTCGTGCGCTCCGCCCTCGTGCGCCAGCTTCGGGTTCTTGTTGGGCGCCGCCCCGAGCATGGACGAGTTGGCGACGGACGCAGTCGTGGAGGCGGCCGCTGAGGCGCTCGCTGACGCGGACGACGACGAAGAGCGCTTGTTCTTGCGGGATCCGCCGCCGACGGGGACGTTGCGCAGCGACCCGCCTTCCGTCCAGTACCGGCGGCACGTCTTGCAGAAGTAGCGCGGCTGCTGGAGGCTGTAGTTGTTGTAGTAGCAGAACTTGGTGTTGGTGGAGTTGCACCGCGGGCAGTTGATCGCCTTCTCCTTCTGCGGCCGCGGCCGCCGCTCCGTGCTACCGGCTCCAACCCCGGAGGCTACCACTGCCATGGCCGGCGTCCCGCCCCTCATGGGGCCCCCAGCTCCAGGCGCCGACGACGGGGCCTGCGCCGGTGGGTTCGGATTTGAGCCTTGCACCTGCTGGTTCGCGCTTGGTGCTCCCATCAGCATCTCCTCCATGGGCTTCACCAGCCCTAGCCCCTGAGGACACAGACACACACATAGCGCAGCACTTGATCAGTCACAAGTTGAGAACAGGCGATGATCAACACAAGACCGCTAGATGCCAAGCCAGCTAACACCTAGAGCAAGCAAGAACAAATTGGAGAAAGGTAACATGTGGTGAGCGAGCATGCAGAGGCCAGGGGGGGAGGCTGTGGGGGGTGGGGGTGCCCAAGAATCTCTAGGGTGCAACTAAGAACCAAGCAAAAGGATACAAAGGGGGATTAGAGGCAGCTAGCAGGAAAGGCAAAGGAAAAGGTGATAAGGGCGGCCGGGGAAGAAGAAAGGATGAAAGAGAAACACACCACAACACAAAAACACAACTTTGCTTGTGCCTGCTGTTGTAGGGTTGTGGTACTGCCGCCACACATCACCAGGACATGGCTGCTGCCTGCTGCTCTCCTCTTTTGATGCGAGGCACAAGGAGAGAGAAGAAAAAAGCTATGAGAAAGGAAGGGGGGAGGTGAGGTGAGGGAGGGGATAAAAAGGATGATGGTGAGGAAAGGGGATTAGAAAGAAAGGTGATGGTGCGTGCCTTCATGGATCAAAAGGGGAGGATTAAAGCCACCGGGGGCTCACCTTCACCTTAAAGCCTATGGAGAAGAGAGAGGGGGGCGTTGATTGTGTTGCAGATGCATAGATCTACACAAAGCATAACATATAAAGGAAGAACAAGACCCAAGAGGATACCCACACCCACACAGAGGGAGATCATGGCCAAATCCAAGAAAGCGCGCGTGCACACCAAGAAGCATGCCACAGAGAGGAGGATGAACAGACAGCGGCAAGATCAAGGAGAACAAAAGCCAAATTCTCACAAAAGATTTACCTGGGGCCAGTGGGCTGCATCCATGCAAGAACTTGGGCTACCACCCAACCAATTCTTTCTCCGGAAGTCCGAATATCAGGAGGACGACGACGGCCGGAAGAGGAAGACGAAGAGGAGCTCCTGCTGCTTGGTAGATTTCTTGAGCGGGGGGAGGGGAGAGAGGACGAAGGCGCTGTGGTTGGCCAGTGAATGGAATTGTCCCTCCCTCCTATCTCGGCTCTTCCCACATACGTTTTGCTCAAATAGCTAGGCCAGTAGTGGATTCCCTCCCCCTTCTTTTTTAATATTTCCGTATGCCTCTCACAGCTACTCCAGCTGCCAGAAGCTCGGCGAGGTGAGGGGGATTGGGTTTGGAGCAGATCGGTCGATCGATGCGCGACGTACCGTGAGGGGGGAGGAAGGGGGCAGAGCTAGCTAGAGGTGTTCTTGCTCGACCGGAGGAGGCTAGCTGCGATCGAGTAGTCGGTCGATCGGGTCGGTCAACCGGCCGGGATTCCATGGACCATTGTAAGGGAAGGGAAGAGAGGAAGCCCTGGGAATGGCGGTTTGGTGGGGGCCTCGCTCGCTCGCTCGCCCGCCTCGCACGTGCCGGCGTTCTAAATTCCCTTGGCATCACTGTTTGGTGCAACCTTTTCTCTTTTCTTCTTTTCCTTTCTATTACGCGACAGTGCACCTGCCTCTTTGTTTTCAGCCTACAGTGTAATTCGTTTCAACGCCGCACCGACCGAGCTGCCCCAAGTCATGTTCTCGCGTGTCGTCGACCCTGGCTACAAATTTTGGTAGTGAGAGTTTTAAGACGTGCTCGTGTACAGTTCAAAAAATTGCCTTCCATGCGGAATACTTGAATGAAGTGTTATAACATCTTGCCTCATCATCAGGAAAAAATCTTGCTTCAGAAACAAAATGCATGCGAATATATGCATATGAAGAATTATACCACCAAGATAGCCTATGTATTAAAAAAAGTAAACAACTACAAATATGCCATATTGTCTTGTCCAAAAAAAAAATGCCACATAGCCTCAAAGCAACCCACCGTCAAATTTACCACGTTAGCGAGTAGGCGAGATAAAGTGCTGAAAGATTTTCCACACGGGCATCACGGGGACCCTAATTTCCCACCACCGGTGGAATTAAGGCCGTGTTAGCTCATCGTGACTTCTTCAATTCAAAATTTTGGTTTTTATAATCTTCAACTTTTCATTTAGAATCAGTGGATGATGATATGAGAGTCTGATTTTATGTTGGTTTCTTTCAGCATGCGAGCTCTCCCAATCATACTTACCTATATTCGATATGACCAAACTTGAGATAAAGTTGTGGAGTTCAAGGACTGAGCCTTGCTTAAGTTGCAATGCTTGTGTCGTGTGAGTGAAGTTGTTGTCGTGCCCC
>LR738710.1:754019114-754031732 GCA_902687465.1 Secale cereale
TTTCGAAAAACCCAAAAGAAAATGATAAAAACAATTAAAAATTAAAATCCTTCGAGATGTAGTTATGTTACTACATTTACTAGTTAGGGAAATTTAAAAACATAAATTTGAACATGATTTGCAAAAAAAGTGTTATGAAAAAGTAAAACGACTATATCTTTTGCATACGATGTCGAAAAAACCTATAATATATTAAAATGTTCAGCACGAAAATCCGGTTCCGATTTTGACCGCCGTAGGCCGTTTTGCAAATTTTTAGAATCCTCAAATTCTGGAAGGAACATGCTCAAATTTCAGTTTTTTGAATTTTGGTTAAATGTGGTCAAACTATGGTCAAACTACTTATCCAAGAAATATTAGTGTTAGTAAATAATTATTCAAGAATATTATTGTTACTAAATAATGATTTTAGTTTTTTTTAAATTTTGGTCAAATCTGGTCGAACTGTGATCAAACTACTTATTCAAGAAATATTAGTGTTACTAAATAATTATTGTTTTTTAGAATAATAGTTTCAAATTCAAACGGTGAAACGTGTGACTTCATGCTCAAGCTAAACTCCTGAGGGTTAATAGGATTGACAGCTTACTATTGTCAGGAAAACAACAAGTGCAGAGTTGAAAACTTGGGGGAATAGAACTCGAAAGTTAAGCGTGCTCAAGCTAGAGTAGTGAGAGGAAAGTTAGACGATTTGGAATGAGCCCCCTAACCCCCTCATGCCATGCGGTGAACCTTTGGTCCCGGGTCGTGTTGAACCGAGACTAGGGAGGACCTTTAGTCCACACCCTTTAGTGCCGGTTACAGAATCAGGACCAAGAAGGCAATATACATATATATACATATGTGTGTGTAAATACCAACTTTCACCGTGCTGCATGCACAAGCAAAAGATTGAAGTATCATTGTGTGAAAATGACATTTTTGTTTGAGCATATAAACTGCGATGCCATTGTGTCATAAAAGTTTCTCTTCCCATGTGTTTTTTTTTTTTTTTGGAAAATGTTAAAAGTCCAACGCCAGATTTTTGACACTAAAATCTAACGACCAGATTTATCCTGCAAAAACATATTAAATTGGCATGCTTGTGAATAGGATTTGCCATGTTCTAGAGTGAAAATTGTCATGCTGCAACGATTAATTGCCATGCATTCGATCAGGATCCGTAGTAACAGAGGGTGCCGGATTTTTGACCCTAAAAATCAGAGGTGAGATGTATATTAAGTCCTATGTTTTATATTGACATTTTTTAGGGGATATTGCCATTTTCTATTGTTGGATAGTTATCTTCTAATATTCCTATATAGTTGGCTCTGTGTCCCACTGCTCAAATATAGTCTGCAACGATTAGGTGGTTCAATCAATCCAACGACATACACGTACGTGGGTACAACGTATAGCTTGTAGCTCAATCCACCTATGGCCGGGGAGTCATGATGCATGCATGGCAGGAGAAGACGGTGAGATCGACAGGTCGATCCCCGAGAGCTGATATTGTACGAGTGATGGAAGCTGACACCACACATCTTGCTCCGGCCGTAACGCTCGCTTCTCGGTTCTCACCAATGATGGCCACGCCCAGCCCAGCTCGCGCCCCGAGCCGCGCACTTGTGCCGTCGATGGCAAGTGAGGAGTCACCGCTCAGGCACAGTGCGCGCGCTCCCGCTGCCTGCCGGTAGTGGGCTGGGCTGGTAGTGGAGTCCGTGCCCCACCACCGCGTGCCATACGCGCGCTGCCACGACGCCGGCGCCGCGCCGAGGCGGAGGTATAATCGCGAGACCCAGCGACGGGCCGGCCCCGCCCGCGCCGACAGGGGAACGCACGCCGCGCTCGCCAGCGCCGCTGTCCGGCCCCACCCGCTCTCGCTATCGCCCGCCCGCCCGCCGCGAGTTTTTGGACGCCCCGCGCGCATCTCGGCTAAACGGGCGCCGTTGGCTGGCTAGCAGGGAGGGCGCAGCGTGGGACGCGCGCGTGATGATTGACGAGTACTCTGGAATGATGGTGTCGCCCGCTCGCCGGCCGGTGAGCGAACCGCCGCGTGCCCCACCCGCACATCATGGGCTGCTGGCCGCTTGTCGCGACCTCCTCCTCCTCCTCCTCCGTCGTCTTGGAAAGGGCTCGTTCGGCTTGGTTCGATCGGACGTGCCGGTGACCGGGAAAGTGAAAAGCGGGGACGTATGAATGCAGATTTGCGGATGAAGATGTAAAGGAAACGAGGTTCAATCCTGCGTTGTTCTGTCTCCTTCGGGCTTCCTTTTGTTGGCTTTTGCAAAGCCAAAATCATGGACTCTTCTCGCTCGTGCGTGCGCTGCCTTCTCGGAGCTTTCCCTCTGCAAGCAGAGCCGGATCTCTCTCTCTCTCTCTCTTATGGGAACGCCTCATGGCATTTTATTCAATTTGGGGTAAAGTATGAGTACAAGAGGTAAAAGAAAACCTGGCGTTACATCTACCCAGTCCTCACAAATTTTAGAATCATAGCATCTTCTAGCAAGAAAATGTGCTACTCCATTGGCTTCTCTTGGACGGTGTTTGAAGTTGATCCTCGGAATGTTATGCGCTAAGGTCAACTCCAACGCACGATCCCATCCGGACGTCTGTTTTGCTCTGCTTCTATCTGTTCGCCGTCTCGGTGCGCTAATGCGCGGCCGCATCCAATATCATGTTCGGGGTGGACGTGATATATAAAAAACACAAAAATTCAAAGAAATGTCGTTTTTTTTCAAATAAACGCAAACATAAAAACATAAAAACATAATTTCACGGTCTAGAACGCCCCATTCCACAGTTCTTAACATAAACAGAATTAACATATAATAAAACAAAAGAAAAGCGCCGCCCGCGCGTTGCTGCCGTGCCTGTCGCCGTCTTCTCACGCGTCGCCGCTGTCGTCCTCGTCGCTAGCGAGGTCGATGTAGGGTGGTGGCGTCCAGAGGTGGGACAATGGTGCCTGGAAGGTGGGAGGTGCCTGCACCACCTCCCCCGTGGAAATGTCTCGCGCTTTGGTGACCGCGGCGGCGTAGGACACCAGTTCACGGCCCCCACGGCGTCGTTCATGTCCGTGGCCGTGCAGGACCATGTCCACCGCTGGCCCGCCAAGTCCGGGTGGAACACGGCGACTGGTTGCTTCTCCTCCCTCATCTCCAGCTCCGGCACGGCCACGTCGCCGACCGCAAAGAGGGCAATCATGGTGTCCAGGCCCTCCCATTGGCGCTCGTCGTGCGTGTTCATGGAGTCTTCCATTGTGACAGCCTGATTTTTGCCCTCTTTTATTTGCCTGAGTTTTATTTGAATTTATTTTTAACCTTGGGATTTTTTTGAATCTTTCATACGGACTTAAACACTTGGTACCCTTAGCTTTCACCCAAGTGCCTCATATCCATCTCAAATCATCTTTTCCCTCTGGTTCACTCTAATATAATTATTGGAATATTTTTCTTTATTGAAAATATTCATTTTTCCCTCCAAAACCCTATTTAAGCCCTTTGTGCTCCAAAGCAACCCCTATTTTTCTAACTCACAAAAATCTGAGGAAATTCATAAATATTCTTTGGACCCTAGGACACATTCCTGAGCAAACATATTGCATCACTTTTTAGGATATTTTTGCGACATAAATTCTTTTCTATTCTGGACAGAAATGGTAGTTTCTACAACAACTACCATTTTACTTGCTCCATTGCTTCTGAAACTCCCTGTGCATCTTTACCTTAGTAACTTAGGACTAGCCTCCAAAGCACAGCCCCCAACTTCTAGCCAATTTACCTCAGTAAACTCTCAAAGTTTTTGTCCAGAAACTTACCAGACGTGTGATTTTCTTTCTACTGCGTCTGGAAACAAACCAACCATGGGTAACTCTCCTATCTACCACGAACAACACGCCAGACTATTTTTTGGCACCAAGTAAGCCAGTAGGCAAAGTTCGCGCGATGACCACGCGTGTGCACCATGCCATGGCTGCTTGTCGGCGCGCTCTTGATGCCGCCGAGCGCTCTGTTGAGCGTGTGCTTGCTTCCGCGCCTGCCAGAGCTTGCCAACCCGCGCCACCATCTTCGTCTTGATCCCTACAGTGCCCCCCTGTCACTCGCCGACGCCGGAGCTCGCCGCAGCGAGCACGAGCGCGGTCCGGCCAAGGCAACAGTGCGGTGCGCCCTGTGCTCGTCGCCACTCCAGCGCCCCTGTGCTCGTCTCCATCCGTCCACAGCTCCCACGTGAACCCCGTCGCCTTCCCCCCTCTCACCGACGCCACTCGTCGCCGGGCGCAGCGTCCAGGTGTCGCCGGCGGAGCCCTGATCCCCCCCTCTCGGCTCGCCTATATATAGGCCCCCTCCCAGCCTTCCCGAGCACCAGCTCCATTCCCACACTTACCACGACTGCGTAGAACCCCGTGGCCCTGCCGGGCAGGACAGAGGCCGCCATCCCTGAGCTCGAGCTCACCGGCGACCCCCTCGGGTCGTCACGGTAGCTCCAGACCCTCTCAGGCCAGGGCGACCTTACCAGAGCCTCCGCCACTCTCTGGTGATGCCATTCCACCTAGTTGGAGCTGCTGGAGTCGCCGTTGCTCGTCGTCTTCTTCAACTCCGGCGACCACCCCGTTCTGCCTCCGCCTGCGAGCTCATTTCCGACGCCGTCCGACCACCCCTAGCTACTCTACGGGTACGGGCAGGTGCGCCTCGACCTCCTCTATCGATCTATTCCTCCCGTCTTGGCAGGAGCTCGCGTCGCCGGTGTGCGCTCCGGCGAGGCCGCGGCCGCCCCTGCTCTTCTCCCTCTCTCCCCCTCACCTGACTAGCGGGGCCCGCTAGTCAGCCTCTCTGTACCCGCACGAAGCGGTACAAGTGGTGGCGCCCTGGGCTTTTACGCCTTCGACGTCACCCCCCTTTCAGTCTGTTTATTTAAATTCTAAATTTAAATATATTCCAGAGAACTTCAAACTGCAATAACTTTTGAACCATAAGTCCAAATGAATTGATTCTTTTTGCATTGTATTCTTTGTGAAGAAATATTGCAGCACACCAAAAATGAGACTATTTGGTGCTGTGTAGATTTTCTGGTGAATTTTTGAATGATTCTTGATATTTTCTTTTTGTACTTTTAATTATTTTGAGAAGGTGAAGCTTGTCTTGAGGATCACCAGGAGGCTTGTGAACCTCATTTGCACTAAGGCAAGCCACAGCAACATTTTCATAGTGCCATTTCAATATTTGTGATTTTCCAACTTGAATAAATGATTTAATTTATACATATGAATTATTTTTGTTAAATACTTTCTGTTGGTTGCTGTATTTAGTTGTTTCATTTAGTTTACAGAAAGTCGGAATTTGGTTTAAGTTATTAAGATAGCTAGAATAAAGTTTGGATCATTGAGAACTATTATGGATATGCATATAAATAGCTATGTGAAATTATTTTCTTTTACATAAGAATTATGATATTTTTTTGCTAGAATATGTTTTGTTTTTAATTGAAAGTAAATCATAACCAGAATAATATTGAAGTTGTGATGCTTATATTTAGTAAATTAAAGTTGACCCAGTTATTTTTGTAATGCATTTGGTATGTTGCATTGGCATTTTATGACACCGGTTATTTATTTCCTTTAAGTTGAAACTGTTAATAATTCAACTTGAATAAATTGTTTATCGGGTCATGGTGACATTGAATCGAGTTTTCCCCAGTGCAACCACATTGCCTTTATGGGAAGGTCTTTATTCGGTCCGTTGTCATGCCTCTTGTCGGTACCTCCAAATAGGGAAGGTTATAGGCATGCAGTACCCTGGCTCGGTAAGCAGATATAACCTTGTGTGCCCGTTGTTAAGTTTATGGTACCGAGTCCCCGTTTGGGACAATTGCTGTTTGGCCACGACGGTGGTCGGTGTGCCTTTGGTAGGCACAGGGCCACCCAGGACTATTCCAGTGGGGAAATGAGTCGGAGTGGCCGGGAGAGTGTCATGGCAATGGAAGAGTTTTGTTAGAACGCCATTGGTCCACCTGAATGGGAAAGCGAGGCCATGGGTTCCGTGGTGTGGGTACAATGCACTACCTCTGCAGAGTGTAATCAATCTATCGATAGCCGAGTCAACGGTCATGGACACGCTCGAAACTAAGTCACACCATGGGTCAACATACAATAAAATTTTGCTCGCTAAGTTATGAATTTTTGTACTGTAATAATGATGGAAGAGCCACCGAGATGATTTGAGACAAGTATGGTCAGGGTTGTGATCGCCGGAAAGATCACGATTTATGTCCTGTTGCAATGATAAAAGTTTAGAGTTTAAGAAAAATCACTATGGGTAAGTCAGAACGAGGGTTTGTTTTCACAAGAGCATGAACACAACATGTTAGTTGTATGTATATTCATATATGGTTCTGCATTTTTAACAACTGATTAATTATCATGATATTGTTTGTCATTATGATTTTATTTGTTGTAAGCTTGCAAGTACATTCAATGTACTGACCTGGCGTGTCATGCCAGATTTCAGGAAAGTTTCGCTGGAAAGGAGTGCCGTCCGAGTCTAGACCATATCCACATCGGTGTCCCTGTGAGATGGAGTTCCGCTACGAAGTCGTTCCGCTGCTGCGTAGTTTCATGACCGAGGTCTTTTATGTCCATTAAATAATGTACATATTGTCCAGCCGCACTGGGTGTGCCGCTTGGCCTCGCTACTCGTTGTAATGTAAAACTATGGTCCGCTAGCATCAATAAAGCGGTTGTTTTCTATACCAAAATGTTGTGTGTTGCTAGAAGACAAGGTCTCTGGGCCGGCAATACAAGGAAAACCGGTCGCTCTGATCCGAGGTGCCACATCCATAACACGTTGAATGAGTCGGGCTCCTCCTCCTCTGTCATGCGAGAAGGTGGTGGCGGCGACGGAGAGGAAGAAGGCGCCAGCGTCGGCGTGATGCCGCGCACCCGCGTATGCCCGTGCACCTAGGGGGCTCAGAGCACGCGCTCGGCGCTCTGTGCGTGGCCGCCGCGGGCCCGTCGAGCCACCGGCGAAGTACAATGCATGCCCGGTGTCATGCTCGTCCCAAAACCATGTGTCCCAGAGAGGGGAGTCCACGACGTACCTGGGGTCGTCGTAAAGGTCGTCTTGTAGGAGGCGACAACGTTCGATCTCGTCGCGGCGGGCACGGCCGCTCTGCGGGATCAGCACCCGATCGACGGACAGATGCCATTTATTGGGCAGGTGAGCGTCGCTCCAGGGGAGCGGCGTCCTGGTCTCCCAATAACGATGGCAAACATCTGCGCTGATGTAGCGCCTGTCGCGCGCGTCGGCTGCCGTAGGGGCGATGGTGAATGAGGGAGGCATGGGGGTCCTCCGTGGACGTGATGCGGACTCTGCTTCGACACCGCGGCGACAGCAGCCCGAGGACGAATCGGCCTCGTGGTCGTGCGCCCCCTTGCGGCCGGTGCTCCACCACACCATGGCTGTCGGCGACCGACGAGCTCGAGGAAGGGGAATAACTAGGGTTTGGTTGTTGAGTTTCGAGGAGGCAACACGGACTGGAGTAGGAGCGTGGACTGCGACCGGTCCACGGCTTCCCATTTAAGAAGGACGCCTATCGCACGCCTGGGCGGATGACAGGTGCGGCCGACCGTGCATGCACATTTATGTTGGGCAGTGGGAGGTAGGTGGCCGCCTGCCGCGTGGACCGATGTGGATGAGCGGTGCGTCCGTTTGCTTTCCGCCTGGACCCAAACCAGGCGCATGTTTGCGCTCGAAATGGGTCAGGCCGGACACAAAACAGACAAGATAGATCCAGGCCATCGCGCGCTGGGCCATGGAGTCTATCCGTTTTACCCCAAACTGACGAGGTCGAACGGTTTGGGATCGTGCGCTGGAGTTGCTCTAACAGAAATCAATCGGTTAGTATTTCCGAGTGAGGGTTCCAGATTTCCGAATCTCCATTGCATGCTTGCACTAACTCAAGACAATCAGACTCTACCTGAACATTATGGCAGCCCAGCATGTCCATTAGTTTTAATCCACTCCTCCGTGCAATTGCTTCGGCTGCTTGCGGACTAATTGTGTTGTCGATCAGTTCTGAAATCCGGGCCACAACTTCTCCCCTAAAATTACGCAGAATCGCCACTGCCGCACCACCACCATTCTCGAAAAAGACACATTTGTGCTAAGTTTATATGTGCCCGGTGTGGTCCGTGCTAATGCTCAGACGCTCAGTAGTAGTCTGTTTGGCCGTTCGGATAGCATGATTCATAGAGATCGCCTGAATGGCAAAAGCTGTACTTGGTGCCGGTTTAATTCTTTCACCTTTAACTACCTCACGACGCTCCCACCAAACATACCAGGCCGCCACCGCAATCGTTTCCTGCAGCCCCAACTGACCGAGAACAGGTGATTTCTTCACTGGGTATCTCAAAAGTTCCTCCGTCACCACTGAACCCGAACGGTTAGGGTTAAGAGCCCTCAATATTATGTCATATAATCCCAAGGATTTCCAAACCTGCTTTGCACGCTCACGTGTAAAATCAAGATGTCGAATATCTTCTGCCACTGGTGTCAAATAGGACATGCAGGCGAGACCTGAAGTGTCTATTCCTCAGAATTCCCACCCTTGGAATAATGTCGTGTAGATCTCGCCATACAATTATTTTGATCTTACTAGGAATATGCAGCTTCCATAGTATATCCCAAACCGGATGCTCACTTGACGTTTCACTCAGATTTTTCCTTAGCCTAGCTCCGAACTGGTGCTCCCATTCTATGTAGTATGCCGATCTCATGGTGAAACTGTAGGATTTTGTAGCATGCCACGCCATAAAATCCTCCGGTAGCTGTCCTGACTATGGAATTCCTAGAATTCGCCCCACATCCACTCCAAATAAAATTGATCTTATTATTTGTTCGTCCCAATCTCCTGTATTCGGGTCCATGAGTTCATCCACAATATTTAGTAAAATGTTCCCTCTAGGTGTAATGATCTTCCTTGAGGGGCTCCGTGGGATCCAATGATCATTCGAAATATTGATCCTAGCACCAGACCCAACTCTCCACATATGACTTCTTTTAAAGGTTTGAAGACCATCCACTATGCTTTGCCAAGTGAAAGATGCTCCCTTCTTGGGCCCAACATTCAACAATTTCTCATCTGGATAGTACTTTGCTCTAAGTACCAGTGCACATAATGTCTCGGGATGGGTTATCAATCTCCAACTCTGCTTTGCCAGCATGGAAAGGTTGAAAGCATGTAGGTCTCTAAATCCCATGCCACCCTTAGATTCTAGTAGACACATCCTCCACCATGCAAACCAGTGCCTGCGTTTTTTCTCCTCGGTGTCTCCCCACTAAAAGGCTGACATCGCATCAGTAATCTCCTTACACACCTTTTTGGAATTTTAAAAACCGCCATAGCAAAGACTGGAATGGATTGGATTATTCCTTTCAACAAAATCTCCTTACCTCCCATAGACATCATTTTTTCTTTCCACCCTTTCATACGGTCAATGATTCTTTCAACAAGGTACTCAAAGCTTACACTTTTATCTAACCCCACCAAAGAAGGGAGGCCCAAGTATATGTCAGAGATAGCTTCTGTCATGATATTTAGCTCATTGCAAATCTCAGATTTCAACTCAACTGCAACATTGGGACTGAAGAAGATACTACTCTTCCCCACGCTCACATCTACCCTGAACTAGCACAATATTCATCCAACACCCATCTCAATGAGGTTGCATTAACCAAATCTGCTTTCATAAGGATAAGGGAATCATCTGCAAATAGTAAATGAGAAACTGATGGCGCATTTCTGCACACCCGAACACCTTCAATGCCACAAACCTCCTCTTTTTGAGCCAAAGCACTAGATAAACCATGTGCAGATATTAAGAATAAATAAGGTGATAGTGGATCCCCTTCTCCGAGTCCCCTGCTAGGGATAAAACCCTCAGTCTCTTGATCATTAAATCTGATTTTTATATTTAACTGAGTTAACACAAGCCATTAATAGGTTAACAAACTCGGAATGAAAGCGCAACTATAGCATTATCTTTTCAAGAAACTTCCACTCCACCAGATCATAAGCTTTGTGCATGTCCAGCTTCACAACACAATAACCAACCTTCCCTTTTTTCTGTTCTTCATTGCATGCAAACTTTCATAGGCCAAAAGGATATTATCAGTGATGAGTCTGCCTGGTACAAATGCACTATGAACTGGAGAGATGATATCATTAAGATGGATTTTTAAACTGAATGCTATCATCTTGGATATTATTTTGTAAAGAACATTGCAAAGACTAATCGGCCTATATTGGGTAATTTTCTCAGGTTCATCTACCTTGGGGATAAGTACAGTTACTGTATCGTTCGACCCTTCTGGAATAACTTTATCATTGTTAGCTTTAAGCACTTCCGCAGTCAGAGCATCGCCAATAATATGCCAACATTTTTTTGAAGAAAATGGCATGGAGGCCATCTGTACCTGGTGCCTTCATGTCGCCAATTGAGAAGGGCGCCTTCTTAACCTCCTTGGTTGAGTATGGCTTCATAAGCTCATCATTCATAGCCGGAGACACATGTGGCAGCACCTTATTAATAAGGTTCGGGTCCGACTCTTCAACTATTGTAGTGAAAAGACATGAAAAGTAATCAGATATGAGCAGGTTTAAATATGCAGTACCCTCCCGCCAAACTCCTTGGTTAGCTTTCAACGTTTTTATCCGATTTCTCAACTTGCGGGCAGAGGCAAAGTTGTGAAATTATTTAGTGTTTTTGTCACCGAATTACAACCATTGAATTGTGCTCCTCTAGGCCTAGTACATCTCCTTCTGTTCTAGGAGTTTCTCAATTTCTTCCGCAAGTTCTTTCAAACGAGCAACATTTCCTGGTAATGATACATCCTTACTGACTGACTCCATCTCTCTTTGTACTCATTTCAACTTTTTTTGAGGAGATCCGGAGCACTGTTTTATTCCATAGGTGAACAACTTTATGCACATGTGCCAGCTTCCCCGACAGACCATCATTTTGAATTTTTGGCGCAAGGCCATGCTAAGCCTCTTCCACAATCTGCCTGAAATTGGCCTCCTTAAGCCATCGGGCCTCAAACCGAAGCACTGCTGGGATAGTATGTTCAGGAGCCACTTCCTCTACCAAATTGATCAGAAGTGGTCGATTTTAAGACTTGTGGTAGTCTAGATGCTCAACCCTTGCTGCACGAAACATGGAATTCCATGCATCACTTCTAACTACTCCGTCGAGCCTCTCTCTTATCATTCCTGTATGCCAAGTAATCTTGTCACCAAACTAGCCTAGGACTGACAGATTGTACTCATCCAAGGCATCCCTGAATGCTGCCATGTACTGACATGGTCGGGGATTACCCCCTTCTTTTTAAGAGGAGAACATTATATCATTAAGATCACCAACCACCATCCATGGAATATCACATATCGCTGTGAGCTCTGTAAGATGCTGCCAAGTCTTGTGTTTATCTGCCCACTTTGGTTCTCCATAGAGACCCGTGAATCTCCAAAAATTCTCAGCTCCACTTCCCACAAAAGCATCTATGAAGTTATTGTTCATGTCCCTTGGAGATATTATTACCTCCTTCCTCCAAAACAACAATAAACCACCACTCTGGCCATCACTACGGATAACATACCTACGATTCATCTTCAATCTTCACGTAGACATTCTGCTGGATATTCATTGAGATGACTCTCCATCAAGAACATCAAGTCAAGACTCCTGCACTTTTGAACATGCAATAGTGCCTAACTACCGCAGCCTGTTGTAGGCCACGACAATTCCAGCTTAGAATTCCATTGCGTTCTAGAACTAGTTGATTTAGCAAACGAACAAACATGCCATAATCAGAATGATACGGAGGGATAGAAAACCGATCACAACACCTTGTAAGGCAATGGAGTTGCGCCGGGACAGACTACCGGCTTCGCGAGACGCACGCGAGAACAGACAATCAGCTTCACAAGACTAAGCAAGCGATTGATTCTTCAAAACGACCATGTAGCAAACCGCAAGAATAAACACCCAGACTAAACCAACTCTTCTTCTTTCATGAGGCCATCATGTGCACAATCAATAGGGGACCATAGCTCCACGAGGTCAGACGACGGGCATATCGACGGGCAAGCGGCACATGAGGGCAAGCGCCGAGTTTTGCTTCATCTGCACGTGAAGGCAGACGCCGGGCTGGCGGCGGCGGCCGCCGGCGACGGCGGCCGCCGGCGACGGCGGTCAAGCCCTACATTGCCTGCTTATCGCCCTCCAGCAGGAAAAAAAATGCTTCAAGCCTTCGCAAGCAGAGCCATATTTCATTTCACGTGCGAGGCGATAGAAAGCGTCGACGCATGGGGAAATAATGTTGTGACCCATTGGTTTTCTCCTTAACTACTTAGTTCGGTTACTGAACTACTATTATCTGGGGAGATTGGCATCTTTTAGTTCTGGACAAATCTTGCCATATGATTTTGTTTCATGGTTTTAGGGCGTCTCCGAAGCAGACCCTTAAACCACCCATGAACATCCGGACTGCACGGTCCAGACGTGTCTGGCCATCCAACATGGACTTGTATCGGTTCGCCGACCGGTCTAGATGCACTTTTTCACTTAAACCCGAGACAAGCTGA
>LR738710.1:754031782-754047082 GCA_902687465.1 Secale cereale
CTTTGCGGGAGTCCGGATAGTAGCCATGTGGGACTCTCACACCTCTGACACAACCAAAACCCCTCCCGGGCCCGTGCTTCCATCTTCAAATTTTCTATCCTTTTTATTTGTCTCTTGTCATCGCCACCGCTCCACCACCCCGACCGCCTGGCAAACCCCATAGGAACTCGACGAGTCCATCACCTCCAATAGTACACCTCCATGCCGCTTGTCTTCCGCCATCGCTCCACAACTCTCCTCCTACCGCCGCGCGTAGGTACTATCCGCTCCTACCATACTCATCACCATGCCTCGCAAATGTTCGGTGAAATCTTGGTGCAGGGGAAACATGATGGAAATATACCTAGAGGCAATAATAAAATGGTTATTATTATATTTCCTTAATCATGATAAAGTTTTATTATTCATGCTAGAACGGTATTGACTGGAAACCTAAATACGTGTGTGAATACATAAACAAATACCATGTCCCTAGTAAGCCTCTACTAGACTAGCTCGTTAATCAAAGATGGTTAAGGTTTCCTAACCATGGACATGAGTTGTCATTTGATAACGGGATCACATCATTATGAGAATGATGTGATGGACAAGACCCATCCGTTAGCTTAGCGGATCATACAGTTTATTGATATTGCCTTCATGTATGTCAAATACATATTCCTTTGACTATGAGATCATGCAACTCCCGAATACCGGAGGAATGCCTTATGTGCTATCAAACGTGACAACGTAACTGGGTGATTATAAAGATGTTGTACAGGTATCTCCGAAGGTGTTTTGTTGGGTTGGCGTGAATCGATATTAGGATTTGTCACTCTGAGTATAGGAGAGGTATCTCTGGGCCCTCTCGGTAATACACATCATAATAAGCCTTGCAAGCAAATGACTAGTGAGTTAGTCATGGGATGATGTATTACGGAATGAGTAAAGAGACTTTCCGGTAACAAGATTGAACTAGGTATAGAGATAACGACGATCGGATCTCGGACAAGTAACATACCGATGGACAAAAGGAATTGTGTATGTTGTCATAACGGTTCGACCGATTAAGACCTTCGTAGAATATGTAGGAGTCAATATGGGCATCCAGGTTCCGCTATTGTTTATTGACCAGAGAAGTGTCTCAGTCATGTCTATATAGTTCTCAAACCCGTAGGGCCCGCACGCTTAACGTTTGTTGATGATATAGTATTATATGAGTTATGTATGATGGTGACCGAATGTTGTGTGGAGTCCCGAATGAGATCCTCGACATGATGAGGAGCTCCGGAATGGCCCGGAGGTAAAAATTGATATATATGATGATATGGTTAGGCCAAGGGGTCAGGCTACGGGGCATTAAGTCGGTGCAAAAGGAGTTTTGCGGAGGCCAGAGGGTCAAATGCTAGAGACCCTGGCGTCTGGGCCAGACGCCAAATATTGTGGCATCTGGTCCTGGAAGTCCGAGAAGGACTCTTCCTTGCGGGAAAACCCGACTTTGAGGAGGCTCTTTCTCCAAGTTACGACCCAGGGCTCAACATATAAATAGAGGGGCGGGGCTAGAACGTGGAACACATGAAAATACACCGAGCCGTGTGTCGGCAACCCCGACCCTCTAGTTTATCCTCCGTCATAGTTTCCGTACTGCTTGGTGAAGCCCTGCAGAGATTTTTCTTCATCACCACCGTCACCTCGCCGTTGTGCTGCCGGAACTCATGTACTACTTCGCTCGTCTTGCTGGATCAAGAAGGCGAGGACGTCATCGAGCTGAACGTGTGCTGAACGCGGAGGTGCCATACATCGGTACTTGATCGGGATAGATCGTGAAGGTGTACGACTACATCAACCGCTTTGATAAACGCTTCCGCTTAGCGATCTTCAAGGGTATGAAGATTCTCTCCCCCTCTCGTAGCTATGCATCTCCATGGATAGATCTTGCGTGTGCGTAGATTTTTTTCCATGAAACGTTACCCAACAAAACGAATGTCGTGACCATATGTGAATGGGCCATTGGTTTTCTCTTTGAGCTAACTACTCAGTTTGGTTACTGATCATTATCTTTTTTTTATAATTAGAGAATCTCCAACATGACCCACAAATTTCTCCGGTGTATGTCCGTACGTGGTCTGCAGACATGATGCGGGAGGGAGCCATCCAATGCGCTAGGGAAGAAAACGTAGGTGGGGACTATGTTGGTGGGATATTTGTGATTTTGTGCCTGGTTGGGAGGAGAGAGGAGAGGGGAACCATGCATGTGATTGGTCAAGTGCATGTCCGGACACCAAAGTGTTAGGTTCTACCATTGGGTGCGTGTCAAGCTAGCAATGATTAACCGTTACCCGTGTCCCCGTGGATAATTACTCTATTAGGGGACGAGGATGTGCCAGCTTTAATACCCACGGGGAAGCTTGTGGGTCAAATACCTTACCCAGCGTGTATGACGGGGATGGGGATGGGATAGCATTACCCATGCTCGTTACCCGCCTTACCCGTGTAGGCCTTACATGCAGGCTCAAAAATTAGTAGACCCCATGTAATTCATGCCCTTACCCACTGATTTTTTTCACCCATCCCACCCCTTTGGCCAAAAAGCCTGAGGAAAACCCTAACCTATACACAACATACTATTTATTGCGCTGGAATGATATTTTTCCTACTAAAATGCTATATGAGGTTATTGCTGATAGCGTATATGGGTTTCCCCACGGGTATAAAAAACCCGACGGGGATGGGGATGGGAATATTTTTATCCTCGCAGACGGGTATGGGGACGGGCATGGTAAGGCTGTCGCGGGGACGGCGATGGGAGTTCAATACCCACGTGGGTAATCCCCATTGCCAGCCCGAGGTGCGTGGACTGCAAATTAAAATTTCCTACGCGCAGAACATCCAGGAACATGCTAAGGGAGATGGATCACAAATCGTTACCACTAGACGCGCAGTGTCGTGCAGCGGAAGTAGATTGAGGCAGCGCGTCCATGGAGTCACCTCACGTTCCCGGAGTCGTCTCCTCCTTGTCGATCTCCCACCTAGCCGATCGGATCCCACGAATAGGTTCGCCAGAGCGGGGCAAGTGCACCGCCTCTAACGGTATCCGCACGTGCAGGAGGAACATCATGCGGCGTATTACTAGGTCTGATCACACAACCGGCAGCGAGTGGAGGTGGCTAGTTGCAACACATGCAAAGCCCTAACGATGGCGCCGAAGCGATCAACCGAATATGTGTGCCACACCTCCACTATGTATAGGCATCTGTCACGGGCTCAACACTTGGGCCTTGCACGGATCCTAAAGCCCGAACTCTACTCGGTCGCGTTCCAAGTCCAGCTCGGATCACATCCGACCAGTGTCCTCCGAACCGACCTCGTAGGTTCCTTCCCTTAAGCGCGCGACCCCTTAGGTTCAAGTCGGCTTGGTCACAATTCGGATCACCTCCGACCTGCACGGTTGGTAGCGGCCTCTAGCAAGGCATGCCGACCACCAAGCAGTCTATGAAGCTGGTTAGGCGAACATGTACAACATGTCACACTTTTGTTCCCTTTGACTCATGATATATGTTGTCGGGCTCAAGGAGATACTGTCATCCTTGTGCTAGCCCGACCTCTTTCTCGTTCCAGTGATGCCGACCACAAACCAGATTATCTCATAATCCTTATTGCATGGCAATGCTTATCCTGGTCGGATCAGACGAGGGGCCCAGAGTATATCTCTCCTAATCGAAGGGGCAAATCCCATCTTGCTCGGCCATGTCTCGCAGCTAGGGTCTGAACAAACCCGAAAGCTACATTTGTAACTACCCAGTTATGGAGTAGCATTTAGTCGGCCCAAAGAAAGTCTATCACCATCCCGACTACATGCGTCTGCTCAGGTCTTAGGACATAGAACGTATGTTGCACTAGAGACTCACAGATGGCATATCGCTGAGTCTCATAGTTGGTTATGTCTGTCTCGGACCTTATCTCGACTCGGATCTGACTACGTCAAATCTGACCAAACCTTTCCGAGTCCATATTATCCGGTTAGCATCCAATGATCCATGGCTAATGGCTATAAAGAAAGAGCTTGTTGGGAGGCAACCCAATTTATTTTTTGCTTTTTACTTTTTGGTTCTGTTTTTCAAGTTTTACACATTATTACTTCTGTACTAATTGTATTTTGGAGTTTTAATTAGTGTTTGAGCCAAGTAAGACCTTTGCGATGGCTTACAGTGATCGTTGACTTGATTTTGCTGAAAAATAGAAACTTTTGCGCCCGGTGCAGAAAATTCAATAATTCACTAGGACGTCGAAACCTTCTGAATTTTTTACACAAAATTGACATACAAATTCCCCACATTTTCCTATTTTTTCAGAAATTGTAGAGTTACAGAAGTATGCGAAGTTTTCAGATTGCTACATACTATTCTGTTTTTGACAGATTCTGTTTTCTATGTGTTGTTTGCATATTTTGGTGCATCTATAGCTAGTATCGGGGGCTATGAACCACGGAAAAGTTGGAATACAGTAGATATTACACCAATATAAAATTAGAATAAGATCACAACGGTACCTTGAGTGGTTATTTGCTTTGTTTTACTAACAGAGCTCACGAAATTTCTATTGAGTTTTGTGTTGTGAAGTTTTCAAGTTTTGGGTAAGGATTTGATCGACTATGGAATAAGGAGTGGGAAAAGCCTAAGCTTGGGGATGCCCAAGGCAGCCCAAGGTAAAACTCAAGGACGACCAAGAGCCTAAGCTTTGGGATGCCCCGGGAAGCCACCCCCTCTTTTGTCTTCATTCATCGGTAACTTTACTTGAGGCTATATTTTTATTCACTACATGATATGTGTTTTGTTTGGAGTGTCTTGTATGATATGAGTCTTTGATTTTTAGTTTACCACAATCATCCTTGCTGTACACAACTTTTGAGAGGGACACACTTCAATCGTGATTTATTAGAATACTCTATGTACTTCACTTATATCTTTTGAGCTAGGCAATTTTGCTCTAGTGCTTCACTTATATCTTTTTAGAGCATGGTGGTGGTTTTATTTTATAGAAATTGATGAACTCTCTTGCTTCACTAATATTATTTTGAGAGTCTTGAAGAACAGCATGGTAATTTGCTTGGGTTATGAATTTAGTCCTAATATGACAGGCATCCAAAGGAGATATAATAAAAACTTTTATATATAGAGCATTGAATACTATGTGAAGTTTGACTCCTTGTAATTCTTTTAAGATGTTAAGAAGGTAATAATAGAGTCATGCTAGTGGTAGTTTGTGAGGTTAACAAAATAATTGTGTTAAGGTTTGTGATTTCCATAGCATGCGCGTTTGGTCTCCTAACTATGTAACCAAATCAGAGCACTTTGTATTTTGAAGTGTTTGTCTTTGCGTGAAGGTCGGGGGCGCGCGATGGTTAACTCCTACCAACCTCCCCCCTAGGGGCATGCGTCGTAGTACTTTGCTTTGAGAGTTAATAGATTTTTCGCAATAAGTATGTGAGTTCTTTATGACTAATGTTGAGTCCATGGATTATACGCACTCTCACCCTTCCACCTTGCTAGCCACTCTAGTGCCCCGCAACTTTCGCCGGTGCATAAAACCCTCCTTATACCTTCCTCAAAACAGCCACCATACCTACCTATTATGACATTTCCATAGCCATTCCAAGACATATTGCCATGTAACTCCACCGTTCCGTTTATCATGACACGCTTCATCATTGTCATATTGCTTTGCATGATCATGTAGTTGACATATTATTTTTGGCAAATCCACCATTCATATTTTTCATACATTTCACTCTTGATCATTGCACATCCCGGTACACCACCGGAGGCATTCAGATAGAGTCATATTTTTGTTCTAGTCTCGAGTTGTAATATCGAGTTGTAAGTAAATAAAAGTGTGATGATCATCATTATTAGAACATTGTCCCATGTGAGGTTATCAAAATAAAAGAGGCCAATGAACCCAAATAAACAAAAGAGCCCAAAGAGCCCAAAATAAAAGAAAAATAAAAAGAGAGAAGGGACAATGTTACTATCCTTTTCCACACTCGTGCTTCAGAGTAGCACCACGTGCTTCATGATAGAGAGTCTCCTATGTTGTCACTTTCATATATTACTAGTGGGAATTTTTCATTATAGAACTTGGCTTGTATATTCCAACAATGGGCTTCCTCAAATGCCCTAGATCTTCATGAGCAAGCAAGTTGATGCACACCCACTAGTTGTCTTTTTGAGCTTTCATACACGTATAGCTCTAGTGCATCCGTTACATGGCAATCCCTACTTACTCACATTGATATCGATTGATTGACATCTCCATAGTCCGTTGATTTTCCTAGTCGATGTGAGACTTTCTCCTCCTTTTGTCTATTACCACCTTCTATTCCACCCATAGTGCTATGTCCATGCCTCACGCTCATGTATTGCGTGAAGAGTTGAAAAGGTTTAAAAAGTAGAGTATGAAAGCAATTGCTTGATTGACACCGGGATAGGCATGATTTATACTTTGTGTTAAGAAGAGGGAGCATAAATGACTATATGATTTTGTAGGGATAACTTTCTTTAGCCATGTTATTTTTGAAGCTTCGTAGATTGCTTTTAGTATACTTGAAGTATTATTGTTTTGATATTGATACATTTTTGTTGTGAGTCTTATGGATCTGAACATTCATGCCACAATAAAGAATATTGCATTGATTAATATGTTGGGTAGCATTCCACATCAAAAATTCTATTATTATCATTTACCTACTCGAGGACAAGCAGAAATTAAGCTTGGGGTGCTTGATACGTCTTCGACGTATCTATAATTTTTGATTGTTCCATGCTATTATATATTTGTTTTGGATGATTTATATGCATTAATATGTTATTTTATATGATTTTTGGGACTAACCTACTAACCTAGAGCCCAGTGCCAGTTTAAGTTTTTTCCTTGTTTTTGAGTTTCGTAGAAAAGGAATACCAAACGGAGTCCAAACGGAATGAAACTTTACGAGGATTTTTTTGGACCAGAAGACATCCAGAGGACTTGGAGTACACGCCAGGGGAGCCTCAAGGCGGCCACAAGGGTGGAGGGTGCGCCCTGGGGGTTAGGGCACACCCCCTACCTTGTGGGCCCCCAAGGCCCCCTTGACCTACTTCTTCCACCTATAAATTCCCAAATATTCTAGAAACATCAGAACATCTATTGAAACCACTTTTCCGCCGCTGTAACCTTCTTTTTTCGCGATATCCCATTTGGAGGACTTTTTCGGTACTCTACCGGAAGGAGATTCGACCATGGAGAGCATCTACATCAACACCATTGCCCTTGCGATGAAGTGTGAGTAGTTTACCACAGACCTACGGGTCCATAGCTAGTAGCTAGATGGCTTCTTCTCTCTCTTTGATCCTCAATACCATGTTCTCCTTGATGTTCTTGGAGATCTATCCCATGTAATATTCTTTTGCGGTGTGTTTGTCAAGATCCGATGAATTGTGGGATTATCTATGAATATTATTTGAGTCTCTTCTGAATTCTTATATGCATGATTTGATATCTTAGTAATTCTCTTTGAACTATCGGTTTGGTTTGGCCAACTAGATTGGTTTTTCTTGCAATGAGAGAAGTGCTTTGCTTTGGGTTCAATGTTGCGGTGCTAAATCCCAGTGACAGTAGGGGACATGACATGTATTGTATTGTTGCCATCGAGGATAACAAGATGGGGTTTTCATCATATTGCTTGAGTTAATTCCGCTACATCATGTCATCTTGCTTAATGCGTTACTCTGTTTTTATGAACTTAATACACTAGATGCAGAATCGTTTTGGTCGATGTGTGGAGTAATAGTAGTAGATGCAGGCAGGAGTCGGTCTACTTGATACAGACGTGATGCCTATATTCATGATCATTGCCTTAGATATCATCATAATTATTCGCTCTTCTATCAATTGCTTGATAGTAATTTGTTCACCCACCGTAATATTTGCTATCGTGAGAGAAGCCTCTGGTGAAACCTATGGCCCCTGAGTCTATTTTACATCTTATAAGTTTCATATATACTATTTTGCAATCTTTTACTTTTCAATCAATAAACCAAAACCCCGAAAATATTTAATTTACTATTTTATCTATCTCTATCAGATCTCACTTCTGCAAATAACTGTGAAGGGATTGACAACCCCTTTATAGCGTTGGGTGCAAGATTGTTTGATTGTTTGTGTAGGTATTTGGCGATTTGTGCGTAATCTCCTACTTGATTGATACCTTGGTTCTCAAACTGAGGGAATGTAACACTCCAAATTTTTGGATTGTTTTTATTCAAACTTTTGGTCTTTTGGAAGGGGGATATTTGATATTCTCTTAAAACTCCTTCTAAAAACTTTTCTGACCAAAGTTTGTGTGTTCTTCTCAAGCTTGGTTTTTGGTCTTGAAGGATTTTTTCCTTGTGTTAGCTCAAACACAAGTTGAATTTCAAAGGGTTTATTTGATTCTTTTCCCTCCATGAACATCCATCATATGATTAATCTTGGACTTGTCTTCCCTCTCCAACTTTTCTCTTCCATGGCACCCAATGAAAATATTTCTCTCCAAAACCTCCTCTTCACCTTGAGACAAGTCTCTCATCAATTCCAGCAAGTTTCAACCATATTGGAATTTTTCTTCTAATTATTTTGCACCAAAAACAATTTCTGTCCATTGAAATGAACCATGGTGATTTACAAAGGAACCACCATGTTCACCTTGATATTTGATTCCAAACCAACTCCCCTGGATAGTCCTTAGTACCCACAACCTAGATCCATCTTGTTTCACTGGTCCACAGTTCAAAATTTTCAAATTTCACTTGCTGCAAGTTTGGACTAGATTTGCAAATTTTGGTGAAATTCATATTTTCCTTCTCCCAAAAATTCTGTGAAAATTCAGGCAACCTCAAGATGCATCAAGAGACCACTCCACTAAATATCAGCTCCAGAAAGATTTTCCACATGCCAAAATCATTTCGTCAAACACCTGGCGTGCACTGTTTCTATCAGTTTCAGAAAAAGTTAACTGAAGAATTACAGGCGACAGTGCAGCTTCATCAGTTCGTCAGAGAAAGATCGTCAATCTCACCAGTGGCTCTTTGGCTCGATGCTGCACCGCACCTCGCTCTTATCTAGAGCGCCGCACGCGCGCTTGGCTGGTTCTTGGCGTCGGTGGCACCCTGGCCCGCCCACGCTAGCGTCTTCCGCGACGGCAGAGCCACCCGTGGCGGCCGACAGGGGGCACCCTGCGGCATAACGCCGTCGGCACCGCCCAAGCCGCTTGGGAGCTCCGCGTGGCCTTCTCCATCGCCAGCGCACGCCTGCAGCACCGTCGCCGTGGCCTGGCATGCACAGGGCGCGCTCTGTGCCGCCGACGTGCCGCATGGCCGTTCCGTCGGGGACAGGCCGTAACCACCCCTGCCTTGCTCGGTTAGGCACCAAAATGGACTTAGTGCACCTCCTAGTCGATGCTGATACGTCCAAAACGTATCTATAATTTCTGCTTGCTCCATGCCTCTTTTGTGTGATATTGCTATGATATTTATGCACTTCCATACACTTTTGATCATATTTGGACTAACCTATTAACTCAGTGCACCCCAGTGCCAGTTTCTGTTTTCTGCTGTTTTTGTATTTCAGGTTTTCCCATTACGTAAACTACCAGAAAAATTCCGGGAAAATATATAAAAAATCAGCGTTCCGGAAGCTTCCATGCGGCCAAAGTAGGGCCGGAGGGGGCCACCAGGGCTCCAGGCGCCCTGGGGGCGCGGCCCCCCTCCTGGCCGCGCCAGGGGGGCGCCTGGGCCCCCCAGGTCTCCGCTGATGCCCCCCTTTGGCATATATTTACACCGCGTCCCGAAACCCTCGAGGACGGAACCCTTTTTCGCGATCTCATCTCTGTTCCGCCGCCGCCGCGCTTCCAAGATCGGGAGCACCAGGAGAACTCTTCCCGGCAGCCTGCCGGAGGGGAGGATCACCACCGGGAGCTTCTCCACCACCATGGACGCCTCCCGAATGAGTTGTGAGTAGTCTCCCTTGGACCATGGGTCCATGACCAGTAGCTATGTGATGTTCTCCTCCCCTCTTTGTCCTTCACCGATTAGACCTCGTGAGCTGCCCTACATGATCGAGGCACATATGTAATCCTTATGCTGTTGCTATGATGAGTTTGCTGGGATCCGATGGATTATGAGATTATGTTCAGATTGTGTGTGAGTAATATATTTGATTTACCTCTTTTATATTTATGTTCTTGAGTAATTCTTGCATGTTCTCCGTTGCTGTTTATTGCTTTGGCCAAGTAGTAGGTAGTAACTCCAAGAGGGAACGTTATGCTTGATTGTGGGTTCATGCCCCTCGATGACTAGCTTGAGTGACAGAAACATGAGTCTAGGGGATGTGCTGTTGCCACAAGGGGGAAAACAACTGTGCTTGTACTCGCGGGTGCAAGGATTGTTTACTTTACGCAAAGTTCTTTTAATGCAGTTGTCTGTTGCTTTGAGTTTACACTATGGGTGGGACTCGCAACTTAATACCAGCGAGATGTTCTGGATAGATATCTCAAGGTGGATGATTAGTAGTAGATGCAGATGGATTTCAGTCTACTTACCTTGGCGTACCGCCCATGCTTTTGAGCCTCTACCTTTCTTGCAGCATAGTTAGCATTGGTTTGCGCACATAATCCTGTCAATTGCCCAGCTGTAATTTGTTTACCTCGCTTAGCTGTTTTATCGTCTTTTGGGAGAGAGACATCACTAGTGAACATCATGGGACCCCGGTCCATATTACCATCATTGATCACATCCGTTATTTACTTTCCTGTTCTTGCTTACTAGTTGCAGTCATACCTATCATTATTATCTCTTGCGTTTGATCCTTTGTAAACGACAAGGCTGGAGGGATTGACAACCTCTCTGTACTCGTTGGGAGCAAAGTTATTTGTATCTGTGTGCAGGTCCTGTTGATCGCTAGTTGCGCCGCTAGCAGTTGACACCTTCTTGTTGAACCTTGGAGTCTCAGGGGAATTCGATCCTTGGTATCTTTTCCAAGGGAAAACTACCGCTACACTGCATCTCAAACCTTCCACTTGGGGTAACCAACGAGGGGCGAGAAGCCATCAGATGCTCAAACTCCTAAACCCACCGTCCAGCCACAACGCCGCCGTAATCGATAGCCGGACTTATCCCGTTCACGGCAACCGCCTCGGGCCGGCTATATATAGCGCCTCCGAGCTCGCTCTCGACCCCGCACATCTTCACCACCTCACTAGACCACGCCCAGCCACTAGAAGAGCCTCGAGGGGCCCTTCTTCCTCAACTCTGGCCACCTCCGTCTGCCTCGGGTTCCAGCAACGTTCCCTCTGGTGAGAACTCCTTCGCCGCCCTGGACTCGTGCGTAGCCTTCTGGCACCTCTAGGAGTCTAACCCCCACTCCAACTTGAATCCAGAAACTCTCTCCGACGAGGCCCACAACTACCTGAGCCGCCGTCCGCCGGAGATAGGGTCGCCGTCGACGTGGGGCTCGCCGACGCTCAACTCCACCACCCACAGACGCGGAAGAACACCAGGAACCCGTAGGTACCACTCCCTCCCTCTACCTCGCCGTGGATCATCGCCGACGACCACCGCAGCCTTCTGGCGCCGGCGCGACTCTTTTCTGTTTTTAAACCTGACGAGTGGGACCTCCTTGTCAGCCTCTCTTTTCCTTCCGAAGCATTTTTCTGGAAGGCGCCTTCGGGCAAAGTATGTCTTCCTATTCGGCTAGCGTACTACGTACCGATTCGTTTTTCTGTTTTTATATTCTAGCCCCTGGAAACTTGCTGTTTCATTACAGACAAGTCCCTGGACAGAAACTCTAATATATTTTTAACTAAAGATGATTTTGAGTTGATTCTTTTTCTGTCCTCTTTAGTTTTCTGTCTAGTTTTTTTTTCATATTTATTTGAAAAATATTTGGGGCAACTTTTTTGCACGCGCGGTATTTATGTTAGTATTCGTTTTGTTTGAATAGTAGATACCCAAGGACGTGACGGGGCCGCGAACTTCACCGAGTTAGACTCCGACTACTCTGAACCAGGCAAGCATGTTTGAACCTTTGATATGATGAGTGTGTTGCATGTTCGCTTGAGTAGTTCTTCTTTCATAGCATGGTCATATAAGAATTTGTGGATGATTAAATTTCATGCAAGCAAGCTTCGGGTGAACCCGAATAATGATGAATGAAACACCCCGATCATGTGGTGACATGATGGGTTGTGTACTGGTATTGTTGGAGCATGCCAGTCAAGGGTTAACTCTAGTATCAACGTGGATCAAGTCATGATTCCGTTCGTCTCCTTTCTGGTACTGTCATATGCCGTTTGCTAAGATTACGGTTTAGTCAGTTGCAATATTCCTATGCATAGGAAGCATGTTAGGCTTAAATGTATTTGGTATTTGCTTCTTGATGCTCTCTTTTGTTCTTCAACTCTTATTCCTACGAGAGCATCATTAAAGTCTTAAGCCTATCTTTATGGCTATGAAGAAAGCGCTTTTGGGAGGCAGCCCACAATGAATAAATTTTTATTTTGCTTCTGTTGTGTCTTGATGTTGTTACTACAGTAGCATCATCATTGTATCTTTACTTTTCAGCTTTGTGCCAAGTGTAGCCTCTGATTGCAAGAAAGTTCAAAAGTTGTGACGTGCTGTCCAGGAAACAGATTCTGTCCTTGGACAGAAAAATTCGTATAAAATTACCAGATCATCTTTTTGGTCTGAATTTTTCGACAGCGTGCTCTATACAATTGGCTTTCGAGCGTCTGTTCTGAGTTTTTTGATTTGAGTTGCAGAAGTGCCCCGAAAAAATTATTTACTACCTGCTGGTCTGTTTTTCACAGATTCTGTCCTGTTTTGCCTTTCCTTCATTTTGCAAACCTTGAGCTTGCTTTTTCTTTACAAAAACCTTTTGGTAATCTTGAGAAACAGTAGAACTTCAAGAATATCTTTATTTCCAGCAACGAAAAATTATTTTATTATGGGTACTAACCTCGCTAATCAGATTATGATGAGTTATGTATGAAGGGTGTTTTCAAGTGTGCGAGGGAAGATGATAAAAAGATTCAGGAGTGTCAAACGCTCAAGCTTGGGGATGCCCCCATGCACCCCCAAGAAATATTCAAGAAGACTGAAGCGTCTAATCTTGGGGATGCCCTCGTGCATCCCCTTCTCCATCAACAATTATCAGTTCGTCTTTCGTTCCACTATATTTTTATCACTTCATGTGTTATGTGCTATGCTTGGAGCGTCTTGCTTTTAGTTTCCTTTTAAGTTCTCTTTAGCTTTGCTTGCTTTTCATAACGAGTTGGAACTCAGCTTTCTTTGTGTGGGAGAGAAACACGCTCCACTTCAACCTGGAACACAACATAGAATTTTCATGTCTATCTTTGCTGTGTATGTTCTTGGTCTTTCAATAGCTACTGTCATGCTTAGCTCTTAGTTTTCATGCTTTCCTTTTTAAAGAGCTTTTGTTTAGTTGGTCGCTGGAACTCTCTTTAGTTATCATGCTTATCTTGTTAAGAGAGTTGGCTTCTGTTGCACTGGTTGATATGTCTATGATAAAAATGCTATGTGCATAATGGTGCTTAGTAGTTCATGTTTTCATATGGTTAGTCTCAAATAGCTGGGGGGTTCTCAATGTGTTATTGGAGTACCAACATGATTTTTTTTGCCTATGATGTGGTATGGTTTAGTCATATCTTCCTCCAAGAATTTATTTTGATTGACTTGGCATATGCTCACGCATATTTAAGACTATAAAGAAAGTCTATCAAGCCTTGATGATCTTTAATTTCTGAGTAGCGATAAAACTTCCATGCCCGATTCAATGTTGCTTTGTCGCTCTGCATGATTATGACCGTCATTGCTCTCTTAGTTGGTCGCTCCCAGTCTTTTGCTAACCTGCGCCTGTACTAAGCGGACTGACTGCTTGTGCATCCAAATCCTTTAAACCAGTTATGCCATATGAGTCCACCATACCTTCCTATACATGGTATTTACCTGCCATTCCTAACGAAGACTTTCATGTACCATCTCGAAATTATTCAAAGAGGCATTTCTCTTTTGTGCCTCTGTTTTAGCTCATGAGGAAGTAGTAGTTAATTCATGATCTTTTTAAGTTGGACAAGCTTCACCCCGGGATTGCATGTCTAATGTGCAAACCCATAATACGAGAAGGAACTGGCATAGAGTGCGCCCGGCTCATTTAAAAATAATACAACAAACAAACCCTCCTTCACGCTTTGTTCATGAGAAATCAGAAAACTTTGGTAAACAAAGAAGATTAAGAGGATGTGATCGTCCTCATTAGGGAGCCGTTCCTCGAAACCAGTCCAGCTCGAGAAGTAATTGAGTTATCTGCTAGCATTCGTTGACGAAATATGCATATTCTAAAAAATAATTATTACCTCTGTTTTTAAAAACCAAGAGCTCTGGTACATGTTTAGTTTTTGTTTCCGACCACAAGTTTTCAACCTTGCCATCAAAAGCCACGGTTCGAGAGTCTCCACCTTCTTAAAGCACCAACTATTGAGAGCATGATTGTCATTCTGAGTGTAATGTGCATTGTCCCAAAGTACCATTGTCTTTTGCATGATTATGATATCGTTTATTCTGAAATCATTGTATCTAGTCGTCACTTAAACCTTGGAGGTGCCCATGCATTTATGTTTTGCTTCACTAAAGGGGGCAAGCGAGGTACCACTTTATCATATTTGCACACCATGCTCACTACAAATCTATTGAGTGTTTCAGTATCATATTGTAAAACTTTCAGTTCTTTGTCATTTTCTCATGAGGCAACTTAATTACTACAGATTCATTATCTCAGTAAGCACTTGTCACGTGACTGTGAAAAGTTCTTATATGGTTAATAGCATGTCACCATAGAAATTATGTTTGTTATCATTTACCTACTCGAGGACGAGCAGGAATTAAGCTTGGGGATGTTGATACGTCCAAAATGTATCTATAATTTCTGCTTGCTCCATGCCTCTTTTGTGTGATATTGCTATGATATTTATGCACTTCCATACACTTTTGATCATATTTGGACTAACCTATTAACTCAGTGCACCCCAGTGCCAGTTTCTGTTTTCTGTTGTTTTTGTATTTCAGGTTTTCCCATTACGTATACTGCCAGAAAAATTCCGGGAAAAATATATAAAAAATCAGCGTTCCGGAAGCTTCCATGCGGCCAAAGTAGGACCGGAGGGGGGCCACCAGGGCTTGAGGCGCCCTGGGGGCGCGGCCCCCCACCTGGCCGCGCCGGGGGGGGGGGGGG
>LR738710.1:754047131-754060738 GCA_902687465.1 Secale cereale
GGGGGGCGCCTGGCCCCCCCAGGTCTCCGCTGATGCCCCCCTTTGGCATATATTTACACCGCGTCCCGAAACCCTCGAGGACGGAACCATTTTTCGCGATCTCATCTCTGTTCCGCCGCTGCCGCGCTTCCAAGATCGGGAGCACCAGGAGAACTCTTCCCGGCACCCTGCCGGAGGGGAGGATCACCACCGGGAGCTTCTCCACCACCATGGACGCCTCCCGGATGAGTTGTGAGTAGTCTCCCTTGGACCATGGGTCCATGACCAGTAGCTATGTGATGTTCTCCTCCCCTCTTTGCCCTTCACCGATTAGACCTCGTGAGCTGCCCTACATGATCGAGGCACATATGTAATCCTTATGCTGTTGCTATGATGAGTTTGCTGGGATCCGATGGATTATGAGATTATGTTCAGATTGTGTGTGAGTAATATATTTGATTGACCTCTTTTATATTTATGTTCTTGAGTAATTCTTGCATGTTCTCCGTAGCTGTTTATTGCTTTGGCCAAGTAGTAGGTAGTAACTCCAAGAGGGAACGTTATGCTTGATTGTGGGTTCATGCCCCTCGATGACTAGCTTGAGTGACAGAAACATGAGTCTAGGGGATGTGCTGTTGCCACAAGGGGGAAAACAACGGTGCTTGTACTCGCGGGTGCAAGGATTGTTTACTTTAGGCAAAGTTCTTTTAATGCAGTTGTCCGTTGCTTTGAGTTTACACTATGGGTGGGACTCGCAACTTAATACCAGCGAGATGTTCTGGATAGATATCTCAAGGTGGATGATTAGTAGTAGATGCAGATGGATTTCGGTCTACTTACCTTGGCGTACCGCCCATGATTTTGAGCCTCTACCTTTCTTGCAGCATAGTTAGCATTGGTTTGCGCACATAATCCTGTCAATTGCCCAGCTGTAATTTGTTTACCTCGCTTAGCTGTTTTATCGTCTTTTGGGAGAGAGACATCACTAGTGAACATCATGGGACCCCGGTCCATATTACCATCATTGATCACATCCGTTATTTACTTTCCTGTTCTTGCTTACTAGTTGCAGTCATACCTATCATTATTATCTCTTGCGTTTGATCCTTTGTAAACGACAAGGCCGGAGGGATTGACAACCTCTCCGTACTCGTTGGGAGCAAAGTTATTTGTATCTGTGTGCAGGTCCTGTTGATCGCTAGTTGCGCCGCTAGCAGTTGACACCTTCATGTTGAACCTTGGAGTCTCAGGGGAATTCTATCCTTGGTATCTTTGCCAAGGGAAAACTACCGCTACACTGCATCTCAAACCTTCCACTTGGAGTAACCAACGAGGGGCGAGAAGCCATCAGATGCTTAAACTCCTAAACCCACCGTCCAGCCACAGCGCCGCCGTAATCGATCGCCGGACTTATCCCGTTCATGGCAACCGCCTCGGGCCGGCTATATATAGCGCCTCCGAGCTCGCTCTCGACCCCGCACATCTTCACCACCTCACTAGACCACGCCCAGCCACTAGAAGAGCCTCGAGGGGCCCTTCTTCCTCAACTCCGGCCACCTCCGTATGCCTCGGGTTCCAGCAACGTTCCCTCTGGTGAGAACTCCTTCGCCGCCCTGGACTCGTGCGTAGCCTTCTGGCACCTCTAGGAGTCTAACCCCCACTCCAATTTGAATCCAGAAACTCTCTCCGACGAGGCCCACAACCACCCGAGCCGCCGTCCGCCGGAGATAGGGTCGCCATCGACGTGGGGCTCGCCGACGCTCAACTCCACCGCCCACAGACGCGGAAGAACACCAGGAACCCGTAGGTACCACTCCCTCCCTCTACCTCGCCGTGGATCGTCGCCGGCGACCACCGCAGCCTTCTGGCGCCGGCGCGACTCTGTTCTGTTTTTAAACCTGACGAGTGGGACCTCCTCGTCAGCCTCTCTTTTCCTTCCGAAGCATTTTTCTGGATGGCGCCTTCGGACAAAGTACGTCTTCCTATTCGGCTAGCGTACTACGTATCGATTCGTTTTTCTGTTTTTATATTCTAGCCCCTGGAAACTTGCTGTTTCATTATAGACAAGTCCCTGGACAGAAACTCTAATATATTTTTAACTAAAGATGATTTTGAGTTGATTCTTTTTCTGTCCTCTTTAGTTTTCTGTCTAGTTTTTTTTTCATATTTATTTGAAAAATATTTGGGGCAACTTTTTTGCACGCGCGGTATTTATGTTAGTATTCGTTTTGTTTGAATACGTAGATACCCAAGGACGTGACGGGGCCGCGAACTTCACCGAGTTAGACTCCGACTACTCCGAACCAGGCAAGCATGTTTGAACCTTTGATATGATGAGTGTGTTGCATGTTCGCTTGAGTAGTTCTTCTTTCATAGCATGGTCATATAAGAATTTGTGGATGATTAAATTTCATGCAAGCAAGCTTCGGGTGAACCCGAATAATGATGAATGAAACACCCCGATCATGTGGTGACATGATGGGTTGTGTACTGGTATTGTTGGAGCATGCCAGTCAAGGGTTAACTCTAGTATCAACGTGGATCAAGTCATGATTCCGTTCGTCTACTTTCTGGTACTGTCATATGCCGTCAGCTAAGATTATGGTTTAGTCAGTTGCAAACCTCTTTCCGTGTACACACCAAGTAGAGGGGCCGAGATGAGGGTTGCATGGCCCTGGATTAAAGCCCGTCATCCGGTCAGGGGGCATGGCTGTTTCCGGTTGGGACCGAGAGGGGGGCACCCCTTAGAGCGCGCATATATAAATTTAATCCCATGCTATTCGAGGTTGTAGCCTCCGTGTCTTAAAGTTTTTCGTGAATGTTGTCACGGGTGATTCCGGACAGCAGGATGTGAAATGGGTGTGTACTGGTCAGTTGCGTTTCTGCTAAAACACCGTATACGGAACTAGTCCCTGTGGCTAGTAGAATCCGTTGGCTGATTTAAGAGTACAAGCTCTGCAGAGTCAAATGTTCCAAGTAGCCATGTTTCTGGCCTAGAGTCAATCTTCGTGTCAACCCCGGTGACTGTCTTTAGAAATTTATGATAGCAACAAGAGTGATGATTTTGTCAAGTTCATTTTGGGTAGATGAACTAACCAGTTATCTCTGCACTGATTTATCTCTTGAAGTATTTTACCGTTATACCAGTGTTTATATAAGCCCTTTATGTGATGTCGCTCAGACGTCCGACTGTGGCACTCTTGTTATTCATATTCATTATAAGCCCTTTATGTGATGTCGCTCAGACGTCCGACTACGACATTCTTGTTATTTACTTTCATTATAAGCCCTTTATGTGACGTTGCTCAGACGTCCGACTGTGGCATTCTTGTTATTTACTTTCATTATAAGCCCTTCATGTGACGTCGCTCACACGTCCGACTGTGGCATTCTTGTTATTTACTTTCATTATAAGCCCTTTATGTGACGTCGCTCAGACGTCCGACTGTGGCATTCTTGTTATTTACTTTCATTATAAGCCCTTTATGTGATGTCGCTCAGACGTCCGACTTTGGCATTCTTGTTATTTACTTTCATTATAAGCCCTTTATGTGCTATCGCTCAGACGTCCGACTGTGGCATTCTTGTTATTTACTTTAATTATAAGCCCTTTATGTGATGTCGCTCAGACGTCCGACTGTGGCATGTTATCATTCATTTTCCCTCACGAGGCGTCGTTCAGACACTCGTTTGGTTTTCTTTTATTTATCTTGTGGATTTCGGGAGGACTACCGCCCGACTTCTATTTTTACATGCAGCGCAAAATTATATTATTCGGATACATTTTGCTAGAAAACTCTCATGCATCATGTTTGCATTTATTATATCATATGTCCGAACTGTCTTGCGAGTACATTCAAAGTACTCACCTGGCATGTTGATTTGGCCAGATGTTGATGAAGGCGATCTCATAGATGAAGAGTTCGATAGCGAGTCCGATGTCTAGTGGAGTCCCAGTCAGTCTCTTGCGATCCTAGAGTTGATCACTGTTATATAACGGCTTCCGCCAAACACCAAATAAACTCATCGGGTCTCACTCCGACACTCGATGAACTGTAAGATATTGGAGTCACGCCACCCACCACACCGTGACATATCCACCACCTTTTTATTACGAGTTAGTAGTATGCCACCCTACCATTGTGTCATATCCACCCTTATGAATTATATCGGCGTGCTTGTAATAAATTGTTGAGCAACCTCAGCTCAACCATGTATAATATTCAGTACTCTGGAATTCTGTATCAAGGATTTGTCTACCAGTGAGAAGTATTCTTCTGTGCTGGTTCGATAAAAAAGTCTGTCTCTCGGTAATTATTTTACTGAAAAAACGGTCCTGACAACCTTGGTACCAGAGCCAGGCTGACTGTAGGAAGCCACTAGGTGCGATCGCTAATCGGTTATTAGCGTATTGAGTGCTATTTCAGCATTTTGCATTTGTAGCAATTTTCTGTTAGTCATCATAAATTTATGACTTGACTATTCGGAATTTTTGTCTACTTTTGTAGATGGCCAGCGGTGACTGCGATTCACAAGTGTTCGCCAACATTCCTGAGGGGTTTATCAAGCTCCTCGTCGCCATCACCAAGGTCGCGATCGGGCCATCGACCCGTCCAGAGTTTACACTCTACCGTCACAAGATCAGCGACAGCGTGTCGATGCACCAAGCCGCGGTGCAATTCAAGGGAGGGTGTTCTGAAGCGCGCCGCTTTCGATTTGTGTGCAGGGCCATGCCTATGGAGAGGCATGCCATGCAAATGGCTGCCCGTGAGGCGATAGCTCGTCTCCGGGATGCTCTTCCTTCAATGAAGACTCGTCGCTACCGTTACCTCCCATGCCACGTGCCTTACACGTGCCACTATGCGTTTGCTTGCGCAAGGGGAGAACGTGATGAAGCCATCGAATCATTGGTTGAATACCTCAAGGCTCTTGAGGCAGCCTTTGATAACCTTGTGGACGACTTGGTGGCTGCTCGTATGGACTTAGTCCAGAGTGGTTCCGCCAACAGGAGGGAGCTGCTCCATACTTCGCCACCACTGACTTTTGTCTCGTCCTTAGCGTCTTATGCACCTGCCATCTTAGCCACCGCTCGCCGTCTGCCTACCACTGAGGAGTTTGACCAGGTCATTGCTCCTACCCCAGTCAGAGCTGCACCACGTGCCGCACCCGCATAAACCCCTCGTACCAGTACTCCACGCCTGGAGCCTATTAGTGAGGAGGAAGTTGAGTCTCCATCACCACTGGGCCTTACCCTCGGCAGGCCGAGGGAAGTCTTCAACATCTCCGACTAGTGCGCCTGTCCACGACGCGTTATGCTTGCTTGTATGATATGTGTGATATGTAAAATAGGTTGATGGGGAGTAGTCTGTTTGTGCATCATGTAGGAACTTGGAGGAGTGCACTAGCATAAATAACATGTCAGGAATGTGTACGCGCATCCTGAGTGATGTATGTATAATTACGACTCGCGTGTAAGATGTGTACTAAGCGGTCCTTCTCCGTGCGCAATCAAGTTTTTATTTTAAAAGTCTTTGGAGCTGGTGTTTTTGCTGCTTTTGCAATTCTTGGTTTAATTTTGCCGCTCAGTTCTTCTCATGATTTCTGCAATAATACCCCAGAGCGAGAAATGACTCGTCCCTGGACACGTTCCATGCCAAGTCCACCAGAGAAAAATTATGGCACACAGACAGGTAACAATTTCACGCAGGGGCAGTCAAGTCAGCAGGGTAGCGAAACAAAATTTTCTCAAGTATGTCGTCTTTACGAGCAAAGCCAACAGCAGCATCAGGAAATGATGAACCATGTTATTAACATGGGGAATCACCGTGAGCCATACCAGCAGCATTCAAAATTATCTGAATTACAGAAGACACGTCCGCCAATATTTTCTCACATAGACAGACCTCTTGAGGCCGATGATTGGCTTCGAGACATTGACAGAAAATTAATTGTGGCACAATGCTCAGACCATGAAAAGGTACTTTATACACCACATTATCTTACTGGAGCAGCCGTGTCATGGTGGGAGAATTTTCTGCATATGCACCCTAACGAAAATGATATCATCTGGGAAGATTTTAAAGAAGGCTTTCGTGGGGCGCACATCCCTAAAAGCATTATGAAGATCAAGAAAAGAGAGTTTGACTACCTCAAGCAAAGGGGCATGACAGTAACTGAGTACAACAGCCAGTTTACTCAATTACCTCGTTATGCCAACGAAGAGCGCATGACTGAAAACAAGTAGATGGAAAAATTCCTGGACGGTCTGGCACCAGCACTTAAATGCCAGCTAGTCGTACACACTTTTCCATATTTCAAGACACTTGTGGACAAAGCTATTACTCTGCAAAATGAGCGTCGCAGTCTGGAAGACATTCGCAAGCGAAAAAGGGATCAGACCAACCACACTCGCAACAACAAGAATAAGATGAATTTTCAGAAAATGGGACGAACATATCCATGACCAATGACACACGTCCAAGCAAAAAAATTCATGCAAGGGACAATGATTTCACGTATCGCCCAGGTGTTACTTGCTACGCTTGTGGAGAAGAGGGACACTATGCCAAGCAGTGCCCAAAGCCAAGGAACTCAGCACCGAAGCCAAACAGCAACGGAAATAATTCCGCGCCCAAGCGTAACAATTTCAACCCCAATAACAACCACAAGAAAGGCCACCTAAACCATGTAACCAAGGAGCAAGCACAGGATGCCCCGGATATCGTACTCGGTACGTTCCCTGTCAACACAATACCTGCCACGGTTTTGTTTGATTCTGGAGCTTCTCATTCGTTCATTTCCAAGAGCTTTGCTTTGCAACATGATTTTTCGATGCTTCCCTTGGGAAAATCAATGACCATCAAGTCCCCCGGAAATAAGCAGATCACTCAAAATTACTGCCAAGGTATAACCATTGAAATTGAAGGGTTAAAGTTTCACGCAAACCTCATCGTGTTGGAAAACAAGGGACTGGATGTTATCCTGGGTATGGACTGGCTAACCACCAACAAAGGATTCATCGACTGCTTCAACCGAACTGTGATTCTTACTCATCATCACGGAAAGACGATAAGAGTCACAGCTCAAGAAAGACCAGTATCGCGGCAACCAAAATTAAACAAGGCAGACAATTCTGAGTTAAGCAATGTTCCAGTAGTATGTGAGTTTCCAGACGTATTTCCCGAAGAACTGCCAGGCATGCCACCAGACAGAGAAATAGAATTCATAATTGAGCTAGTACCTGGAACCATCCCCATTTACAAGAAACCATACAGAATGGCACTGTCCGAATTGGTTGAACTAAATAAGCAAATAAAGGAATTACTGGACAAAGGGTTTATACGGGCCAGCTCCTTACCTTGGGGTTCGCCGGTATTATTTGCCAAAAAGAAGGATGGGACTATGAGATTGTGTATAGACTACCGAGCGCTCAACATGGTCACTATCAAGAACAAATATCCGATGCCCCGGATAAATGATTTATTTGATCAGCTCGCACAAGCCAAGGTTTTCTCAAAAATTGATTTAAGGTCGGGTTATCATCAATTAAAAGTACGGATAGAAGATATCCCGAAAACAGCATTCACCTCCAGATACGGACTATATGAATTTACAGTAATGCCGTTTGGACTGACCAACGCCCCCGCATATTTTGTCCACCTCATGAACAAAGTGTTTATGAAATTTATGGACAAATTTGTATTAGTATTTATTGATGATATCTTGGTATATTCAAAGACACCAGAAGAACATGCTGAACATCTCCGTATTGTACTGGGAGAATTAAGGAAACATCAACTCTACGCCAAATTCAACAAATATGAATTTTGGTTAAGACAAGTTGGTTTTCTAGGCCACGTATTAACACAAGAAGGAGTTGCTGTGGACCCGGAAAAGTCAAGACTGTACTTGGTTGGAAGTCACCGGCCAATGTAACAGATGTACGAAGTTTCCTCGGAATGGCTGGATATTACCAGAGGTTTATTGAGGGATTTTCCACCATAGCCAAACTAATGACACAGTTGCTCAAGAAGGATAAGAAATTCGTGTGGACCGAAGCTTGTGAGAAAAGCTTCCAGGAACTCAAAAAGAAATTGACAACAACCCCAGTATTGGTCGTACCCGACATACACAAAAGTTTTGAAGTATATTGTGACGCATCCCGGAAAGGCCTCGGATGCATACTGATGCAAGAAGGCAAAGTAGTCGCATACGCTTCCCGGCAACTATGGAAACATGAAGAAAATTATCCTACTCACGATTTGGAGTTGGCAGCAGTCATTCATGCACTCAAAGAATGGAGGCACTTTTTGCTTGGGAATCTTTGTGAAATATATACGGACCATAAGAGTCTCAAATATGTTTTCACACAACCAGAACTCAATTTACGGCAACGACGCTGGTTGGAACTGGTAAATGATTATGACGTTGGCATCCACTATCACCCAGGAAAGGCAAACGTAGTAGCAGATGCTCTCAGCCGTAACCCCAGTCCGGACAACGGCAGCATACAAAACTTGAGACCTGAATTTCAGCAGGAATTCGCCAAGCTCAACTTAATGATGGTCACTGAAGGCGAAGTGTCAAATATGGAAATACGGCCTACACTAATAGAACAAATAAAGAAGGCTCGGCATGGACACCCCAGCATTGAAGGTATAAAAAGAAAAGTAAGTCAGGGCAAGGCCTCAGAATTTACCATAGACAGTGAGGGAATATTATGGTTCGGAGACGGGCTTTGCGTACCCAATAGCGAAGACCTCAAACAACAAATTCTAGCAGAGAGCCACACCGCTCCGTATTCAATCCACCCCGGAGGGACCAAAATGTACAAGGACATTCAGGAAAGATTTTGGTGGCACGGTATGAAGAGGGACATAGCCACATACATTGCATGCTGTGATTCATGTCAACGCATTAAAGCCGAGCACCAAAAACCCGCAGGACTGTTATAGCCAAACAAGATACCTGAGTGGAAATGGGATGATATTGGGATGGATTTTATTGTTGGACTGCCACGGTCACAGCACGAAAATGATGCCATATGGGTCATCACAGATAGACTGACTAAGGTGGCACACTTCATACTAGTCAAGACAACCCACACCACCCAGAAGCTTGCCAAACTTTACCTTGCTCGTATAGTGTGCCTACATGGAGTTCCAAAGACTATAATATCCGACAGAGGCACTCAGTTCGTCTCCAAATTTTGGAATCATTTACAGCAAGCCCTGGAAACGCAACTAGTATTCAGTACATCCTATCACCCCCAGACTGGAGGACAAACGGAACGAGTAAATCAAATACTAGAAGACATGCTGAGGGCATGTGTCCTCACCTATGGGACCAGTTGGGAGGCGAGCTTACCGTATGCCGAGTTCGCATACAACAATAGTTACCAAGCCAGCCTGAAGATGGCACCTTTCGAAGCCTTGTACGAACGAAGATGTCGTACCCCATTAAACTGGTCAGAAACAGGGGACAGTCGTATCTTCGGCCCACACATGTTAAAAGAAGCCGAGGAAAAAGTTAAAATAATACGAGATCGACTCAAGACAGCCCAAAGCCGACAGAAGAGTTATTACAATCAAAAGCATCGGGAAGTAAGTTTTGAACCCGGTGAAAACGTGTACCTACGTGTATCTCCTATGAGGGGACTGCAACAATTCAAGGTCAAAGGGAAACTAGCACCACAATTTATCGGACCCTTTCGTATAATTGCGCGGAGAGGCACAGTGGCCTACCAGTTGGACCTTCCCAAAGAACTGTCAGACGTCCACGACGTGTTCCACATTTCGCAACTACGGAAATGTGTAAACAATCCAGAAAAGCATGTGTCGCATGAAAATCTTGATGTGCAACCAGACCTCACCTACCGGGAACGCCCAATAAAGATATTGGAAGAATCTGAAAGGAGGACCCGTCAGAAGACAATTAAATTTCTGAAGGTTCGGTGGAGCAATCACACAGAGGATGAGGCAACATGGGAAAGGGAAGATTTTCTTCGGATAGAATACCCACACCTATTTGAGGATCAGCTGAAATCTCGGGGACGAGATTTTTCCTAAGGGGGTAGGTGTTGTAACACTACAAATTTTTGGATTGTTTTCTTCCAAACTTTTGGTCTTTTGGAAGGGGGATATTTGATCTTCTCTTGAAACCCCTTCTAAAAACTTTTCTGACAAAAGTTTGTGTGTTCTTCTCAAGCTTGGTTTTTGGTCTTGAAGGATTTTCTCCTTGTGTTAGCTCAAACACAAGTTGAATTTCAAAGGGTTTATTTGATTCTTTTCCCTCCATGAACATCCATCATATGATTAATCTTGGACTTGTCTTCCCTCTCCAACTTTTCTCTTCCATGGCACCCAATGAAAATATTTCTCTCCAAAACCTCCTCTTCACCTTGAGACAAGTCTCTCATCAATTCCAGCAAGTTTCAACCATATTGGAATTTTTCTTCTAATTATTTTGCACCAAAAACAATTTCTGTCCATTGAAATGAACCATGGTGATTTACAAAGGAACCACTATGTTCACCTTGATATTTGATTCCAAACCAACTCCCCTGGATAGTCTTTAGTACCCACAACCTAGATCCATCTTGTTTCACTGGTCCACAGTTCAAAATTTTCAAATTTCACTTGCTGCAAGTTTGGACTAGATTTGCAAATTTTGGTGAAATTCATATTTTCCTTCTCCCAAAAATTCTGTGAAAATGCAGGCAGCCTCTAGATGCATAAAGAGACCACTCCACCAAATATCAGCTCCAGAAAGATTTTCCACATGCCAAAACCATTTCGTCAAACACCTGGCGCGCACTGTTTCTATCAGTTTCAAAAAAAGTTAACTGAAGAATTACAGGCGACAGTGCAGCTTCGTCAGTTCGTCAGAGAAAGATCGTCAATCTCACCAATGGCTCTTTGGCTCGATGCTGCACTGCACCTCGCTATTATCCAGAGCGCCGCACGCGCGCTTAGCTGGTTCTTGGTGTCGGTGGCACCCTGGCCCGCCCACGCCAGCGTCTTCCGCGACGGCAAAGCCACCCGTGGCGGCCGACAGGGGGCACCCTGCGGCATAACGACGTTCGGCACCGCCCAAGCCGCCTGGGAGCTCCGCGTGGCCTTCTCCATCGCCAGCGCACGCCTGCAGCACCGTCGCCGTGGCCTGGCACGCACAGGGCACGCTCTCTGCCGCCGACATGCCGCATGGCCGTTCCGTCGGGGACAGGCCGTAACCACCCCTGCTTTGCTCGGTTAGGCACCAAAATGGACTCAGTGCACCTCCTAGTCGATGCTCAAACTCCTAAACCCACCGTCCAGCCACAACGCCGTCGTAATCGATCGCCGGACTTATCCCGTTCACGGCAACCGCCTCGGGCCGGCTATATATAGCGCCTCCGAGCTCGCTCTCGACCCCACACATCTTCACCACCTCACTAGACCACGCCCAGCCATTGGAAGAGCCTCGAGGGGCCCTTCTTCCTCAACTCCGGCCACCTCCGTCCGCCTCGGGTTCCAGCAACGTTCCCTCTGGTGAGAACTCCTCCGCCGCCCTGGACTCGTGCGTAGCCTTCTGGAACCTCTAGGAGTCTAACCCCCACTCCAATTTGACCCCAGAAACTCTCTCCGACGAGGCCCACAACCACCCGAGCCGCCGTCCGCCGGAGATAGGGTTGCCGTCGATGTGGGGCTCGCCGACGCTGAACTCCACCACCCACAGACACGGAAGAACACCAGGAACCCGTAGGTACCACTCCCTCACTCTACCTCCCCGTGGATCGTCGCCGGCGACCACCGTAGCCTTCTGGCGCCGGCGCGACTCTGTTCTGTTTTTAAACCTGACGAGTGGGACCTCCTCGTCAGCCTCTCTTTTCCTTCCGAAGCGTTTTTCTGGAAGGCGCCTTCGGGAAAAGTACGTCTTCCTATTCGGCTGGCGTACTACGTACCGATTCGTTTTTCTGTTTTTATATTCTAGCCCCTGGAAACTTGCTGTTTCATTACAGACATGTCCCTGGACAGAAACTCTAATATATTTTTAACTAAAGATGATTTTGAGTTGATTCTTTTTCTGTCCTCTTTAGTTTTCTGTCTAGTTTTTTGTCATATTTATTTGAAAAATATTTGGGGCAACTTTTTTGCACGCGCGGTATTTATGTTAGTATTTGTTTTGTTTGAATACGTAGATACCCAAGGACGTGACGGGGCCGCGAACTTCACCGAGTTAGACTCCGACTACTCCGAACCAGGCAAGCATGTTTGAACCTTTGATATGATGAGTGTGTTGCATGTTCGCTTGAGTAGTTCTTCTTTCATAGCATGGTCATATAAGCATTTGTGGATGATTATATTTCATGCAAGCAAGTTTCGGGTGAACCCGAATAATGATGAATGAAACACCCCGATCATGTGGTGACATGATGGGTTGTGTACTGGTATTGTTGGAGCATGCCAGTCAAGGGTTAACTCTAGTATCAACGTGGATCAAGTCATGATTCTGTTCGTCTCCTTTTTGGTACTGTCATATGCCGTCTGCTAAGATTACGGTTTAGTTAGTTGCAAACCTCTTTTCGTGTACACACCAAGTAGAGGGGCCGGGATGAGGTTTCCATGGCCCTGGATTAAAGCCCGTCATCCGGTCAGGGGGCATGGGTGTTTCCGGTTGGGACCGAGAGGGGGGCACCCCTCAGAGCGCGCATATATAAATTTGATCCCATGCTATTCGAGGTTGTAGCCTCCCCGTCTTAAAGTTTTTCGTGAATGTTGTCACGGGTGATTCCGGACAGCAGGATGTGAAATGGGTGTGTACTGGTCAGTTGCATTTATGCTAAAACACCGTAGACGGAACTAGTCCCTGTGGCTAGTAGAATCCGTTGGCTGTGATTTAAGAGTACAAGCTCTGCAGAGTCAAATCTTCCGAGTAGCCATGTTTATGGCCTAGAGTCAATCTCCGTGTCAACCCCGGTGACCATCTCTAGAAATTTATGATAGCAACAAGAGTGATGATTTTGTCAAGTTCATTTTGGGTAGATGAACTAACCAGTTATCTCTGCACTGATTTATCTCTTGAAGTATTTTACCGTTATACCAGGGTTTATATAAGCCCTTTATGTGATGTCGCTCAGACGTCCGACTGTGGCACTCTTGTTATTCATATTCATTATAAGCCCTTTATGTGATGCCGCTCAGACGTCTGACTGCGGCATTCTTGTTACTTACTTTCATTATAAGCCCTTTATGTGACGTCGCTCAGACGTCCGACTGTGGCATTCTTGTTATTTAGTTTCATTATAAGCCCTTTATGTGACGTTGCTCAGATGTCCGACTGTGCCATTCTTGTTATTTACTTTCATTATAAGCCCTTTATGTGATGTCGCTCAGACGTCCGACTGTGGCATTCTTGTTATTTACTTTCATTATAAGCCCTTTATGTGATGTCGCTCAGACGTCCGACTGTGGCATTCTTGTTATTTACTTTCATTATAAGCCCTTTATGTGATGTCGCTCAGACGTTCGACTGTGGCATGTTATCATTCATTTTCCCTCACGAGGCGTCTTTCAGACACTCATTTGGTTTTCTTTTATTTATCTTGTGGATTTCGGGAGGACTACCGCCCGACTTCTATTTTTACATGC
>LR738710.1:754060748-754125957 GCA_902687465.1 Secale cereale
CATTCTTGTTATTTACTTTCATTATAAGCCCTTTATGTGATGTCGCTCAGACGTCCGACTGTGGCATTCTTGTTATTTACTTTCATTATAAGCCCTTTATGTGATGTCGCTCATACGTCCGACTGTGGCATTCTTGTTATTTACTTTCATTATAAGCCCTTTATGTGATGTCGCTCAGACGTTCGACTGTGGCATGTTATCATTCATTTTCCCTCACGAGGCGTCTTTCAGACACTCATTTGGTTTTCTTTTATTTATCTTGTGGATTTCGGGAGGACTACCGCCCGACTTCTATTTTTACATGCAGCGCAGAAATTATATTATTCGGATACATTTTGCTAGAAAACTTCATGCATCATGTTTGCACTTATTATATCTTATGTCCGAACTGTTTGGTGAGTACATTCAAATTACTCACCTGGCTTGTTGATTTGGCCAGATGTTGACGAAGGCGATCTCATGGATGAAGAGTTCGATAGCGAGTCCGACGTCTAGTGGAGTCCCAGTCAGTCTCTTGCGATCCTGGAGTTGATCACTGTTATATAACCGCTTCCACCAAACACCAAATAAATTCATCGGGTCTCACTCCGACACTCGATGAACTATAAGATATTGTAGTCACGCCACCCACCACACTGTGACATATCCACCACCTATTTATTACGAGTTAGTAGTATGCCACCCTACCATTGTGTCATATCCGCCCTTATGTATTATATCGGCGTGCTTGTAATAAATTGTTGAGCAACCTCAGCTCAACCATGTATAATATTCAGAACTCTGGAATTCTGTATCAAGGATTTGTCTACCAGTGAGAAATATTCTTCTGTGCTGGTTCGATAAAAAGGTCGGTCTCTCGGTAATTATTTTACTGAAAAACCGGTCCTGACAGGGAAATACTTACTCTACTTTGCTGCATCACCCTTTCATCTTCAAGGGAAAAACCAACGCAAGGTCAAGAGGGAGGAGGAAGAATTTCTGGCGCCGTTGCCGGGGAGATTAACACCAAGTCAAGTCAAGATTTGTCTCCCGTCAACTTGCCAATTTCTAGCGCCATTTCCGGGGAGATCTACGCCAAGTCAAGACATACCAAGTACCCTTCATTAAACTCTGATCTCTCGAACTTACATTATTTGTCATTCGCCTCTCGTTTTCCTCTCCCCCACTTCTAAAACGATTTTTGAAAAGATTTGCCTTTTCTTCGCTCTTCTTCCGTTCGTCATTTCGTTTGCCCTTATGTCTTACTTGGTTTGTTTACTCGTATGCTTGGTTAGTCATTTTGTTTGCCCTTATGTCTTACTTGGGTTGTTTACTCGTTTGCTTGGTATAATTGTGTGTTTATTGAAAATCAGAAACAAATTTTATGGATCCTCGTCCACTTGCTAATATTTTTAAGAGATCCAATTATGATGAACCAATTGCTAGTGACTTCAGTGCACTAGATAATCTTTATGAACTTTTGCTTGAAATTCGGGAATCTGAAAGTTGTGAGGAAATTTATTAAGCGATTCACGATAGATCCTTGAATGAAAAGCATAATTGCAATGATGTTATTATAGATTCTATTAATGACAATTGTGCTGATGATATGAAAAACCCTAAGCTTGGGGATGCTTATTTTGCCATGACCACTACTTGTTGCAATGATCATGATTGGGGTAATGCTTCTTACGATCTTGAAAATTTAGTTAAGCCCCATAATGAATATGAGATTTATAATGTTTGCCATGATATTGAAAGTGGGTCTGAAAGAATGTAAACTTTTGATCCCACTACTTTTGTGGGGACCCCGACTCATAAGTCGTGATCACCGAATGCACGTGTACAGTGATCCCAGAGATCAATGCTCACTGAACACACAGAAGCTGAATAACAAGAGTCTTACATCCATACATACCATATTACACAAATAGGACCATTATGGTCAAGTCTTGAATATATAACTGCAGCGGAAATCTTCAATAACAACTTGGACCCATGCCATCTGCCTTAACCCTACAGGCATTCTGACTGGAAAGCGTCCAAGCTCGCATGTTCGTCACCAAGAAATCTTCATCATGTCCTGTTCTCTCATGCCTGGCCAATAAAATAACCAGTGGCAAGGCAATGAGTACTTTGAATGTACTCGCAAGCAACCCAAGTGTGATGACAGAATAATTATGCAAGGCTCTACTGCTAAATTGGCAGTTTTACGGAAAGCTAGTTTTTCATTTTGCAAGTATGATCAACATATAACATGGACATGCATGTGTCTGCAACAAGTATCAGGAGGTTTCAGACATCATCATCGAGAAAGAGTCATGAACAACTCTTGCTCACGCTCATCGTGACTTTCTCACAATCACATCAACAGATTTACCCAAACCGTGTTGTTTTCCAGAAACTTATGGACATAGTCTAAGTAGCACCTGAAGGAAATATGCCCTAGAGGCAATAATAAAGTTGTTATTTATATTTCCTTATATCATGATAAATGTTTATTATTCATGCTAGAATTGTATTAACCGGAAACTTAGTGTGAATACATAGACAAAACATAGTGTCCCTAGTATGCCTCTACTAGACTAGCTCATTGATCAAAGATGGTTATGTTTCCTAACCATAGACATGAGTTGTCATTTGATCAACGGGATCACATCATTAGGAGAATGATGTGATGGACAAGACCCATCCGTTGGCATAGCACTATGATCGTTTAGTTTTACTGCTATTGCTTTCTTCATGACTTATACACGTTCCTATGACTATGAGATTATGCAACTCCCGAATACCGTAGGAACACCTTGTGTACTATCAAACGTCACAACGTAACTGGGTGATCATAAATATGCTCTACAGGTGTCTCCGAAAGTATTCGTGGTGTTGGCATAGATCAAGATTAGGATTTGTCACTCCGAGTGTCGGAGAGGTATCTCTGGGCCCTCTCGGTAACACACATCACAATAAGCCTTGCAAGCAAAAGACTAATGAGTTAGTCACGAGATGATGTGTTACGGAACGAGTAAAGAGACTTGCCGGTAACGAGATTGAACTAGGTATGGAGATACCGACGATCGAATCTCGGGCAAGTAACATACCGATGACAAAAGGAACAACGTATGTTGTTATGCGGTTTTGACCGATAAAAGATCTTCGTAGAATATGTAGGAGCCAACATGAACATCCAGGTTCCGCTATTGGTTATTGACCGGAGATGAGTCTCGGTCATGTCTACATAGTTCTCGAACCCGTAGGGTCCGCACGCTTAACGTTTGATGATGATCGGTATTATGAGTTTATGAGTTTTGATGTATCGAAGGTAGTTCGGAGTCCCGGATGAGATCACGGACATGACGAGGAGTCTCAGAATGTCCGAGACATAAAGATTGATATATTGGACGACTATATTCGGACACCGGAAGTGTTCCGGAAAAGTTTCAGATTTAACTGGATTGCCGGCGGGGGTTACCGGAACCCCCTACGAAGGGGGATGGTCCATAGTGGGCCTTGAGGAAAGGAGAGAGGCAGCCCATAGAGGCTGGCCGGTGCCCCACCTAGGGATCCTAGTTGGACTAGGATTGGGGGGGGCGCCACCTCTCCGTCTTTTCCTTTCCCTCTCTTCCTTCTTGGTGGACACCTACTAGGAATAGGATTGCAATCCTATTCCTAGTAGGATTGCCCTAGCCGCACCATAGGAGGCCGGCCGGCCCTCCTCCCTTGCTCCTTTATATACGGGGGCAGGGGGCACCCAAAGACACACAAGTTGAATTGTTCCAGCCGTGTGCGGTGCCCCCCTCAACAGAAACACACCTCGGTCACACCGTTGCAGTGCTTAGGCGAAGCCCTGCGCCGGTAAATACATCATATCCGTCACCACGCCGTCGTGTTGACGAAACTCTCCTGTGAAGCTCAACTGGATCAAGAGCTCGTGGGACGTCATCAAGCTGAACGTGTGCTGAACGCGGAGGTGCCGTACGTTCGGTGCTTGATCGGTTGAATCGCGAAGAAGTTCGACTACATCAACCGCGTCACTTGACGCTTCCGCCTCCGGTCTACGAGGGTACGTAGACACACTCTTCTCTCTCGTTGCTATGCATCTGGTAGATAGATCTTGCGTGATCGTAGGAAAATTTTAAAATACTACGTTACCCAACAGTGGCATCAGAGCCAGGTCTATGCGTAGATGATATGCACGAGTAGAACACAATGAGTTGTGGGCGATACTAGTCATACTGCTTACCAGCATGTCATACTTTGCTTCGGCGGTATTGTGAGATGAAGCGGCCCGGACCGACATTACGCGTACGCTTACGCGAGACTGGTTTCACGGTTACGAGCACTCGATGCTTAAAGGTGGCTGGCGGGTGTCTGTCTCTCTCACTTTAGCTGAATCAAGTGTGGCTACGCCCGGTCCTTGTGAAGGTTAAAACAACACATACTTGACGAAACATCGTTGTGGTTTTGTATGCGTAGGTAAGAACGATTCTTGCTAAGCCCGTAGCAGCCACGTAAAAACTTGCAACAACAAGGTAGAGGACGTCTAACTTGTTTTTGCAGGGCATGTTGTGATGTGATATGGTCAAGACATGATGAGTTATACGGTTTTGTATGAGATGATCATGTTTTGTAATGTTATCAGCAACTGGCAGGAGCCATATGGTTGTCGCTTTATTGTATGAAATGCAATCGTCATGTAATTTCTTTACTTTATCACTAAGCGGTAGCGATAGTCGTAGAAGCAATAGTTGGCGAGACGACAACGATGCTACGATGGAGATCAAGGTGTCGCGCCGGTGACGAAGGTGATCATGACGGTGCTTTGGAGATGGAGATCAAAAGCACAAGATGATGATGGCCATATCATATCACATATTTTGATTGCATGTGATGTTTATCTTATTATGCTTCTTATTTTGCTTAGAATGACGGTAGCATTATAAGATGATCCCTTACTAAATTTCAAGGTATAAGTGTTCTCCCTGAGTATGCACCATTGCGAAAGTTCGTCGTGCCGAGACACCACGTGATGATCGGGTGTGATAAGCTCTACGTTCAAATACAACGGGTGTAAGCCAGTTTTGCACACGCAGAATACTCGGGTTAAACTTGACGAGCCTAGCATATACAGATATGGTCTCGGAACACTCGAGACCGAAAGGTCGAGCGTGAATCATATAGTAGATATGATCAACATAAGATGTTCACCATTGAAACTACTCCATCTCACGTGATGATCGGACATGGTTTAGTTGTTTTGGATCACGTGATCATTTAGATGACCGGAGGGATGTCTATCTAAGTGGGAGTTCTTAAGTAATATGATTAATTGAACTTTAATTTATCATGAACTTAGTCCTGGTAGTATTAGCATATCTATGTTGTAGATCAATAGCTCGCGATATTGCTCCACGTTTATTTTTTTATATGTTCCTAGAGAAAAATGAGTTGAAAGATGTTAGTAGCAATGATGCGGAATTGTTCCGTGATCTAAGGATTATCCTCATTGCTGCACAGAAGAGTTATGTCCTTGATGCACCGCTAGGTGACAGACCTATTGCAGGAGCAGATGTAGACGTTATGAACGTTTTGACAAAAGCTCGATATGATGACTACTTGATAGTTTAGTGCACCATGCTTTACGGCTTATAACCGGGACTTCAAAAACGTTTTGAAACGCCACGGAGCATATGAGATGTTCCAAGAGTTGAAATTAGTATTTCATACTCATGCCCGTGTCGAGAGGTATAAAACCTCTGACAGTACTTTGCCTACAAGATGGAGGAGAATAGCTCAACCAGTGAGCATGTGCTCAGATTGTCTGGGTAGTACAATTGCTTGAATCAAGTGTGAGTTAAACTTCCAGATAAGATAGTAATTGACAAAGTTCTCTAGACACTATCACCAAGTTAGTAGAACTTCATGATGAACTATAATATGCAAGGGATGACGAAAGTAATTCCCGAGCTCTTCATGATGCTGAAATCGGCGAAGGTAGAAATCAAGAAAGAGCATCAAGTGTTGATGGTTAACCAGACCACTTGTTTCAAGTAAAGGGCAAAGGGATAGAAGGGGAACTTCAAGAAGAATGACAAGCAAGTTGTCACTCCCGTGAAGAAACCCAAAGCTAAACTCAAGCCTGAAACTAAGTGCTTCTACTGCAAAGGAAATGGTCACTAGAAGTGGAACTGCCCTAGATATTTGGCGGATAAGAAGGATGGCAAAGTGAACAAAGGTATATTTGATATACAGATTATTGATGCGTATTTTACTAGTGTTCATAGCAACCCCTCGGTATTTGATATTGGTTCAGTTGCTAAAGAGTAGTAACTCAAAATGGGAGTTGCATAATGAACAGAAACTAGTTAAAGGATGAAGTGACGATGTGTATTGGAAGTAGTTCCAAGATTGATATGATCATCATCGCACACTCCCTATACTTTCGGGATTAGTGTTGAACCTAAATAAGTGTTATTTGGTGTTTGTGTTGAGCATGAATATGATTTGATCATGTTTATTGCAATACGGTTATTCATGTAAGTTAGAGAATAATTGTTGTTCTGTTTACATAAATAAAACCTTCTATGGTCATACACCCAATGAAAATGATTTGCTGGATCTCGATCGTGTGATACACATATTCATAATATTGAAGCCAAAAGATGCAAGGTTAATAATGATAATGCAACTTATTTGTGGCACTGCCGTTTAGGTCATATTGGTGTAAAGCGCATGAAGAAACTCCATAGTGATGGACTTTTGGAATCACTTGATTATGAATCACTTGGTGCTTGCGAACCATGCCTCATGGGCAAGATGACTAAAACTCCGTTCTCCGGAACCATGGAGCGAGCAACAGAGTTGTTGGAAATCATACATACTGATGTATGTGGACCAATGAGTGTTGAAGCTCGCGGCAGGTATCGTTATTTTCTGACCTTCACTGATGATTTGAGCAGATATGGGTATATCTACTTAATGAAGCACAAGTCTGAAACATTTGAAAAGTTCAAAGAATTTTAGAGTGAAGTGGAGAATCATCGTAACAAGAAAATAAGAGTTTCTATGATATGATCGTAGAGGTAAAATATTTGAGTTAGCGAGTTTGGCCTTCAATAAAAACAATGTGAAATAGTTTCACTACTCATGCCACCTGGAACACCACAGTGTAATGGTGTGTCCGAACGTCATAACCGTACTTTATTAGATATAGTGCGATCGATGATGTCTCTTACCAATCTACCACTATCGCTTTTGGGGTTATGCATTAGAGACAGCTACATTCACGTTAAATAGGGCACCATCTAAATCCGTGGAGATGACACCGTATGAACTGTGGTTTGACGAGAAACCTAAGCTGTCATTTCTTTAAGTTTGGGACTGCGATGCTTATGTGAAAAAGTTTCAACATGATAAGCTCGAACCCAAATCGGAGAAGTAAATCTTCATAGGATAAAGAAGTGAGTGGGAGGAAAGTAGAACTTGAAGAGGTAATTGTACCTTCTCCCGAATTGGAAGGTAGTACATCACAGAAACTCGTTCCAGTGATTCCTACACCAATTAGTGAGGAAGCTAATGATGATGATCATGAAACTTCAGATCAAGTTTCTGCTAGACTTCGTAGATCAACCAGAGTTCGTTCCGCACCAGAGTGGTACGGCAACCCAGTTCTGCAAATCATGTTACTAGACCATGATGAACCTACGAACTATGAGGAAGCGATGATGAGCCCAGATTTCGCAAAATGGCATGAGGCCATGAAATCTGAGATGGGATCCATGTATGAGAACAAAGTGTGGACTTTGGTTGACTTGCCCGATGATCGGTAGGGCATCGAAAATAAATGGATCTTTAAGAGGAAGACCGACGCAGACGGTAATGTTACTGTTTACAAAGCTCGACTTGCTGCGAAAGGGTTTCGACAAGTTCAAGGAGTTGACTACGATGAGACTTTCTCACCTGTAGCGATGCTTAAGTCTGTCCGAATCATGTTAGCAATTGCCGCATTTTATGAAATCTGGCAAATGGATAACAAAACTGCATTCTTTAATGGATTTATTAAAGAAGACTTGTATATGATGCAACCAGAAGGTTTTGTCTATCCTAAAGGTGCTAACAAAATGTGCAAGCTCCAGCAATCCATCTATGGACTGGTGCAAGCATCTCGGAGTTGGAATATACGCTTTGATAAGTTGATCAAAGCATATAGATTTATACAAACTTGCGGTGAAGCCTGTATTTACAAGAAGTGAGTGGAAGCACTACAACCTTTCTGATAAGTATATGTGAATGACATATTGTCGATCGGAAATGATGTAGAATTTTCTGGAAAGCATAAAGGAGTGTTTGAAAGGAGTTTTTCGAAGAAAGACCTTGGTGAAGCTGCTTACATATTGGGCATCAAGATCTATAGAGATAGATCAAGACGCTTGATAAGACTTTCGATGAGTACATACCTTGATAAGATTTTGAAGTAGTTCAAAACGGATCAGTCAAAGAAGGAGTTCTTGCCTGACTTGTAAGGTGTGAAGTTGAGTAAGACTCAAAGCCAGACCACGGCAGAAAAATATAGAGAGAATGAAAGTCATTCCCTATGCCTCAGCCATAGGTTCTATAAAGTATGCCATGCTGTGTACAAAACACGTTGTGTACCTTGCCATGAGTTTGACAAGGAGGTACAATAGTGATCCAGGAGTAGATCACTGTACATCGGTCAAAATTATCCTTAGTAATTGGATGACTAAAGGAAATATTTCTCGATTATGGAGGTGATAAAGAGTTCGTCGTAAAGGGTTACGCCGATGCAAGCTTTGACACTAAATCCAGATGACTCTAAGTATCAATCTGGATGCGTATTGAAAGTGGGAGCAATTAGCTAGAGTAGCTCCATGCAGAGCATTGTAGACATAGAAATTTGCGAAATACATACGGATCTGAATGTGACAGACCCGTTGACTAAACTTCTCTCACAAGCAAAACATGATCACACCTTATTACTCTTGGGTATTAATCACATAGCGATGTGAACTAGATTATTAACTCTAGTAAACCCTTTGGGTGTTGGTCACATGGCGATGTGAACTATGGGTGTTATTCACATAACGATGTGAACTATCGGTATTAAATCACATGGCGATGTGAGCTAGATTATTGACTCTAGTGCAAGTGGGAGACTGAAGGAAATATGCCCTAGAGGCAATAATAAAGTTGTTATTTATATTTCCTTATATCATGATAAATGTTTATTATTCATGCTACAATTGTATTAACCGGAAACTTAGTACATGTGTGAATACATAGACAAAACAGAGTGTCCCTAGTATGCCTCTACTAGACTAGCTCATTGATCAAAGATGGTTATGTTTCCTAACCATAGACATGAGTTGTCATTTGATCAACGGGATCACATCATTAGGAGAATGATGTGATGGACAAGACCCATCCGTTGGCATAGCACTATGATCGTTTAGTTTTACTGCTATTGCTTTCTTCATGACTTATACATGTTCCTATGACTATGAGATTATGCAACTCCCGAATACCGTAGGAACACCTTGTGTGCTATCAAACGTCACAACGTAACTGGGTGATCATAAAGATGCTCTACAGGTGTCTCCGAAAGTATTCGTGGTGTTGGCATAGATCAAGATTGGGATTTGTCACTCCGAGTGTCGGAGAGGTATCTCTGGGCCCTCTCGGTAACACACATCACAATAAGCCTTGCAAGCAAAAGACTAATGAGTTAGTCACGAGATGATGTGTTACGGAACGAGTAAAGAGACTTGCCGGTAACGATATTGAACTAGGTATGGAGATACCGACGATCGAATCTCGGGCAAGTAACATACCGATGACAAAAGGAACAACGTATGTTGTTATGCGGTTTTGACCGATAAAAGATCATCGTAGAATATGTAGGAGCCAACATGAACATCCAGGTTCTGCTATTGGTTATTGACCGGAGATGAGTCTCGGTCATGTCTACATAGTTCTCGAACCCGTAGGGTCCGCACGCTTAACGTTTGATGACGATCGGTATTATGAATTTATGAGTTTTGATGTACCGAAGGTAGTTCGGAGTCCCGGATGAGATCACGGACATGACGAGGAGTCTCGGAATGTCCGAGACATAAAGATTGATATATTGGACGACTATATTCGGACACCGGAAGTGTTCCGGAAAAGTTTCGGATTTAACTGGATTGCCGGAGGGGGTTACCGGAACCCCCTACGAAGGGGGATGGTCCATAGTGGGCCTTGAGGAAAGGAGAGAGGCAGCCCATAGAAGCTGGCCGGTGCCCCACCTAGGGATCCTAGTTGGACTAGGATTGGGGGGGCGCCACCTCTCCCTCTTTTCCTTTCCCTCTCTTCCTTCTTGGTGGACTCCTACTAGGAATAGGATTGCAATCCTATTCCTAGTAGGATTGCCCTAGCCGCACCATAGGAGGCCGGCCGGCCCTCCTCCCTTGCTCCTTTATATACGGGGGCAGGGGGGCACCCAAAGACACACAAGTTGAATTGTTCCAGCCGTGTGCGGTGCCCCCCTCCACAGAAACACACCTCGGTCACACCGTTGCAGTGCTTAGGCGAAGCCCTGCGCCGGTAAATACATCATATCCGTCACCACGCCGTCGTGCTGACGAAACTCTCCCGTGAAGCTCAACTGGATCAAGAGCTCGTGGGACGTCATCAAGCTGAACGTGTGCTGAACGCGGAGGTGCCGTACGTTCGGTGCTTGATCGGTTGAATCGCGAAGAAGTTCGACTACATCAACCGCGTCACTTGACGCTTCCGCTTCCGGTCTATGAGGGTACGTAGACACACTCTTCTCTCTCGTTGCTATGCATCTGGTAGATAGATCTTGCTTGATCGTAGGAAAATATTAAAATACTACGTTACCCAACAGCACGACCCAACTGTCCTTGACAGTGGACACGGCTATTCGAATAGTTTGACACTCTGCAGAGGTTGCACACTTTACCCACAAGATCCGGGGAACTTCCGTGTCATTCACGACCCGCGGTACCTCAAGTACCCGAGGTAAGCACCCGATCACTATCTTTCCCTAGACGACACTAACACAGAGTCCACTCGATTGGTAACAGCCCCGTGCCAACATTTCACATCTTAAAATTTGTGGAGCCTTGCTCCCATATTCATCACATACCACTGACATGGGGTACCAACGGTCTGTTCGGTGCCCTGTGAAAACAGTCATGGCCGCCTATCCAAGTACGACCCCGTCCTGAGAGTGACCTCATGTCACCCCCGTCACTAGTAATGCGGGCACCATGCTAGTATCGACCTAGGTAATCAATAATGCCCTTTCCCATATAAGGGTAGAGTGGTTGCACATGTTTGGTTGGGACGGTAGTCACACATAAATCTAATCCATCTCTGTAAACAACACTTTCAACAAGCCTCGATACACTACTTCTTCACCAAGTAGTGCCCTAGTTTCTCATCATCTCCCAGGGGCATTAGTGGCACCCACTGGGTCATTTGCAAGTATGTCTTACCACACTTGTTTCACTCAATGCATAATCCTGACCCATTTGCGTAGCCAACTACTATAGCATACATCTATCTACTCCCACCGGCATAACCCTCATAAGAAGGTAGGGTCATGCACAATGCAAGCATCAACGAGGAAGTGCAGTGGCAGACCATCAAAGTGGTTCCACCCCATCATGATTTCCGTAGCAACAACATTATGGTACTATATGACATGCATAAAAAGGTTTCTCAAACATGGTCAAAGGGCGGCTTGCCTTATCCTTTCGAGTCTTCAAACCTTCTGGTCCATCTCCAAGTACTCTGTTTATTTCGTCAACTAACGATGGAAACAATCATAATAAGCAACACAACAAAGCAAAAATAAAAGTGCTCTAAAAATAGGAGTTGGACTTTTCTAGGATACCTCTGGTCATATGAAAAATAACCAAGGAGGTTTCATTGGAGTATGATCAATGGATGGTTTGGCACATTTCAATATGATGTAATCAAGGGGTTTATGGATTTGAAAGAAGTGTACAGAAATATATTTTTGAACAATGAGCAAAGGCACCTATTTAACAAATCATGATTTTAGAAGCATCTAGGAGTTGGTTTCACTGGATTTGGAGTTCAAATGAATTTCCTAGGATTTTGCAAAGTTGATAAATATGAAGAAATGGCTCATTATTTGGTGGGGTACAGAAAGTATTAATAAAAATGTTCGAAAACTAATATTGGATATGACAAGCACCTAGGAATTTGAACCACTGCATTTAGATCAAATTTAAGCTCTCTGTGATTTTCTAAAGTAAATCACAGAAAATGTAGTAATGGCATTTTGATAATATTTGTGAAGGAAAAGTTTCTGGAAAAATGTGCATGTTGCTCCAACAGGTAGATCGGGATTTTAGAAACTCCTAGAAATTTGAATCATCAAATTTGGAATACATTTGATTTATTTATGGGTTTTTGAAGTTGTCTGGAAAAGAAAAAGAAAAGGAAAAAGGGTTATACCCTTTACTGCGCACAGGGCGACAGATAGACCGTGGGCCGGCCCAGCGGCTCGGCTGTGCGGGGGGAGGTGGTGACGTCGAAGGCGTACTGCGGGAAGGCGCCACCCAGCAGGGCAAGCGAATCAGCCCGAAGCCGTTTCCACTTAACCCGACTGGTGGGCCGGCGCGGTTGCTTCTGCCGCTGACGGGCGGGCTCCCCTGCAAGCTGGCGGGGCGGTCATCCCCTACCTCCCGCTCGAGGCAGAGCAGGGGAGGCAGAGCACACGCCGGTGCTCGTCCGGCGATAGCTGTCGCCTCTGGCCGTCTCCCGCGATGCTCTGCCTATGGATGAGCTCAGCGCGGAGTGGCGCATCCGCCGATGGAGGTCACCGCCGCCGGAGGGGGGCCGAGGTGACTGATACGTCTCAAACGTATCTACTTTTCCAAACACTTTTGATATTGTTTTGGCCTCATTCTTGCATGATTTGGACTAAACTAACCCGGACTGACGCTGTTTTCAGCAGAGGTGCCTGTATGGTTTATTTGTGTGCAGGAAAACGGATTTTTAAGTATCTCAGAAAAATCCACGAAAAATCACAGAAAATCCACGCACCCGAAGGAACCAGGAGCCAGAAGTGGGGCCAGAGGAGGGCCAGGGGGTGCCCAGGCGCCCTGTGGGCGCGCCCCCCTGGGCCGCATCGGGGGGCCGCCTGGGTGGGTCCCACGCCCCCTGGTGCCCTACTTCGCCTCGTATTTTTACTCCCGACGCAGAAACCCCAGATCAGAAGTTCTTTCACAGTTTTTCGTCGCGGAGCCGCCGCCACCCTCTGTTCTTCCTCGGGAGGGCTAATCTGGAGGCTGATTTGGCCTCCGGAGAGGGGAGATCGTCGCCATCGTCATCATCATCACCACTCCATCATCCCTCCATGACTTCCCCTTTCATGTGTGAGTAATTCCCCCGCTGTAGGCGAAGGGGATGGTAGGGTTTGGATGAGTTAGATCATGTAATAGTTTATCAGATCGTTGGGGGCATGTTGCCTATCATCTACTATGGTGTTTATCATCTTTGCTTCAACTTGTTATTCTTAATGCTTGACACTTAGGGCCCGAGTGCCATGATTTCAGATCTGAACCATATGTGTTTGTATGAATATATTTGTGTTCGTGATCCTATCTATGAGTTGTTTGCACCTGTTACGGTTCGGAACCGGCGATCCCAAAAGTGACAGCTTGGGACACCAAAGGGGATGGTCCGTAATTTGAGGATTACATGTATCCATTGAGTTCATTGCTTTGTTCCGGTGCTCTTTGACAGGAGCACCTTAATCTCCATTAGTTCCTTTTGGCCCCGTTCGTAGCGGGATGGTAGGACAAAAGATGTTGTGCAAGTTCTTATTGCAAGCACGTACAACTACCTATGGGATACATGCCTAATGTTTGATATTTGCCTAGATGATCATTACTTTTCCGTGTGCCGTGCCCCAAGTTAGAATCTATCTCATCCATGCAGCGCCCAACCATCCATCTCCCTAGCCTACAGTGTTTTAAACCCTGCTTGTCACTAGTTGCTACTTTGCTATCTACTTTCGCTATTTACTTTTACTGTTACTTTTACTATCACTATCATCACTATCATATCACTGTTACCACTTATCTTTTGTTGCAAGTAAGTATATTTCAGGTGCGGTTGAATTGACAACTCAACTGTCAAAGCTTATAAATACTCTTTGGCTCCCTGTGTGTCGAATCAATAAATTGGGTTATCCTTACCCGCGAAGACTATCTCGATCCCTTACGGTTGAGGGTTATCAAGTACCGTTTTCTGGCGCCGCTGCCGGGGAGCATAGCAATATTTACAAGTCTACTTGAGGTATTCTACCTGCTGCACTTTATCCACTATGGGTAAGAAAGGAGACCCCAACGTTCCGATCTTACTATCCACTACAAGAAGAGGTACTGCTCTAAGCACTAGTGCTACACTTGATTCACCTTCCGTTATGAGTAAGTTTGCCTCACCACCACCACATGATGCTCCTACTGAATCTATTACTATGTCTGATACTCTTGATGATGCTTCTACTACTTTTGATGATATTAGTTCGCTTGGTTATGCTCTTGAGAAACAAATTGCCGCTGCTGCTAAAAAGTCTGGAATTGAACTTCCTGTTACTCGCTACCCTATTGGTGAAACTTATGATTATCCTGACTTGAGTAAACTCAAGGAGAGTCTTCTTGATGATGATTACTATATACTAGATGAAGATTTATGCAGGGAACTGACAGAGTTTTCCGGCTCTGACCCTGAAGCTATTAAGAAGTTATTTGAAAAACACTCTCTGAAGAACAAAACCGTTCCTAATCCTGAATTTGCTACATCTCCTATATGCATTGATGCTCCTGATTATAATTTCTTTGTTGATCTTTCACTTATACCTATGGTTGAAGCTGACCCCTTTTATGGCAGAGAAAATGATGATGCTATTGCGCACCTGACTAAACTTGGTGAGTTGGGTAGCCTGTTTACCACAGATGATAAGATACGATACTTTTATATCACCAAACTTCTTCCTTTCTCGTTGAAGGAAGGTGCCAAAGCATGGTATGATTCACTCCCATGCGGTTCCATTAAGAGTCCTCAGGACTTATCTCACTCTTTTGTTGATAAGTACTTTCCTGCTCACATGCAACATGCTGCTTTACAAAGAATTTATAACTTTAAACAGTTGCAGGATGAGTCCCTCCCTAAAGCTTGGGGGAGGTACTGCGGTCTGATTCGGGCTAGACCAGGACATGAAATCCCTAAGAATGAATTAATCCATATATTCTATGCTGGTCTAACTGATGAATCCAGGTCCTATTTGGACAGTTGTGCTGGTTGTGTTTTCAGGAAAAGAACACCGGATGATGCGGACGATTTAATGGGCAGGATTGCCAAAAACCATGAAGATTGGTCCGTCCCTGAACCACCTCCACCAACAAAGAAGAGGGGCATGTTTGTTCTGAGCCCCAAGGATATGCGAGAAGCAAAGAAGTCTATTAAAGAGAAAGGTATTAAAGCTGAAGACGTGAAGAATCTACCCCCTATTGAGAAGCTGTGTGAGACTACTACTCACCCTCCTATGGTAGAGGTACACTCTCTTCTAGATTTCAACGCAAGTGACATCCCTCATGGTAAACCTCCTGATCAATGTTTAGATGAGTTTGATAATTTTATTATGAAACAAAATCATTTTAATGAGAGGATACAAAGTCAGTTGCATGATAATTCCCTTGCTATCAAAAGGTTGCTTGATGTTGTAGATAGAACAGTTAATGATGTTCAATGTCTTGTGAAGCATTTTCATATGGTTCAAACTCAGCTTGATCAAATTTCTAATGTGCAAAGAGATTTGCTTGCTAACAATGCCAAACAAGATAATTTGCAGGCTTTCGGGATTAAGACCCGAGGAGGAACTAGCACTCAAGATCCTCTTTATCCAGAGGGACATCCGAAGAGAATCGAGCAGGATTCTCAAATGCAGGAAGAAGAAATTGTTGTCTCTCCAAAGAAGAAGAAGAAACATAAAGAGACTGACAATTCTAATGATCCTATTGCAGATGAAGAGCTAGCTATTGATCCCAACAGTGTATCTATCTTCGATGCTGAGACTGAAGACGGTGCTGAACCTGAAGGTAATGATAATGAGAAGAATGATCCGCCTGAAGTTCGAGAAGAAGAAGCACCTCACAAACGTAAGAGGTACACTAAAGAAGACTTCATTGCAAGAAGACATGGGAAGGAGAGAGAACCATGGGTACAGAAACCCATGCCCTTTCCAGGTAAGTCCATCAAATCTAAAGAAGAAGAGCATTACAATAAGTTTTGTGAGTGGATTAAACCTCTTTTTCTTCAAATCCCTTTGACTGATGCTATTAAGTTACTTCCTTATTCAAAATATATGAAAGATATTGTCACTAACAAAAGAAAAGTTCCTAATGATGCAATATCTACTATGCTTGCTAACTACTCTTTCAGTGGAAAGATTCCTGAGAAGCTCGGTGATCCAGGTATACCCACCATTCCTTGCTCCATAATGAATAATTATGTCAGAACTGCTTTATGTGATCTTGGAGCAGGAGTGAGTGTTATGCCCCTCTCTCTTTACGAGAGGCTTTGTTTAGAGAAACTAATTCCTACAGATATCTCCCTTCAGATGGCTGACAAGTCAACCGCTGTTCCGATAGGTATTTGTGAGGATGTTCCCGTAGAAGTTGCTAATTGTTTAATTCTTACTGATTTTGTTGTGCTTGACATGCCCGAGGATGGGAGTATGTCCATTATCCTTGGTAGACCTTTTCTTAACACCGCAGGTGCTGTTATTGATTGCAATAAAGGGAAGGTTACCTTCCATGTGAATGATAAAGAACACACGGTATATTTTCCGAAGAAGACCGACAGGAGGCATGCCCTCAACTCTATAGAGAATATCGAGACCGTGAAAATTGGAGAATGGGACTGTCCACTACATGTGCCTCACAAATACAAAACTATCATGGTAGGGACAATGTCCATCAAGGTAAAGGTTCAGTGATTACTTCGTAGGAGGTGAGACTTTTTGCTCTATATATCGCTTGTTTGTTGGTAAGACTTGATCAACCTTACTAGTGAACATGTTTTATATGGATAAAAAGTTGAGCTTGTTATGTTTTCATTTGTTTTTAGTTTTGTCCAACTTGCTGTACCAAGTATCTATGTTTTTGAAGCTTCACAATACCACTAACTGCTTCAAGTTTTCAGAGAGTCTCGCAGCTTTTTGAACTTCGAAAATATTTCAACAGTGAAGTTTTCAGAAAAATTCCAGAAAAATATAATAAAAATTTCCACGTCGGGAGAGACCCGAAAAGGCCTGGGGCCAGCCAGGGGGGCAACCAATGGCCCAGGCGGCCAGCTGGCGCGGCCCAGCCCCTGGCCACGCCCATAGGGCGCCTGGGGCCCACGGGACCCCCTCCAGGTATGTCTTCTTCCTCCCTCTCTCTCTTTCTCCAAAAACTCGAGTTCTGGTCATGTTCTTGGAGGCGATTCTTCGATCTCTCTCTACAGCCCATCATTTGAGCTGAAATTTTGAGCAAATACTCCCTGGTATGTGACTCCTCCACCCCTCCAATTAGATTTTTGACTGGTGGCCTCATTTGTGAGTATTTAGTAGTTCTTGGTGCTGTAGAGATGAGCTTGCACGCATGTGTAGAAATTTATTTTTCAAGTTTTGATGCAAGTTTATGCCTTGGGCAAGTGAGTTGAGTAGTTTGCCTTAGCTCACTTTGTTTTAATCCTCGTTTTTGTAAATTGTAAAAAATTTCAGAAATGAGTTTGTTAGGAAGGGCAAAAGGGTGGCTTGAGAAGAGGAGGCCCGCACACTCCGATCGAGTTACTAGAGCCGCAGCTTCACCATCGACTGCTAGGGTGAGCTATAATGAAGATCACGTGCCCTTGGAGTTGTTGGAAGACACAAGTCCAGCACATGCGATGACATTTCCATGTTATGAATTCATGGAAGCTGCGGGAATCAAGGATGAGTTTTATAATCTTTGTGCTAATGCAGGTTTGACACGACTCGTCACGAGCCATGTTACTCAGTATCAAAAACTCACCTCCAGTTTCATTAACAGTTTTAGATATAATCCTGATTCAGGTGCTATTGAGTTTAAAATTTACAATGATCTTATCACCATGACTTTGGGAAGTTTTTGTGAAGTAATAGGTGTGCCGAACGTTGGGAGGACGGCTAGGATGGCCACTCAGCCCTCCGAGCTGAAAACCGTCATCAACTCTCTCTACAGCATGGGTACGAGGGATATTCATCGGTCGAAGATCTCCAGCATCTTGTTTCCTCACCTCAGGTATTTTGCATATTATATTGCTAGAGGGGTGTTAGCTCGTGACAACACGAGCAGCATTTCTGCTCCGGATATTGCTATCCTGGCAGCAGCCCTCTCAGGGAGGTCTGATTATAATCTGGGTGCTTTAATTGCTCGACGCCTTGCTATGAACGGTAACAAGGGGGACTTATATGGTGGCGTTTATGCCACACTTATCTTAGAGCATCTTGGAGGCACCCCACACCCTGATGATACTCCTTTTACTTATTTAAGCTTTGATCTTGCTGCTATGAAAAGGCATAAGTTTGTTACCATGGGTTCTGAGCTTCATAAACTTATTTATATCTTGCGTTTCGGAACTGCCGCGGAACGCGAGATCCGCCTACCTGCACCTCTTTTGTTTGATTTTTCTCGCAGGAACGGATGGTCCTTTGATGTTGTCCAGTTCGATGAGTTCATGGTCCAGCATCAGTTTCATAACCCCATGGAGGGGGTTGTGCCCGACGAGGAGGGGCACGGTGAGATACCACATTTTTAGGAAGAGACCGCCACCGAGTTTGGTGAAGGTTCTTCCTCTGTTTGGCGTTCGGAACCTTCCTCGTGGGAGACTCCGAGGAGTTCGGTGTACGCGCCAGCATCCTTCTACGACCCGTGGACTCACCACCACACCCCCGGAGCAGGAGGCTCCTCGGGGCAGTAGCCGCTACCAACTTAGGCCAAAAGCCTAAGCTTGGGGGAGTACGTGCCCCTCTCACTTTTCCATTGTATTATCCGTTTTATTCGGTTTGATCTTTTCGAAATTTTTTCCCGTTCCTCTTTATTTATCCCTTTGCAAAAACAACAAAAAGATTTTCTCTTTCTTTTGCTTTTATTCAAACTTTGAAAAATCCAAAAAGATTTTCTTTTTCTCTTTAGTTTGCTTTGTTTTCAGAGATCAGCTCGGGTCCGTGATGGCATTTGATTATATTTCCTACGTTCGATTGTGCAAGTGACAAGCAGTAATGATGAAGATCGACTAAAAGGAAGCAACAAGGAAGACCGGTATGAACTCTTTTTGTTTCTACTTTTGTACATATGCCTGTACTTACGATCTAGAGACCAGCTTGTAGCGACATAGTGCTATGTTTACAATGCTCTTCCAGTGGTTCATGCTTCCCTTGTGGCTAGTCTCGAATAACTAGAGTATATAATGTGTTGTTGAAATGATCTACATGCATTGCACTGTTCATAGTCTGGTATACTAAGGTGGTATTTCCCTTTAGAGAATTTTTGGATTGACTTGGCACATGCTTACACATGTTTAAGACTAAAAAGTCTACTCTGCCTTCATGATCTTTGAGTTTTAGAATAGTTATATCACTTCCATGCCCGATTCAATGTTGCTTTGTCGCTCTGCATGATTATGACCGTTATTGCTCTCTAGTTGGTCGCTTCCCAGTCTTTTGCTAAACCTCCACCTGTACTAAGCAGAATGACTGCTTGTGCATCCAAACCCTTTAAACCAGTTATGCCATGTGAGTCCACTATACCTTCCTATACATGGTATTTACCTGCCATTCCTAACGAAGACTTTCATGTACCATCTCGAAATTAATCAAAAGCATTTCTCTTTTTGTGCCTATGTTTTAGCTCATGAGGAAGTAGTAGTTAATCCATGATCTTTTTAAGTTGGACAAGTTTCACCCCTGGATTGCATGTATAATGTGCAAACCCCTAATACGAAAAGGAACTGGCATTGGGTGCGCCCGGCTCAAAAAGATAATATAACAAACAAACCCTCCTTCACGCTTTGTTCATGAGAAATCAGAAAACTTTGGCAGTGATAAACAAAGGAGATTAAGAGGATGTGATCATCCTCATGCGGGAGCCGTTCCTTGAGACTTGTCCACTCAAAAAGTGATTGAGTTATCTGCTAGCATTCGTTGACGAAATATGCACTTCTCAAAATGTGTTTACTTCTGTCTTTAAAACCAAGAGCTCTGGTACATGTTTAGTTTTTGTTTCCGACCACGGGTTTTCAACCTTGCCAACAAAAGCCACGGTTCAAGAGTCTCACCTTCTTTCTTCAAAGCATCGACTAGGAGAGCATAATTGTCATTCTGAGTGTAATGTGCATTGTCCCAAAGTATTACATTGTCTTCTGCATACTTGTGATATGATTTATTCTAAAATTCTTAGTTCTAGTCTCCTTTAAAACTCTGGAGGAGTCTCTGCATTTATGTTTTGCTTCACTCATGGAGGCTAGCGAGATACCGCCCTAATATGCTCAAGCTATGTGCAACGTGATCTTGTCTTGATTTTCAGTAATATATTATTTACTTTTAAGTATTTGTGACTGGTCACTTGAAAGAAGGATTGCTCCCTGCATTGTCCTCATAAGTACTGTTTCAATACTTGCTAAACTCTTTTCGTAGTACATGCTTATATACATCTAATGAAGCAAAAGAGTTTGTCAAAGTTTTCTTTGTCGCGTCCAGTTCGATGAACTGAATTGCTTGAGGACAAGCAATATGCTTAGCCTGGGGGAGTTGATACGTCTCAAACGTATCTACTTTTCCAAACACTTTTGATATTGTTTTGGCCTCATTCTTGCAAGATTTGGACTAAACTAACCCGGACTAACGCTGTTTTCAGCAGAGCTGCCTGTATGGTTTATTTGTGTACAGGAAAATGGATTTTTAAGTATCTCAGAAAAATCCACGAAAAATCACAGAAAATCCACGCACCCGAAGGAACCAGGAGCCAGAAGTGGGGCCAGAGGGGGGCCAGGGGGTGCCCAGGCGCCCTGTGGGTGCCCCCCCCCTGGGCCGCGCCGAGGGGCCGCCTGGGTGGGTCCCACGCCCCCTGGTGCCCTACTTCGCCTCGTATTTTTACTCCCGACGCAGAAAGCCCCATATCAGAAGTTCTTTCACAGTTTTTCGTCGCGGAGCCGCCGCCACCCTCTGTTCTTCCTCGGGAGGGCTAATCTGGAGGCTGATTTGGCCTTCGGAGAGGGGAGATCGTCGCCATCGTCATCATCATCACCACTCCATCATCCCTCCATGACTTCCCCTTTCATGTGTGAGTAATTCCCCCGCTGTAGGCGAAGGGGATGGTTGGGATTGGATGAGTTAGATCATGTAATAGTTTATCAGATCGTTGGGGGCATGTTGCCTATCATCTACTATGGTGTTTATCATCTTTGCTTCAACTTGTTATTCTTAATGCTTGACACTTAGGGCCCGAGTGCCATGATTTCAGATCTGAACCATATGTGTTTGTATGAATATATTTGTGTTCGTGATCCTATCTATGAGTTGTTTGCACCTGTTACGGTTCGGAACCGGCGATCCCAAAAGTGACAGCTTGGGACACCAAAGGGGATGGTCCGTAGTTTGAGGATTACATGTATCCATTGAGTTCATTGCTTTGTTCCGGTGCTCTTTGACAGGAGCACCTTAATCTCCATTAGTTCCTTTTGGCCCCGTTCGTAGCGGGATGGTAGGACAAAAGATGTTGTGCAAGTTCTTATTGCAAGCACGTACAACTACCTATGGGATACATGCCTAATGTTTGATATTTGCCTAGATGATCATTACTTTTCCGTGTGCCGTGCCCCAAATTAGAATCTATCTCATCCATGCAGCGCCCAACCATCCATCTCCCTAGCCTACAGTGTTTTAAACCCTGCTTGTCACTAGTTGCTACTTTTCTATCTACTTTTGCTATTTACTTTTACTGTTACTTTTACTATCACTATCATCACTATCATATCACTGTTACCACTTATCTTTTGTTGCAAGTAAGTATATTTCAGGTGCGGTTGAATTGACAACTCAACTGTCAAAGCTTATAAATACTCTTTGGCTCCCCGTGTGTCGAATCAATAAATTGGGTTATCCTTACCCGCGAAGACTATCTCGATCCCTTACGGTTGAGGGTTATCAGTGACCGCAGCTTGATGGTGGAGAGGGAGGTCGTCGTCCATCCGTGGCCCTCGGCGTTCGAACATCCCCTCGACGGTTCGAGGAGGTGGGGAGGTTCGCCGGACCACGGGAAGCTTCTGTGTGGAGGAAAGGAAGGGAGGCGAGCTCGGGATGGCAACAATTTTGGCGATGGACGGCAGCTCGGCCTCAGCCTTGGGGGTGGATGAGGGGCACTAGAATAGGGACGGCTAGGTCCAGAGGATGCTCAGGAGTGAGAGGAAGCAAACGGGGAAGCGGGGAGGGTCTGGAATGGCCTTATGTAGCCGTCCCGCGGCTCACCGTGGACGTGGCGCATGGGTGGCCGCGACAACGGCTCGGGAGGCCAGGAGAGAGAGGGAGGGGCTGTCTACGGCGTTCGTGGGGGTTGAGTAGGGCGCCAGGAAGAGAGAGGGAGAGAGGAACGAGTGCGAGGCATGCCACGGACGCGGGAGGCGACTGGCGGACGCGGGCGGCGCTCGGGCACGTGTGACAGAGGTCGCCGGAGAGAGAAGGAGGAGGGTGCCGACCGTCTAGCGTGTCCCGGACGCCGAGGCGGCCTCGGGGGACACAATCCCATCACCCTAGGCTGTCGAGTGCCTCCGGTAGGACGCGGCTACAGTGCGGGAGCGCACTGTAGCGCGCTCCAGAGTGCCTGTATGGCCGGCGCGGCCGTGTCCTCACCGCTCTGGTCGCATCCACCTTGCCCAATGGTGTCTAGGGGGTCAGGGGAAGAGTAAAGAAGTGGGCTGTGGCCTTGGATGCCATGGAGGGCCACTGGAGTGAGGAGGGAGGTGAGAAAGGAGGAGATTGCTGCTGTCCAAAAGAGTAAAATGGGGTTTTACCCCCTCCAATGATTGAGCTGAGGCATGGGTGAGTTACTGGAGGTAGAAGATGACTAGGAGAGGCTGTGGTAAAAAGTTGAGCTCAAGTAGAATAGTAAAAGGGGGCAGAACAGTGGTTTTGGTAAAATGCAGAAGGTGTTTGATGTGGTTTTGGGTAAGCAAATGACTTCCAGTTGACATGGAACTTAACATGTTGAAATGGCACATAGATTTAGGCCCTTCCACCAAATTTGAGATCATTTGGGCAAAGTTGCCAATGTAACTTTGGTGAACCCTCGAAATCAACAGAAATGGATTTCTCAAGATTAGGTTAAGAAAATCATCCCTCCTTGATGCACCACTTGGTGTAGTGTCATCATTTGGGGTTGTGAACATGTCCACAAAATTTGAGGCCCCAAGTAAAAAGTTGGCAATGGAGAATTGTTCAAATTTGGATCTGGTCAGAAAGGGTTTTGGGGCACTTAGATCAAGTTATGCTTCTCCAATACTTGTGCCATTTGGTATAGATGCATAATTAGACCATCCTAGCATGTGCACCAAGTTTGAGAGCATTTGGACAAGTTTGGCAATGTAAAGTTGCCCAAACTTCAAAATGGACAGAATGGTTTTGAGGGGATTAGATGATGTTTTCTTGATCTTCAAGGCATGAGGCTTTGTAAGATCATAAAATATGTCATATTTGACATGATAGAATTTTCCTGGAATTTTTGGAGAACATTTCCTTTGTAAATATTTCAAAAGCTTGAAATATCCAGAAAGGGTTTTGGAAGGATTTGACCAATATTTTGAACATGACCATGTGTTGAAACCCTTATATATGGACAATATATGTCCTATGAGTTTCCCTGAATTTTTCCAAATATTTTTGAAATAGTTAAATAATTTTTACCTATTAAAGACCATTTCTGGCCTTAGCAAAAAACATTTTAAATAAAATATAAAGATAACTTTTAAAATTATAATTTTGTGGCTTATGGGAGTCCTATACCTAATAGGATTAATATATACTTTTTGAAAGATTTTTCACACCCTAAATAAGGTACTTGTAGTGCAAACCTCAATTCAGGGGTTTTCGGAAAACTAATTTTGGAAAATACTATTTGGCCAAAATATTTTTATAATAAAATACTATACTGGTCTATACACATGGCATGATCATTGGGAAAAGGTTTTGGATGAAGGAGATGAAGCATAAGAGTTGGAGGATTTATTTGATTTTTAGAGCACTAGCAAACATCAAACATAAAACCAGTCAAGCAAGATAAAAAAACACTCAAAAGTTTTTGTTAAACCACAATTTAGCATGATTATAAGCTTAAGTGTTGTGGCATGAAAATCAGGGTGTGACAACTTTGGATATTGATCAATCTTATGAAATTTTTGATAAAAGTGGGCTTGGAGAAACAATGACTTGGTTCTATGTTAATCCCACTATTTTGAATGAGTGTCAACTTTGCATACATATGGATCATGTAGAGAAAATCTTATGTGATAGCTATATTGTTAAATTTGAATATGATCCTACATGCAATTATTATGAGAGAGGAAAATATGGTTGTAGGAATTTTCATGTTACTAAATTACCTCTGGTTATCTTGAGATTGCTATTGTTTCTTTCTTCGTCCTTGCTTATTAGTTTTCACTTACCTTAATAATTTATTTGATTATAAAATGCTTATGCATAGGAAGTATGTTAGACTTAGATGTGTTTGCCACGTGTTTTATGATGCTCTTTTTGTGCTTCAGTTCTTATCTTTCATGTAAGCGTCATTGAAATCTTGAGCCAATCTTAATGACTACAAAGAAAGAGCTTGTTGGGAGGCAACCCAATTTTATTTTTGATTTTTTACTTTTTGATTTTTTTTTCAAGTTTTACACATTACTATTTCTGTAGTAATTGTGTTTTGGTGTTTTAATTAGTGTTTGAGCCAAGTAAGACCTTTGGGATGGCTTACGGTGATCGTTGACTTGATTTTGCTGACAAACCAAAACTTTTTGCGCCCAGTGCTGAAAATTCAATAATTCACTGGAACGTCGAAACCTTCTGAAAGTTTGACACACAATTTATATACAAAATCCCCGAATCTTCCTAATTTTTTAGAATTTTTAGAGTTACAGAAGTATGCGAATTTTTCAGCTTGCTACAGACTGTTCTGTTTTTGACAAATTCTGTTTTTGATGTGTTGTTTGCTTATTTTGATGCATCTATGGCTAGTATCGGGGGTATGAACCATGGAAAAGTTGGAATACAATAGATATTACATCAATATAAAATTAGAATAAGATCACAATAGTACCTTGAGCGGTTATTTGCTTTGTTTTACTAACGAAGCTCACGAGATTTCTGTTGAGTTTTGTGTTGTGAAGTTTTCAAGATTTGGGTAAGGATTTGATGGACTATGGAATAAGGAGCGACAAAAGCCTAATCTTGGGGATGCCCAAGGCACACCAAGGTAAAATTCAAGTACGGCCAAGAGCCTAAGCTTTGGGATGCCCCGAGAAGGCATCCCCTCTTTTGTCTTCATCCATCGGTAACTTTACTTGAGGCTATATTTTTATTCACTGCATGCTATTTATTTTGCTTGGAGCGTCTTGTATGATATGAGTCTTTGCTTTTTAGTTTGCCACAATCATACTTGCTGTACACACCGTTTGAGAGGGACACGCTTCAATCGTGATTTATTAGAATACTCTATGTACTTCACTTATATCTTTTGAGCTAGGCAATTTTGCTCTAGTGCTTCACTTATATCTTTTTAGAGCATGGTGGTGGTTTTATTTTCTAGAAATTGTTGAACTCTCTTGCTTCACTTATATTATTTTGAGAGTCTTCAAGAACAGCATGGTAATTTGCTTGGGTTATGAATTTAGTCCTAATATGATAGGCATCGAGAGCAGATATAATAAAAACTTTCATATATAGAGCATTGAATATTATGTGATGTTTGACTCCTTGTAATTGTTTTGAGATGTTAAGATGGTAATATCAGAGAATGATAGTGGTATTTTGTGAGGTTAAAGAAATAGCTGTGTTAAGGTTTGTGATTCCCGTAGCATGCGTGTATGGTCTCCTAACTATGTAACAAAATTAGAGCACTTTGTATTTTGAAGTGTTTGTCTTTGCGTGAAGGTCGGGCACGCACGATGGTTAACTCCTACCAACCTCCCCCCTAGGGGCATGCGTCGTAGTACTTTTCTTCGAGAGCTAATAGATTTTTTGCAATAAGTTTGTGAGTTCGTTATGACTAATGTTGAGTCCATGGATTATACGCACTCTCACCCTTTCACCTTGCTAGCTACTCTAGTGCCGTGCAACTTTCGACGATGCATAAAACCCTCCTTATACCTTCCTCAAAACAGCCACCATACCTACCTATTATGGCATTCCCATAGCCGTGCCGAGATATATTGCCATGTAGCTCCACCATTCCGTTTATTATGACATGCTTCATCATTGTCATATTGCTTTGCATGATCATGTAGTTGACATAGTATTTGTGGCAAAGCCACCGTTCATATTTTTTATACATTTAACTTTTTATCATTGCACATCCCGGTACACCGCCGGAGGCATTCATATAGGGTCATATTTTTGTTCTAGTGTCGACTTGTAATATTGAGTTGTAAGTAAATATAACTGTGATGATTATCATTATTAGAAAATTGTCCCATGTGAGGTTATCAAAATAAAAGAGGCATATGAAGCCCAAATAAAAAAGAGAGGCCAAAGAAGCCAACCAAATAAAAGAGGCCAAAGAGCCCAAAATAAATAAAGTGAGAGAAAAAGAGAGAAGGGACAATGTTCCTATCCTTTTCCACACTTGTGCTTCAAAGTAGCACCATGTTCTTCATGATAGAGAGTCTGCTATGTTGTCATTTTCATATATTACTAGTGGGTTTTTTTCGTTATAAAACTTGGCTTGTATATTCCAACAGTGGGCTTCCTCAAATGCCCTAGGTCTTCATGAGCAAGCAAGTTGATGCACACCCACTAGTTGTCTTTTTGAGATTTCATACACTTATAGCTCTAGTGCATCCCTTACATGGCAATCCCTACTCACTCACATTGATATCGATTGATGGATATCTCCATAGTCCGGTGATTTGCCGAGTCGATGTGAGACTTTCTCCCTCCTTTTGTTCATTGCCACCTTCTATTCCACCCATAGTGATATGTCCATGGCTCACGCTCATGTATTGCGTGAAGAGTTGAAAAGATTTAAAAAGTAGAGTATGAAAGCAATTGCTTGATTGACACCAGGATAGGCATGATTTATACTTTGTGTTAAGAAGAGGGAGCATAAATGACTGTGATTTTATAGGGATAACTTTCTTTAGCCATGTTATTTTTTAAGCTTTGTAGATTGCTTTTAGTATACTTGAAGTATTATTGTTTTGATATTGATATATTTTTATTTTGAGTCTTATGGATCTGAACATTCATGCCACAATAAGGAATATTGCATTGATCAATATGTTGGGTAGCATTCCACATCAAAAATTCTGTTCTTATCATTTACCTACTCGAGGACGAGCATGAATTAAGCTTGGGGGTGCTTGATACGTCTCCAACGTATCTATAAATTTTGATTGTTCCATGCTATTATATTATCTGTTTTGCATATTTTATATGCATTAATATGTTATTTTATATGATTTTTGGGACTAACCTATTAACATAGAGCCCAGTGCCTGTTTCTGTTTTTTTTCGTTGTTTTTGAGTTTCGCAGAAAAGGAATATCAAACGGAGTCCAAACGGAATGAAACTTTACGAGGTTTTTCTTGGACAAGAAGACATCCAGAGGACGTGGAGTACATGCCAGGGGAGCTTCGAGGTGGCCACATGGGTGGAGGGCACGCCCCCTACCTTGTGCCCCCCCGAGACCCCCTGGCCCATTTCTTCCGCCTATAAAATCCCAAATATTCCAGAAACATCAGAACATCCATCGAAACCACTTTTCCGCGGTCGTAACCTTCTTGTCTCGCGAGATCCCATTTGGAGGCATTTTCCAATACTCTGCCGAAGGGGTATTCGACCACGGAGGGCATCTGCATCAACACCATTGCCCTTCCGATGAAGTGTGAGTAGTTTACCACACACCTACGGGTCCATAGCTAGTAGCTAGATGGCTTCTTCTCTCTCTTTGATCCTCTATACCATGTTTTCCTCGATGTTCTTGGAGATCTATCTGACGTAATATTCTTTTGCTATCTTAGTAAGTCTCTTCGAACTATTGGTTTGGTTTGGCCAACTAGATGCATGCTAGATAGCGGTCAATGTGTGGAGTAGTAGTAGTAGATGGAGGCATGAGTCGATCTACTTGATACGGACGTGATGCCTATATTCATGATCATTGCCTTAGATATCGTTATAATTATTCATTCTTCTATCATTATCTTGATAGTAATTTGTTCACCCACCGTAATATTTGCTATCATGAGAGAAGCCTCTAGTGAAACCTATGGCCCCTGAGTCTATTTTACATCTTATAAGTTTCAGATCTACTATTTTACAATCTTCTAATTTTCAATCTATAAACCAAAACCCCCAAAATATTTACTTTACTAGTTTATCTATCTCTATCAAATATCACTTTTTGCAAATAACTATGAAGGGATTGTCAACCCCTTTATAGCGTTGGGTGCAAGATTGTTTGATTGTTTGTGGAGGTATTTGGTGATTTGTGTATAATCTCCTATTAGATTGATACCTTGGTTCTCAAACTGAGGGAGATACTTACTCTAATTTGCTGCATCACCCTTTCCTCTTCAAGGGAAAAACCAACGCAAACTCAAGAGGTAGCATGGTCCAGACATATAGTAGATTTGAGAGTCCGCCTTGGAGATGCCCTTACTGATTACTTTCTTGGGAGATTGGCATTTGTTAGTTCTGATGAAATCTTACCATATGATTTTGTTTCATGTCTTTACCAATTAAGTTCCTTAAATTCTCTAGAGCTTCCCTGATTAGTGCCAAGGTCGAGGGAGCGGCGCAAAAAGAGGCGGTCGGAGGTGTTCACATAAATTATCAGGTACTGTAGAGTATGTTCTGATCCTGCAGTCAAGAGTCACATGTTCATTACCGGAACATCGACTTCGTCATATCCCGGTACTTTCTAGTGATGTGTTTCCTCAGGTTTTTGTGAGACAATCATTCAAGTTTTTAATGTGTTTGGTTGGTTCTTTATATAATTAATGAATATGTACTTTTTATTACCTCTACCTTGGAGAAGAAGATTCACATCCTGATTTTGATTATTACTATGATGACACTTCTCTTGAAATAGGCATGCGCCTGCCTTTATATTTTATAGATAACGACAAACACGGTTGAACCGATGCAAAGTGGCGAGAAAGCCCTCAGACAAGTAGGTCGAAATAAAAATAAATAAAAAGGTACAAGGTGAGGGGCATAAGTGCCACTAACCCGACACCAAACATGAAAAACATGGCAGGCTACCTCTAGCATACTACAATGAAGACAACCGAGGAGGAACGAAGATGAGCCACCGTGAGGAATCAGTGGACTCCGAGGACTCAAACACACCAAGCAATCTCCGGAAAGGTCTGACTCGCCATTGAGTCAACCCCTCACTCCGGGTCATGGAGTGCCGCTCCTCCCAGGAGATATCAAGAATTGAGAGCGAAGACCATGGGGGCACGTCTATAAGATAGGAGATCACCAGATCCACCCCTCGTTAGAGACAATGACACACTACAACAAGAAAAAGACATGTAACATGTCATAGGCCATCTACAATCCAGTAGGACCAGGGGTCCATGATGACCCCCAAGAGGGTGATAACGCCAAGAGCCACCATCGTCGAGTCTGAGAGACGGAATAGGTTTTCACCTACTGGATCCCAGTGATACGTCCCCATCGTATCTACTTTTCCAAACTCTTTTGCCCTTGTTTTTGGCTCTAATTTGCATGATTTGAATGGAACTAACCCGGACTGATGCTGCTTTCAGCAAAATTGCCATGTTTTTTTGTGTGTGCAGAAATCAAAGTTCTCGGAATGACCTAAATCTACGGAGAATAGTTTTGGAAAATAAAAAAATACTGGCGGAAAGAGTTACCAGAGGGGGCCACCCAGAGGTCACAAGCCTTGGGAGAGACCCGCCTAGGGCGCGCCCCCTGGCTTGTGGGCCCCCTGGACCTCCTCCGACCCTAACTCCAACTCTATATATTCCTATTCGGGGAGAAACAATCAGAGAGAAGGAATCATCACATTTTATGATACGGAGCCGCCGCCACTCCCGTTCTTCATCGGGAGGCTGATCTGGAGTCCGCTGGGGGCTCCGGGGAGTGGAATCCGCTGTCGTCGTCATCATCAACCTTGCTTCATCACCAATTTCATGATGCTCACCGCCGTGCGTGATACGTCTCCAACTTATCTATAATTTTTTATTATTCCATGCTATTCTATTATCTATTTTGGATGTTTAATGGGCTTTATTATACACTTTTATATTATTTTTGGGACTAACCTACTAACCCAAGGCCCAGTGCAAATTGCTGTTTTTTTTGCCTATTTCAGTGTTTCGCAGAAAAGGAATATCAAACAAAGTCCAAATGAAATGAAATCTTCGGGAGAGTTATTTTTGGAACAATATCAACATAGAAGACTTGGAGTACACGCCAAGAAGCGAGAGACGTGGCCACGGGGGCAGGGGCGCGCCCCCCACCCTTGTGGGCCCCCTATTGCTCCACCGATGTCCCTCTTCCTCCTATATATACCTACGTACCCTAAAACTATGGAGGAGCACCACGAAACCCTAATTCCACCGCCGCAACCTTCTGTACCCGTGAGATCCCATCTTGGGGCCTATTCCGGAGCTCCACCGGAGGGGGTATCGATCACGGAGGGCTTCTACATCAACACCATAGCCTCTTCGATGAGTTGTGAGTAGTTTACCATAGACCTTCGGGTCCATAGTTATTATCTAGATGGCTTCTTCTCTCTCTTTGGATCTCAATACAAAGTTCTCCTCGATCTTCGAGGAGATCTATTTGATGTAATTCTATTTGCGGTGTGTTTGTCGACATCCGATGGATTGTGCGTTTATGATCAAGATTATCTACGAACAATATTGGATTCTTTTCTGAAATCTTTTATGCATGATTTAAATATCCTTGCAAGTCTCTTCGAATTATCGGTTTGGTTTGTTCTACTAAATCTATAGTTCTTGCCATGGGAGAAGTTCTTGGCTTTGGTTCAATCTTGCGGTGTCCTTTCGCAGTGACTGCAGGGGCAGCAAGGCACGTATTGTATTGTTGCCATCGAGGAAAAAATATGGGGTTTATATCATATTGCTTGAGTTTATCCCTCTACATCATGTCATCTTGCTTAAGGCGTTACTCTGTTCTTATGAAGTTAATACTCTAGATGCATGCTGGATAGCGGTCGATGTGTGGAGTAATAGTAGAAGATGTAGAATCATTTCGGTCTACTTGTCACGGACGTGATGCCTATATACAATGATCATGCCTAGATATTCTCATAACTATGCGCTTTTCTAGCAATTGCTCGACAGTAATTTGTTCACCCACCGTAGAAATCTGCTATCATGAGAGAAGCCACTAGTGAAACCTGTGGCCCCCAGGTCTATCTTCATCGTATTAGTTTCCCGCCAACTTGCCAATTTCCGTTGCCATTATTTTATTTTCTTTATTTACTTTCTGTCTACATATCAAAAATACCAAAAATATTATCTTATCAGATCTATCGGATCTCATTTTTGTAAGTGACCGAGAAGCGATTGACAACCCCTTTTATCGCGTTGGCTGCAAGGTTCTTATTTGTTTGTACAGGTACGAGGGACTCGCGTGTGGTCTCCTACTGGATTGATACCTTGCTTCTCAAAAACCGAGGGAAATACTTACGCTAGTGTGCTGCATCACCCTTTCCTCTTCGAGGGAATACAACGCAAGCTCGAGAAGTAGCAAGAAGAATTTCTCACGCCATTGCCGGGGAGATCTACGCAAAAGTCATATACCAAGTACCTATCACAAACCCTTATCCCTCGCACTACATTATTTGCCTCTCATTTTCCTCTCCCCCACTGCACATTTGCCATTTTATTCGCCCTCTTATTTGCTCCATGTGTTTTATCGTTTGCCTTGCCGTCATGGCTAGCCCGCCTATCATTATCAATACTCCCGAGAGTGAAATTCTTAATTTTAAACAAAGGGAGGAATAAAATCTAAAAGATTCTTGGTATAGAATTTGCAATGCTCAAAATAGATCTACTAGGAAGCTTTCCACTTCCGTGCTTCTTCGCAATTTTTATGTTGGCATCACTCCTTGGAATAGATATATTCTTGATACCATTACCGAAGGGAATTTCTTGGGTAGCCATACTTTTGATTCTTATAATGCTATGACAGAATTGTTTGACCCACCACCTCTTCTGGTTAATGGAACTGTCTTAACTTTAGAACATGTAATGCAAAAGGCTTGAAATTATTGAAAATAAAGTTGCCATTGTAGAGTTGGTTGAGAGTTTTGATAAAAAGATCCATAACCAAATTACCCAATATGGATCTAAGGTAGGAGTTATTCTGATTTTTTTAAAGAAAAAGAACCCATAGTTAAAGTGAGAATAGATCAAGATTCCACCAGAATTGATAAAGTTGAGGATATTATTACTAGTGTAGGGTCTGCTTTTTCTGCTGTGAGAAAGACTTCGAACCCCTCTACTACTAAATTGGCCAAGTTTATGTATGTTCCTACAAATAAGGGTGAATCTTCTAGTATGGAAACTACGGATCTCAAATCAGTAAGTGTTCACCCCAAGTTTCTCACTATCATAAGGGAACCAGTTGTTACAAACGAATTTCTTGATTTCTTGCCTAGCAGTTTGATTATCAATAGGAAGTAAGAAACTCCTAAGAATTACAAGTGTTTAATTGAAGAATTTCCTACCAAAGATGGCAATACCTAGATCTATTCTTGTATCATGCCTAGCTAGGGGCGTTAAACGATAGCGCTTGTTGGGAGGCAACCTAATTTTATTTTCTTTGTTTTTGCTTCTGTTTAGTAATAAATATTGCATCTAGTTTCTGTTTAGATGTGGTTTTGTATTTTAATTAGAGTTTGTGCCAAGTAGAACCTTTGGGAAGACTTGGGTGAAGTTTATGCGATCATGCGGTAAAAAACAGAAACTTTAGCACTCACGAGATTAGCTACCATTTTTTTACTGGAGAGTGCATTTATGTTGATTCATTTTGCAAATGATTAATAGACAAATTCCTCACGTCCACCAATTTTTTTAATTTTTTTTAGAGTTACAAAAGTATTCGAAAGTTACAGATTGCTACAGACTGTTCTGTTTTTGACAGATTCTGTTTTTCGTGTGTTGTTTGCCTATTTTGATGAATCTATGAGTAGTATCGGGGGATATGAATCATAGAGAAGTTGGAATACAGTAGGTTTAACACCAATATAAACAAAGAATGAGTTCATCACACTACCTTTGAGTGGTGGTTTGTTTTCATATACTAACGGAGCTCACGAGATTTTTGCTAAGTTTTGTGTTGTGAAGTTTTCAAATTTTCGGTAAGGATTTGATGGACCATGGAACAAAGAGTGGCAAGAGCCTAAGTTTGGGGATGCCCAAGGCACACCTAGGTAAAATTCAAGGACAACCAAAATCCTAAGCTTGGGGATGCCCCGGGAAGGCATCCCCCCTTTCGTCTTCGTCCATCGGTAACTTTACTTGAGACCATATTTTTATTCACCACATGATATGTGTTTTGCTTGGAGCGTCATGTATGATTTGTGTCTTTGCTTTTTAGTTTACAACAATCATCCTTGCTGGACACACCTTTTAAGGGAGATACACATGAATCAAAATTTATTAGAATACTCTATGTGCTTCACTTATATCTTTTGAGCTAGTTAGTTTTGGTCTAGTGCTTCACTTATATATTTTAGAGCAAGGTGGTGGTTTTATTTTGTAGAAATTATTGATCTCTCATGCTTCACTTATATTATTTTGAGAGTCTTTTAGAACAGCATGGTAATGTGCTTTGGTTATAAAATTAGTCCTCATATGATAGGCATCCAAGATGGGTATAGTAAAAACTTTCATATAAAGTGCATCGAATACTATGAGAAGTTTGATACTTGATGATTGTTTTGAGATATGAGGATGGTGATGGGCCTCTAACCCCTCGTTGGTTACCCCAAGTGGAAGGTGTGAGATGCAGTGTTGTGGAAGTTTTTCCCTTAGCAAAGATGCCAAGGATCGAATCCCCAGAGACTCCTAGGTTCAACAAGTAGGTGTCAACTGCTAACGGCGCCATATATTAGCAATCAACATGGACCTGCACACATATACAAATAACTTTGCTCCCAACGAGTACAGAGAGGTTGTCAATCCCTCCGGCCTTGTAGTTCACAAAGGGTTAAACGCAAATGATAGTAGTGATAGATAATGTTTTGCAATAGTAAGTAAAAGTGAAAAGTAAATAGCGGATGTGATCAATGATGGTAATATGGACCGGAGTCTCATGATGTTCACTAGTGATGTCTCTCCCTCAAAAGACGATAAAACAACTATGTGAGCTAAACGAATTACAGCTGGGCAATTGACAGGACCACGAACGCAAACCAATGCTGACTACATTGCAAGAAAGGTTGAGGTTCAAAGCATGGGCGGTACGCCAAAGTAAGTAGACCGAAATCCATCAATATCTACTACTAATCATCCACCTTGAGATATCTATCCAGAACATCTCGCTGGTATTAAGTTGCGAGTCCCACCCATAGTGTAAACTCAATGCAACAGACAACTGCATTAAAAGAACTTTGCGTAAAGTAAACAATCCTTGCACCCGCGGGCACAAGCACCGTTGTTTTCCCCCTTGTGGCAACAGCACATCCCCTAGACTCATGTTTCTGTCACTCAAGCTAGTCATCGAGGGGCATGAACCCACAATCGAGCATAACGTTCCCTCTTGGAGTCACTACCTACTACTTGGCCAAAGCAATAAATAACAACGGAGAACATGCAAGAATTACTTATGAACATAAATATAAAAGAGGTAGATCAAATATATTACTCAAGATCAATCTGAACATAATCTCATAATCCATCGGATCCCAGCAAACTCAACATAGCAACAGCATAAGGATTACATATGTGCCTCGATCATGTAGGGCAGCTCACGAAGACTAATTAGTGAAGCACAAGAACGGGAGGAGAACATCACATAGCTACTGGTCATGGACTCATGGTCCAAGGGAGACTACTCACAACTCATCCGGGAGGCGTCCATGGTGGTGGAGAGGCTCCCGGTGGTGATCCTCCCCTCCGGCAGGGTGCTAGGAAGAGTTCTCCTAGTGCTCCTGATCTTGGAAGCGGCGGCGGCGGCGGAACAGAGATGAGATCGCGAAAAAGAGTTCCCCGTCCCGAGGGTTTCGAAGGACGCTCTAAATATATGCCAAAGGGGGGCACCAGACGGGGCTTGGGGGGCCCAGGCGCCCCCCCGGCGCGGCCTAGGGGGGGGCGCCGCCAGGGCGCCTGGAGCCCTGGTGGCCCCCCCGGCTGTACTTCGGGCGCAAGGAATTTTCCGAAACACTGATTTTTTATATATTTTTTCTAGATTTTTCCTGACAGTTCTCGTAATGTGAAAACCTGAAATACAAAAACAGCCGAAAACAGAAACTGGCACCGGGGTGCACTGGATTAGTAGGTTAGTCCAAATATGATCAAAAGTGTATGGAAGTGTATAAATATCATAGCAATATCACCCAAAAGTGGCATGGAGCAAGCAGAAATTATAGATACATTTTGGACGTATCAACATCCCCAAGCTTAATTCCTGCTCGTCCTCGAGTAGGTAAATGATAACAAGAATAATTTCTGTGGTGACATGCTATTAACCATATAAGACTTTTTATAGTCATATGACAAAAGCTTAGTGAGACAATGATTCTATAGCAATAAAGTTGCCACATGAGAAAATCACAAATGACTGAAAGTTTTTCAATATGAAACTGAAACATCAAATAGATTTGCAATGAATATGGTGTGCAAATATGATAAAGTGATATCTAGCTTGCCCCCTTTAGTGAAGCAAAACATAAATGCAGGGGCACCTTCAAGGTTTAAGTGATGACTAGATACAATGATTTCAGAATAAACGATATCACAATCATGCAAAAGACAATGCTACTTTGGGACAATGCACATTACCCTCAGAATGACAATCATGCTCTCAGTAGTTGGTGCTTTTAGAAAGAAGGTGGAGACTCAAAAAGTAAAAGAATGGTTATGTGCTAGAGCTTTTTATTTTGAAAACATAGAAGCAATTTTGTCAACGGTAGTAGTACTTCATATGTGTCATGCATAAGACATCCTATAAGTTGCAAGCCTCATGCATCGAATACCAATAGTTCTCGCACTTTGTCCTAATTAGCTCGGATTTCCATGGGTTATCATTGCATTACATATGTTTCAACCAAGTGTCACAAAGGGGTACCTCTATGCCACCTGTACAAAGGTCCAAGGAGATAAATCGCATTTGATTTCACGTTTTTGATAGATCTCAACTTGAGGACATCCATACCGGGACAACATAGAAAATAGATGATGGACTCCTCTTCAATGCATAAGCATATTCTCATAAGAGATTGAGGATTAAGGTCCAAGCTAAAACTTCCACCATGATACATGGCTTTGGTTGGCGGCCCAATGTTCTTCTCTAACAATATGCATACTCATTCAACCCACGGCAAATCACCCTTACTTCAGACAAGACGAACATGCATAGCAACTCACATGATATTCAACAAAAGTGTAATAGTTGATGGCGTCCCCAGAAACATGGTTACCGCTCAACAAGCAACTTATAAGAAATAAGATACATAGGCAACATATTCTTTACCACAATAGTTTTTAAGCTACTTTCCCATGAGCTATATATTGCAAAGTTAGTTCGCTTAGTACAGGTGGAGGTTAGCAAAAGACTGGGAGCGACCAACTAAGAGAGCAATGACAGTCATAATCATGCAGAGCGACAAAGCAATATTGAATCAGACATGGAAGTTATATCGCTACTCAGAAATAAAAGATCATCAAGGCTTTACAGACTTTCTTTACAGTCTTAAATATGCGTGAGCATATGTCAAGTCAATCAAAATAAATTCTCGAAGGAAGATATTACTAAACCATACCACATCATAGGCAAACAAATCATGTTGGTACTCCAATAACACATTGGGAACCCCCCAGCTATTTGAGACTAACCATAAGAAAACATGAACTACTAAGCACCATTATGCACGTAGCATCTTTATCATAGACATATTAACCAATGCAATGGAAGAAAACTCTCTTAATAAGGTGAGCATTGTAATTAAAGAGAGTTCAAGCAACCAACTAAACAAAAGCTCTTTGAAAAGATAAGCATGAATACTAAGAGCAGAGCATGATAGTAGCTATTAAAAGACAAAGAACACACATAGCAAAGATAGACATGAAAATTCTATGTTATGTTCTAGGTAGAAGTGGAGCGTGTTTCTCTCCCACATAAAGAAAGCTGAGTTCCGACTCGTTATGAAAAACTAAAAAGAAAACTGAAAGCAAGACGCTCCAAGCATAGCACATAACACGTGAAGTGATAAAAATATAGCGCAACGAAAGACGAACTGATAATGTTGATGGAGAAGGGGATGCACGGGGGCATCCCCAAGCTTAGACGCTTGAGTCTCCTTGAATATTTCTTGGGGGTGCACGGGGGCATCCCCAAGCTTGAGCGCTTGACACTCCTGAATCTTTTTATCATCTTCCCTCGCACACTTGAAAACTCCCTTCATACATAACTCATCATAATCTGATTAGCGAGGTTAGTACCCTTAATAAAATAATTGCACCTTGCTGGAATTAAAGATATTCTTGAAGTTCTACTGTTTCTCAAGATTGCCAAAAGGTTTTTGCAAAGAAAAAGCAAGCTCTTGGTTTGCAAAATGAAGGAAAGGCAAAACAGGACAGAATCTGTGAAAAACAGAACAGCAGGTAGTAATTGATCTGTTCGGGGCACTTCTGCAACTCAAATCAAAAAACTCAGAACAGACGCACGAAAGACAATTATATAGAGAACGCTAAAAAACTCAGACCAAAAAGATGATCTGGTGATTTTATACGAATTTTTCTATCCAAGGACAGAATCTGTTTCCTGGACAGCACCTCACAACTTTTGACCTTTCTAGCAATCAGAGGCTATACTTGGCACAAATATGAAAAGCAAAGATACAATGATGATGCTACAGCAGTAAACAACATCAAGACACAACAAAAGCGAAAAAAAAATTTCATGTGGGCTGCCTCCCAAAAGCGCTTTCTTTTATGCCTTTAAGCTAGGCATAATGCATAGAGGTCAAGTTTTATCAAGAGTAAAAGAATAGCTAGCCCGTACAACGGACACAAAAGGTAACTTGATCTTCTTTTGAGGGAAGTGTTCCATCCCTTTCTTGAGAGGAAACTGAAATTTTATATTACCCTCTTTCATGTCAATGATAGCACCAACGGTGCGTAAAAAGGGACGTCCCAAAATAATTGGACAAGAAGGATCACATTCAATATCCATAATAGTGAAATCAACGGGAACATAATTGTCATTGACAACGATAAGAACATCGTCGATCCTCCCCAAAGGTTTCTTTATGGAAGAATCAACGAGACGAACACCAAAAGAACAAGAACCATAAGGTTTCAATTTAAGCATATCATATATTCTTTTGGGCATAACAGAGGTACTAGCACCAACATCACATAATGCATAACAAGAGAAGTCATTCAATTTAATTTTTATCATAGGATCCCAACCATCTTCTAGCTTTCTAGGTATGGAGGCTTCTACTCTAAGTTTCTCCTCCCTAGCTTTGATGAGAGCATTAGTGATATGCTCTGTAAAGGCAAGGTTAAGCGTGCCAGTGCGGGGGTCTCTAGACATCTTGCGAAGGAAATCAATAACTTCGGTAAGAGTGCAATTATCAAAATCAAGGTCATAAGCATCAAGTAAAGTGGTAGTGGTGTCCTTTAGGTTCACTTGTTTGGTAGTTTCTATAGTCATAGCATCACCATTAATAGGTCCAATGGGACCAGGAGTGCATTGGGTGCTAAGAGTTTGGATATCCTCAACAACTTGGATAGTAGAAACAGTGTGGTGGGTAGGAAGGCTCTTAATTCTATCCTCTTCGTCCCTTTCTCTAGCCCATCTCTCTTTACTTTTCATTGATTTGTACTTGAATAGCATTTATAGGAGTGACTTCCCTCTCCTCAAGAGGAGAAGTTTTAATTTTTAGCAATTTTACCTTATTGGCTAAATGGTCTACCTTAAAAGAAAGATCATCTAGTTTATGTAGTTTTTCTTCTACACTCTTATTAAAGGATTTTTGGGTAGTGATGAAATCTTTAAGCATAGTCTCTAGTTCAGTAGTGGAGTTCTTGGTGATAGGATAAGCATTGTTGTTCCCATAAGAATTAAAGGGGAACGGTCTAGTATTGTTACCCAAGTTACTCCTATAAGCATTGTTGTTAAAATTGTTTCTAGAGATAAAATTCACGTCTACTTGTTCTTGAGAAATCAAAGAATTTAAAGGAACATCACGAGGATCAACAGTAGATTGCTTCGAAAGTAGAGACATGATCAAGTCAACTTTTCATTAAGGGAGGAAATCTCCTCGATAGAGTTTACCTTCCTACCTGTTGGAGCGCGTTCGATGTGCCATTGGGAATAGTTGGTCATCATCTCATCGAGAAGCTTCGTGGCAGCACCAAGTGTAGTTGACATAAAAGTTCCTCCCGCGGCCGAATCTAACAAGTTCCGCGAGGTAAAGTTCAAGCCTGCATAAAAAGTTTGGATAACCATCCAAGTAGTCAAACCGTGAGTAGGGCAGTTCTTGATAAGAGATTTCATACGTTCCCAAGCTTGGGCAACGTGTTCATTATCCAATTGTTTAAAATTCATTATGTTACTTCTAAGTTGGATAATTTTAGCAGGTGGATAGTATTTTCCGATAAAAGCATCTTTGCACTTGTCCCATGAATCTATGCTATTTCTAGGCAAAGACTGAAGCCAAATTTTAGCTCCTCCTCTCAAGGAGAAAGGAAAAAGCTTAAGCTTAACAATATTACCATCTATTTCTTGGTACTTTTGCATATCACAAAGTTCAACAAAGTTGTTCAAGTGTAAAGCAGCATCATCTCCAGCACCGGAGAATTGATCTTTCATGACTAAGTTCAGTAAATCAGATTTAATTTCATATGAAGGTGCTGAAGTGGCAGGTGTAGTGATAGGTGTGCTGATAAAGTCATCGTTGTTGTGACTAGTGAAGTCACACAACTTGGTGTTCTCGGTGGAACCCATAGTAGCAAGCAAGCAAGATAACTATTTTTGTGATTTTCGATAAAAGATACTAAAGCAAAAACTGAAAGGTAAACTAACAAGACTAAAAATCAAAGGTAAAAGATAGCATGCAACTCCCCTATCCTGAAGAGTGGAGTCCCCAGCGACGGCGCCAGAAAAACTCCTTGATGGGCCTCTAACCCCTCGTTGGTTACCCCAAGTGGAAGGTGTGAGATGCAGTGTTGTGGAAGTTTTTCCCTTAGCAAAGATGCCAAGGATCGAATCCCCAGAGACTCCTAGGTTCAACAAGTAGGTGTCAACTGCTAACGGCGCCAGATATTAGCAATCAACGTGGACCTGCACACAGATACAAATAACTTTGCTCCCAACGTGTACAGAGAGGTTGTCAATCCCTCCGGCCTTGTAGTTCACAAAGGGTTAAACGCAAATGATAGTAGTAATAGATAATGTTTTGCAATAGTAAGTAAAAGTGAAAAGTAAATAGAGGATGTGATCAATGATGGTAATATGGACCGGAGTCTCATGATGTTCACTAGTGATGTCTCTCTCCCAAAAGACGATAAAACAGCTATGTGAGGTAAACGAATTACAGCTGGGCAATTGACAGGACCACGAACGCAAACCAATGCTGACTACATTGCAAGAAAGGTTGAGGTTCAAAGCATGGGCGGTACGCCAAAGTAAGTAGACCGAAATCTATCAATATCTACTACTAATCATCCACCTTGAGATATCTATCCAGAACATCTCGCTGGTATTAAGTTGCGAGTCCCACCCATAGTGTAAACTCAATGCAACAGACAACTGCATTAAAATAACTTTGCGTAAAGTAAACAATCCTTGCACCCGCGGGCACAAGCACCGTTGTTTTCCACCTTGTGGCAACAGCACATCCCCTAGACTCATGTTTCTGTCACTCAAGCTAGTCATCGTGGGGCATGAACCCACAATCGAGCATAACGTTCCCTCTTGGAGTCACTACCTACTACTTGGCCAAAGCAATAAATAACAATGGAGAACATGCAAGAATTACTTATGAACATAAATATAAAAGAGGTAGATCAAATATATTACTCAAGATCAATCTGAACATAATCTCATAATCCATCGGATCCCAGCAAACTCAACATAGCAACATCATAAGGATTACATATGCGCCTCAATCATGTAGGGCAGCTCACGAGGACTAATTAGTGAAGCACAAGAACGGGAGGAGAACATCACATAGCTACTGGTCATGGACTCATGGTCCAAGGGAGACTACTCACAACTCATCCGGGAGGCGTCCATGGTGGTGGAGAGGCTCCCGGTGGTGATCCTCCCCTCCGGCAGGGTGCCGGGAAGAGTTCTCCTAGTGCTCCCGATCTTGGAAGCGGCGGCGGCGGCGGAACAGAGATGAGATCGCGAAAAAGAGTTCCCCGTCCCGAGGGTTTCGAAGGACGCTCTAAATATATGCCAAAGGGGGGCACCAGACGGGGCTCGGGGGGCCCAGGCGCCCCCCCCCCGGCGCAGCCCAGGGGGGGTGCGCCGCCAGGGCGCCTGGAGCCCTGGTGCCCCCCCCGGCTGTACTTCGGGCGCAAGGAAGTTTCCGGAACGCTGATTTTTTATATAACTTTTCTGGATTTTTCCTGACAGTTCTCGTAATGTGAAAACCTGAAATACAAAAACAGCCGAAAACAGAAACTGGCACCGGGGTGCACTGGATTAGTAGGTTAGTCCAAATATGATCAAAAGTGTATGGAAGTGTATAAATATCATAGCAATATCATCCAAAAGTGGCATGGAGCAAGCAGAAATTATAGATACGTTTTGGACGTATCAGATGGTAATATTAGAGTCATGCTAGTAGAGTAGTTGTCAATTTGAGAAATACTTGTGTTGAGGTTTGCAAGTCCCGTAGCATGCACGTATGGTAACCGTTGTGTGACAAATTTGAGGCACGAGGTATTTCATTGAGTGTCATCCTTTGTGTGGAGTTCGGGATCGCGCGATGGTTAACTCCTACCAACCCTTACCCTAGGAGCATGCGTGTAGTACTTTGTTTTATGACTTGTAGATTTTTGCTATAAGTATGTGAGTTCTTTATGACTAATGTTGAGTCCATGGATTATACGCACTCTCACCCTTCCACCATTGCTAGCCTCTCTTGTACCGCGCAACATTCGCCGGTACCATACACCCACCATATACCTTCCTCAAAACAGCCACCATACCTACCTATCATGGCATTTCCATAGCCATTCCGAGATATATTGCCATGCAACTTTCCACCGTTTTGTTTGATATGACACGCTTCATCATTGTCATATTACCTTGCATGATCATGTAGTTGACATCGTATTTGTGGCTAGGCCACCATACATAATTTTTCATACATGTCACTCTTGATTCATTGCACATCCCGGTACACCACCGGAGGCATTCATATAGAGTCATACTTTTTTCTAGTATCGTGTTGTAATCAATGAGTTGTAAATCAATAGAAGTGTGATGATCATCATTTTTAGAGCATTGTCCCAAATAAAAAAATAAAAAGAAGGAAAGGCCAAAGAAAAAAAAAAGAAAGGCCAAAAAAAAGAAAAAAAAGAAAAGAAAAAAGGGACAATGCTACTATTTTTTCCAACTTGTGCTTCAAAGTAGGACCATGATCTTCATGATAGAGAGTCTCTTGTTTTGTCACTTTCATATACTAGTGGGAATTTTCATTATAGAACTTGGCTTGTATATTCCAATGATGGGGTTCCTCAAATGCCCTAGGTTTTTGTGAGCAAGCAAGTTGGATGCACACCCACTTAGTTTCGTTTGTTGAGCTTTCATACATTTATAGCTCTAGTGCATCCGTTGCATGACAATCCCTACTCACTCACATTGATATCTATTGATGGGCATCTCCATAGCCCATTAATACACCTAGTTGATGTGAGACCATCTTCCTCTTTTGTATTCTCCACAACCACCACTCTATTCTACCTACAGTGTTATATCCATGGCTCACGCTCATGTATTGCGTGAAAGTTGAAAAGTTTGAAAAAAAAATTGAAGTATGAAACAAATGCTTGGCTGAAACCTGGGTTGTGCATGATGTGAGTATTTTGTGTGATGAAGAAGGAACATAGCCAAACTATATGATTTTGTAGGGATGAACTTTCTTTGGCCATGTTACTTTGAGAAGACATGATTGCTTTGTTAGTATGCTTGAAGTATTCTTATTCTTATGTCAATATAGACTTTTGTCTTGAATCTTTCGGATCTGAAAATTCATGCCACAATAAAGAAAATCACATTGAGAATTATGTTGGGTAGCATTCCACATCAAAAATTCCGTTTTGATCATTTACCTACTCGAGGACGAGCAGGAATTAAGCTTGGGGATGCTTGATACGTCTCCAAGGTATCTATAATTTTTGATTGTTCCATGCTATTATATTCTTTGTTTTGGATGTTTAATGGGATTTATTATACACTTTTATATTATATTTGGGACTAACCTACTAACCCAAGGCCCAGTGCAAATTGCTGTTTTTTGCCTATTTCAGTGTTTCGCAGAAAAGGAATATCAAACTGAGTCCAAACGGAATGAAACCTTCGGGAGAGTTATTTTTGGAACAATACTAACACAGAAGACTTGGAGTACACGCCAGGAAGCGAGAGAGGCGGCCACGAGGGCAGGGGGCGCGCCGGGGGGGGGGGTGTAGGCGCGCCTCAGGGAGTCCTGGACTAAGGGGTCCTCGGTGTTGGAAATATGCCTTAGAGGCAATAATAAAAGAGTTATTATTATATTTCCTTGTTCATGATAATCGTTTATTATCCATACTATAACTGTATTGATTGGAAACTCAAATACATGTGTGGATGAATAGACAGACTTTGTGTCCCTAGTGAGCCTCTACAGGACTAGCTCGTTGATCAAAGATGACCGCGGTTTCCAGGTCATAGACATGAGTTGTCATTTGATAACGGGATCACATCATTAGGAGAATGATGTGATGGACGAGACCCAAACGTTAAACATAGCTTTTGATCGTGTCAGTTATCGCTATAGTTTTCTGCATGTCAAGTATAAGTTCCTATGACCATGAGATCATGTAACTCACTGACACCGTAGGAGTGCTTTGTATGTGCCAAACGTCACAACGTAACTGGGTGACTATAAAGGTACTCTACAGGTATCTCCGAGGGTGTCTGTTGAGTTGACATGGATCGAGACTGGGATTTGTCACTCCGTGTGACGGAGAGGTATCTCCGGGCCCACTCGGTAATACGTCATCTCAATGAGCTCAAAGTGACTAAGTAGTTGGTCACGGGATTATGTATTACGGTAACGAGTAAAGAGACTTTCCGGTAACGAGATTGAACTAGGTATAGAGATACCGACGATCGAATCTCGGGCAAGTAACATACCGACGAGACAAAGGGAACTGTATACGGGATTGCTTGAATCCTTGACATCGTGGTTCATCCGATGAGATCATCGAGAAACGTGTGGGAACCAATATGGGTATCCAGATCCCGCTATTGGTTATTGACCTGGGAGTGTCTCGGTCATGTCTACATGGTTTCCGAACCCGCAGGGTCTACACACTTAAGGTTCGGTGACGCTAGGGTTGTTAGTGAGAACAGTGCATGGTTACCGAAGGTTGTTCGGAGTCCCGGATGAGATCCCGGACGTGACGAGGGTCTCCGGAATGGTCCGGGGACGAAGATTGATATATAGGATGAAAGGTTTCGGAGTCCGGAAGTGTTCCGGGGAGCATCGGGAAATCGGCGGATTACCGAAAAGGGTTTCGGGGGTCCCGGAAGTGGTTCTGGGCCTAATGGGCCACAAAGGGGGGACACCACAGCCCACATAGGGCTGTGCGCCCCCCCTGGGCCCTCTCCTATGGCGCATGGGGGGCTGGCCCCTCCTAGGGCAGCCGCACCCCCTGGCTTGGGGGGCAAGGCACCTAGGGGGGGGGGGGAAACCCTAGGGCCTGGCGCAGCCCTTGGCCGCCGCCCCCCCTCTGCCCTGGCCGCCGGCCCCCCTAGGGGAAACCCTAGGGCGCCCCCCTCTCCTCCTTCCCCCTATATATAGAGAGGTAGAGGGAGGGCAGCCAACACACGTTTGTGCCTCGGTGCTGCCCTCCCTCTCCCACAACATATTCGTCTTCCTGCGGTGCTTAGGCGAAGCCCTGCTGGAATCCTCCTTCACCATCACCACCACGCCGTCGTGCTGCCGGTTTCTCCATCAACCTCTCCTCCACCCCTTGCTGGATCAAGAAGGAGGAGACGTCCCCGAGCCGTACGTGTGAAGAACGCGGAGGCACCATTGCTTCGGTGCTAGGATCTTCGGCGATCTGAATCGCGGCGAGTACGACTCCATCAACCGCGTTCTTAACGCTTCCGCTTAGCGATCTACAAGGGTACGTGGATCCAACTCTCCTCTCGTAGTAGCATCTCCTAGATTGATCTTGGTGAACGTAGGAAAATTTTTTGTTTCCCATGCAACGTTCCCCAATAGTGGCATCATGAGCTAGGATCTTGCGTAGATGCTTTCTCGAGTAGAACACAAAAGGGTTTGTGGGCGTTGATGTTTAAATTGCTGCCCTCCTTAGTCTTTCTTGATTCAGCGGTATTATGGGATGAAGCGGCCCGGACCAACTTTACATGTCCACGTACATGAGACCGGTTCCATCGACAGACATGTGACTTTTGTTGCATAAGATGGCTGGCGGGTGTCTGTCTCTCCTATCTTAGTTGAATCGGAATAGAACAAGGCGGTCCTTGTAGAAGGTTAAATAGCAACTTGAATATCACCGTTGTGGCTTTGCGTAGGTAAGAAGCGTTCTTGCTAGATACCCATAGCAGCCACGTAAAACATGCAACAACAAATTAGAGGACGTCTAACTTGTTTTTGCAGGGTATGTATGTGATATGATATGGCCAATGACATGATGAGATATATTTGATGTATGAGATGATCATGTTGTAATAGTTAATATCGACTTGCATGTCGATGCATACGGCAACCGGCAGGAGCCATAGGGTTGTCTTTAATTTTTGTATGACCTGCGTGTCAATCATTAAGCGCTTTGTAATGCTTTACTTTATCGCTAAACGGTAGCAATAGTAGTAAGAGCATGGTGGACGCCGACAACCCCAATGGCGACACGATGATGGAGATCATGATGATGGGGATCATGGTGTGGCGCCGGTGACGATGGAGATCATGCCGGTGCTTTGGAGATGGAGATCAAAAGCACGAGTTGATGGCCATATCATGTCACTTATGATTTGCATGTGATGTTAATCCTTTTATGCATCTTATTTTGCTTAGGACGACGGTAGCATTATAAGATGATCCTTCACTAAAATTTCAAGATAAAATTGTGTTCCCCCCGAGTGTGCGCCGTTGCGAAGGTTCGTCGTTTCGAAGCACCACGTGATGATCGGGTGTGATAGACTCTACGTTCGCATACAACGGGTGCAAGCCAGTTTTGCACATGCAGAACACTCGGGTTAGACTTGACGAGCCTAGCATGTACAGACATGGCCTCGGAACACGGAGGACCGAAAGGTCGAGCATGAGTCATATAGTAGATATGATCAACATGTAGATGTTCACCATTGACACCACCTCATCTCACGTGATGATCGGACTTGGGTTGGTGGATCTGGATCATGTCACGCTCGAATGACCAGAGGGATGTCAATTTGAGTGGGAGTTATAAATAATTTGATTAGGTAATAACTCACTTATCATGAACAATAGTCTAAAATGTCTTTGCAAATCTTTTGTTGTAGATGGCTCGCGCAGTAGCTCCCCTGAATTTTAATGCGTTCCTAGAGAAAGCTAAACTGAAAGATGATGGGAGCAACTTTGTGGACTGGCTCCGCAATCTGAGGATCATCCTCACAGCTGCCCAAAAGGTTTATGTCCTAAGTGCACCGCTAGGTGAACCCCCCGCTCCGGCCTCTGTGGACGTTATGAACACCTGGCAGACGCGCTCGGATGACTACTCAGTCGTGCAGTGTGCCATGTTGTATAGCTTGGAAGGAGGACTTCAAAGGCGTTTTGAACGTCATGGAGCATATGAGATGTTCCAGGAGTTGAAGTTCATCTTTGAAAAGAATGCTAAGATCGAGAGGTATGAGACCACCGATAAATTCTTTGCTTGCAAGATGGAGGAGAATTCGTCTGTCAGTGAGCACTTACTGAAGATGTCTGGGTACTATACCCGCATAGCTGATCTGGGACTTGTGTTCCCGGATGAGGCTATCATTGACAGAATTCTCCAGTCACTCCCTCCTAGCTACAAGAGCTTCGTGAAGCAGTATAACATGCAAGGGATGAACAAAACCATCGCCGAGCTGTTTTCGATGCTGAAAGTCGCTGAGGCAGACATCCAGAAGGAGTATCAAGTGTTGATGGTCAATAAAACCACCAGTTTCAAGAAGAATGGCAAGGGCAAGAAGGGTAACTCTAAGAAGGGTGGCAAAGCAGTTGCTAATCCAGTGAAGAAACCCAAGGCTGGGCCCAAGCCAGAGACTGAGTGTTTCTATTGCAAGGGGAACGACCACTGGAAGCGGAACTGCCCCAAGTATCTGACGGACAAGAAGGGGGCCAACAACAACAAAGGTATATGTGATATACATGTTATTGATGTGTACCTTACCAACTCTCGTTGTAGTGCCTGGGTATTTGATACCGGTTCGGTTGCTCACATTTGCAACTCTAAACAGGAACTGCGGAATAAACGGAGGCTGGCGAAGGACGAAGTGACGATGCGCGTGGGAAATGGTTCCAAGGTTGATGTGATCGCCGTCGGCACGCTCGCTCTTCGATTACCATCGGGATTAGTTATGAACCTGAATAATTGTTATTTAGTGCCTGCGTTAAGCATGAACATTATATCTGGATCTTGTTTATTGCGAGACGGTTACTCATTTAAATCAGAGAATAATGGTTGTTCTATTTATATGAGTAATATCTTTTATGGTCATGCACCCGAAGTTAGGGGTTTATTCTTATTGAATCTCGATAGTGATGATACACATGTTCATAACATTGACACCAAAAGATGTAGAGTTGATAATGATAATACCACTTTCTTGTGGCACTGCCGTCTGGGTCATATCGGCGTGAAACGCATGAGGAAGCTCCATGCTGATGGACTTTTGGAGTCTCTTGATTTTGAATCACTTGACACGTGCGAGCCGTGCCTCATGGGCAAGATGACAAGGACCCCGTTTTCAGGGACAATGGAACGGGCAAGTGACTTATTGGAAATCATACATACTGATGTGTGCGGTCCGATGAGTGTAACGGCACGCGGTGGATATCGTTATTTTCTCACCTTCACTGACGACTTAAGTAGGTATGGGTATATTTACTTGATGAAGCATAAGTCTGAAACTTTTGAAAAGTTCAAGCAATTTCAGAGTGAAGTTGAAAATCATCGTAACAAGAAGATCAAGTTCCTACGATCTGATCGAGGGGGAGAATATCTGAGTTATGAGTTTGGTGATCACTTAAGAAAATGTGGAATTGTTTCACAGTTGACGCCACCTGGAACACCACAGCGTAATGGTGTGTCAGAACGTCGTAATCGAACCCTATTAGATATGGTACGTTCTATGATGTCTCTTGCCGATTTGCCACTATCGTTTTGGGGATATGCGTTAGAGACAGCTGCATTCACTTTAAATAGGGCTCCATCTAAGTCCGTTGAGACAACACCGTATGAACTGTGGTTTGGTAAGAAACCTAAGTTGTCTTTTCTCAAGGTTTGGGGTTGCGAAGCTTATGTCAAAAGGCTTCAGCCAGAAAAGCTCGAACCCAAAGCGGACAAATGTGTCTTCATAGGATACCCAAAAGAAACAGTTGGGTACACCTTCTATCTCAGATCCGAGGGCAAAGTGTTTGTCGCTAAGAACAGGTCCTTTCTCGAGAAAGAGTTTCTCTCGAAAGAATTGAGTGGGTGGAAGGTAGAACTTGATGAGGTTATTGAACCTCTGCTTCAACCAGAGAGTAGCGCAGCGCAGAAAGATGTTTTTGTGGAGCCTGCAGAGGTTGAAGAGGAAGCCAATGATGATGATCAAGGAGCTTCTGATCAAGTTACTACCAAACCTCGTAGGTCGACAAGGGTACGCACTGCACCTGAGTGGTATGGTAACCCTGTCTTGGAGGTCATGTTGTTAGACAACGGTGAACCTACGAGCTATGGAGAAGCGATGGTGGGCCCGGATTCCGACAAATGGTTAGAGGCCATGAAATCCGAGATGGGATCCATGTATGAAAACAAAGTATGGACTTTGGAAGTATTACCTGAAGGGCGGAAGGCCATTCAGAATAAATGGATTTTTAAGAGGAAGACGGACGCTGACGGTAATGTCACCGTGTATAAAGCTCGACTTGTGGCAAAGGGTTTTTCACAAGTTCAAGGGATTGACTACGATGAGACTTTCTCACCCGTAGCGATGCTTAAATCCGTCCGAATCATGTTAGCAATAGCTGCATATTTCGATTATGAAATTTGGCAGATGGATGTCAAAACGGCGTTCCTTAACGGTTTTCTTAAGGAAGAGTTGTATATGATGCAACCGGAAGGTTTTGTCGATCCAGAGAATGCTGACAAAGTATGCAAGCTCCAGCGTTCCATTTATGGACTGGTGCAAGCATCTCGGAGTTGGAATCTTCGCTTTGATGAGGTGATCAAAGCGTTTGGATTTATACAAGTTTACAATGAAGCTTGTATTTACAAGAAAGTGAGTGGGAGCTCTATAGCGTTTCTAATATTGTATGTGGATGACATATTGCTGATTGGAAACAATATAGAATTTTTGGATAGCGTGAAGGGGTATTTGAAAGATCTCGGTGAAGCTGCTTTCATATTGGGCATCAAGATCTATAGAGATAGATCAAGACGCTTGATAGGACTTTCACAAAGCACATACCTTGATAAAGTTTTGAAGAAGTTCAAAATGGATCAATCCAAGAAGGGGTTCTTGCCGGTATTGCAAGGTACGAAGTTGAGTAAGACTCAATGCCCAGTGACTGCGGAAGATAGAGAAAAGATGAGTGTCGTCCCCTATGCTTCAGCCATAGGCTCTATCATGTATGCAATGCTGTGCACAAGACCAGATGTCAGCCTTGCCATAAGTATGGCCGGAAGGTTTCAAAGTAATCCTGGTATGGATCACTGGACAGCGGTCAAAAATATCCTAAAGTACCTGAAAAGGACTAAGGATATGTTTCTCGTTTATGGAGGTGATCAAGAGCTCGTCGTAAAGGGTTACGTCGATGCAAGCTTTGACACTGATCCGGATGACTCTAAGTCTCAAACCGGATACGTATATATTCTCAACGGGGGAGCGGTAAGCTGGTGCAGTTCCAAGCAGAGCGTGGTAGCTGATTCTACATGTGAAGCGGAGTATATAGCTGCCTCGGAGGCGGCAAAGGAAGGTGTCTGGATGAAGGAGTTCATGACAGATCTTGGAGTTGTGCCTAGTGCACTGAACCCAATGACTCTGTTCTGTGACAACACTGGTGCCATTGCTCTAGCCAAGGAACCAAGGTTTCACAAGAGGACCAGACACATAAAGCGACGCTTCAATTCCATCCGCGATTCGGTCAAGGAGGAGGACATAAACATTTGCAAAGTACACACGGATTTGAATGTTGCAGATCCGTTGACTAAACCTCTTCCACGGGCCAAGCATGATCAACACCAAGACTCTATGGGTGTTAGATTCATTACCTTGTAATGCTAGATTATTGACTCTAGTGCAAGTGGGAGACTGTTGGAAATATGCCCTAGAGGCAATAATAAAAGAGTTATTATTATATTTCCTTGTTCATGATAATCGTTTATTATCCATGCTATAACTGTATTGATTGGAAACTCAAATACACGTGTGGATGAATAGACAGACTTTGTGTCCCTAGTGAGCCTCTACAGGACTAGCTCGTTGATCAAAGATGACCGCGGTTTCCAGGTCATAGACATGAGTTGTCATTTGATAACGGGATCACATCATTAGGAGAATGATGTGATGGACGAGACCCAAACGTTAAACATAGCTTTTGATCGTGTCAGTTATCGCTATAGTTTTCTGCATGTCAAGTATAAGTTCCTATAACCATGAGATCATGTAACTCACTGACACCGTAGGAGTGCTTTGTGTGTGCCAAACGTCACAACGTAACTGGGTGACTATAAAGGTACTCTACAGGTATCTCCGAGGGTGTCTGTTGAGTTGACATGGATCGAGACTGGGATTTGTCACTCCGTGTGACGGAGAGGTATCTCCGGGCCCACTCGGTAATACGTCATCTCAATGAGCTCAAAGTGACTAAGTAGTTGGTCACGGGATTATGTATTACGGTAACGAGTAAAGAGACTTGCCGGTAACGAGATTGAACTAGGTATAGAGATACCGACGATCGAATCTCGGGCAAGTAACATACCGACGAGACAAAGGGAACTGTATACGGGATTGCTTGAATCCTTGACATCGTGGTTCATCCGATGAGATCATCGAGAAACGTGTGGGAACCAATATGGGTATCCAGATCCCGCTATTGGTTATTGACCTGGGAGTGTCTCGGCCATGTCTACATGGTTTCCGAACCCGCAGGGTCTACACACTTAAGGTTCAGTGACGCTAGGGTTGTTAGTGAGAACAGTGCATGTTTACCGAAGGTTGTTTGGAGTCCCGGATGAGATCCCGGACGTGACGAGGGTCTCCGGAATGGTCCGGGGACGAAGATTGATATATAGGATGAAAGGTTTCGGAGTCCGGAAGTGTTCCGGGGAGCATCGGGAAATCGGCGGATTACCGAAAAGGGTTTCGGGGGTCCCGGAAGTGGTTCTGGGCCTAATGGGCCACAAAGGGGGGACACCACAGCCCTCATAGGGCTGTGTGCCCCCCCTGGGCCCTCTCCTATGGCGCATGGGGGGCTGGCCCCTCCTAGGGCATCCGCACCCCCTGGCTTGGGGGGCAAGGCACCTAGGGGGGGGGGGAACCCTAGGGCCTGGCGCAGCCCTTGGCCGCCGCCCCCCCTCTGCCCTGGCCGCCGCCCCCCTAGGGGAAACCCTAGGGCGCCCCCCTCTCCTCCTTCCCCCTATATATAGAGAGGTAGAGGGAGGGCAGCCAACACACGTTTGTGCCTCGGTGCTGCCCTCCCTCTCCCACAACATATTCGTCTTCCCGCGGTGCTTAGGCGAAGCCCTGCTGGAATCCTCCTTCACCATCACCACCACGCCGTCGTGCTGCCGGTTTCTCCATCAACCTCTCCTCCACCCCTTGCTGGATCAAGAAGGAGGAGACGTCCCCGAGCCGTACGTGTGAAGAACGCGGAGGCACCGTTGCTTCGGTGCTAGGATCTTCGGCGATCTGAATCGCGGCGAGTATGACTCCATCAACTGCGTTCTTAACGCTTCCGCTTAGCGATCTACAAGGGTACGTGGATCCAACTCTCCTCTCGTAGTAGCATCTCCTAGATTGATCTTGGTGAACGTAGGAAAATTTTTTGTTTCCCATGCAACGTTCCCCAACACTCGGGCGTCCGGCCTGTTATCCATTGGCCGGACTGATGGGCTGTGAAGACATGAAGGCCGAAGACCGTACCCGTGTCCGGATGGGACTCTCCTTGGCATGGAAGGCAAGCTTGGCGACCAACTAGGAAGATTCCTTCTTATATAACCGACTCTATATAACCCTAGATCCCCCCGGTGTCTATATAAACCGGAGGGAGTAGTCCGGAGAGGAGATACTCATTACCATAGTCATACAGGCTAGGCTTTCTAGGGTTTAGCCATTACGATCTCGTGGTAGATCAACTCTTGTAATACTCATATTCATCAAGATCAATTAGGCAGGAAGTAGGGTATTACCTCCATAGAGAGGGCCCAAACCTGGGTAAACATCGTGTCCCTAGTCTCCTGCGTGGGGCTAGTGGTGATCACTCTCATCATCTCAAAGGAAATGCTCTCAATGTCACATATGGTGGAGTCACTCATGTCACTCATGTGGTGGTGGTTCTTGTAATGCCCCGGATGTAATACTTTCCCTTTTGGGTATATAATATATCTCTGGCTTCATCTATTTCCATTCCGGGTTCTTTGTCTTTCGGGTTTTCGTCGTTTTGTTGTATGAGTGTGTGGCATTCATTCATATCATGTAGACGTGTGCATCGCATTGCATTTGTGTTGTCGGTTGCATCCGGTTCCACGCGTTCCTTCCCGTTGTCCGTTTCGCATTCCGGAGCTACCTCACGTGTCCGTGACGTCCCGTAGACCTACTTTGGTGTTTGGGCGTGTAACGTTACCGGTGTGCCGCGAGGTTGTTGTGTGTGTTGTTGTTTTGTTGTGTGTAACCCGCCTCTCAAATCTCGTCGCGTTTGGACTCCGTTGGCTATCCCAGCAGTTATTCGTGTGGGTCCAAAAGTGCCTCCACTTGTGGCCCAGAAACATCCCTCCAGCAGCCCACTAACATATCCTAGGCCCTTCTAAACTACCCCCGCGATCGGATCCGTCGGATCGCGATCGGAGGGCTCCTAACACCCCCAAATCCCCTAACCCTAGCTACCTGCTATTTATATAGCCCCTAGGTTATTTTTCTGGCATCTCTAACTTCTTCCTCCTCCTTCCCCTAATTTTTTCTCAGATCCATCTAGCCCAGCCACTTGTCCCTCTTCTTGATTCCCGCAGGAATCAGATCAGCGCCGCCGCCGGACTGGGTCGATCGGGGGATCAAATCCCGATCAAACCCTCGCGAGTCAATGCCGCATCGAGCCACGGCCCCAGGCGGATCGAACTCCAGCCTTCGGCGCCTCCCTCCGCTCGATCTGGTCCAAGTGGACCACTTCCCCGTCGCCAGCTCTGCACCGCCTCCCGCTCGGCCTTCCCCGCTGGCCCAGCGCCCCGGCTCCTTCGCAGATCGAAGCCTCCCCGCTCCTTCCCCGAATCCCGACCAGATCCGGCCCCAGGCCCAACCGAGGCCGCTTCGCCATCGCCCCTCCAGGCCCGAGCCGCCGTCCGCCAGGCGCACGGGCCGGTTTCCCACCGCAGGCCGCCGCCTCCCGCTGGGCCCTCAACGCCGGACGCCTCCCGCCGAAGCCCGCAGGCCTAGCGCCTCCCCTGGGCCGCAGCTTCCCAGCCGCCGCGCCGATCCGGGCCGCGCAAGCCGCCTCGGCCCACTCCGTCGCGCCGCCTCCAGCGCCTCCACTCCGGGCCGCCGTTCGGCCAGGCCGCCAGGTGGGCCGCCGCCGCCACCTGGGCCTCGCCAGCCTCCTTCGCACCGCAGGGCCCGTGCTCCTTTTTTTTCAGATCTGGATCAGGTTGTCTCCCCAAATCCTCTAAGTCCCTGTTTTTGCTTTGTCTGATGCTATATTCTAACTGCTGTAACTTTTAGTGTGTTTGTCCGTTTCGCGCAAATAGCATGTCCAGACGTTCGTGGTAAATAGCACTACGTTTTATCTTTTGGTGTCATGCATGTTAGAGATCATCTAGGTGCTTGTTTTGCTGTTGCAAGAGGGCATCGTGATATAAACTGCTGTTATGTGATGTTTTTATGCCATCTTTGCCATGTGATATCTTTTAGCTCGTTTGTCCGAATGATGCAAATGACATGTCCACGTGTTCGTCTTGCCATGCTCTACATGTTGTATGTGTTAGGTTGCATGATAGATTTATTCTTGCCATGTTTATCATCGTTGCAAAGTGCCATGTGGCTGTGATGTTGTTTCACTTGTTATGAAATGCCATCTTGTTGAGCTCGTTGCTATCGTTGTGTTTATCTCCATGAAGCATGCTTGTGTGTTTCGGTATCACCATCATGTGTACTTTGATGAGGTGCTTACCACTTGCCATGTTTAGTTTCGAGGTGACTTAAACTTGCTCGTTTAGATGCCATGATGAAATTGCTGTTTTAGGACTTAGTGGATTTTCACTAAGTCTGAAATCTGTAACGTTCCGATGCCATGTTTGCTTGCTGCTCTAGGACAAACCATGATAGTTTTGGAGTGGATCTTGATTGTTCCTTGTAGTATATATTGTTGGTTTTCCATTCATGTTCTCACATGCCTATTTAAGTGGCTGTAGCATGTTTATCTTTTGCTCCAAAGTTTCAATAAAATTCTGCTGCCAGAATTTTATTGTCAAGTTCAATATGTCCAAGCTTATTGCTATTGACCCGTGGCTCCTTTGGGGGTGCACCTTTGGACTTAATTGCTGTAGTATATGTCTAGTTTATGTTCATGTCCTTGCCATGATGTTTGAGTGATGTAGCTTAATTATTTTTGTGCTCCGAAGTTGCTATGTTGCTGTAATTTTCAGCTTTCGCTCATTTCTTGTTTCGGGCATAACTTTTAGCCCGTAGCTCCGATTTCAGCGAGTCTTATATGAAACTTGATTGATTTTCTGTGTAGATTAATAATATCATATTGTTATCTTGTTTTGAGGTGTTTTGCTTGAGTGCTATTTTACGTGCTCCGTGTGCATCCTTAGTGCATCCATCATGCATCCATCTTTTTCGAGTGCGCATTGCATCTTGTTGATTTGTGCCTTGTGTGATTGTCTTGTTTAGAGCCGGAAGCTGAGTCTGAGTATGAGTACGAGCACGAGGTTACCAACGAGGTTGAGCACGAGGACCCTTCTTATGATCCGAACGACTTCTCTTCAGGCAAGATGACCGAACCCCGATAACATTACTATCTTTGCCTATTGCTAGTAGTTCCGCTCTATAGTTTTGCCTCGATGCCCATGTTCTTCCTGTCAGCCTCCTACTTGTAACCATTGCCATGTTTAACCACCCTACCTATGCAAACCGTTGCTTGGCTAAGTACGCTTCGCTCAGCCCTTCTTATAGCATTGCTAGTTGCAAGTGAAGATCGAAGATGCTTGCTTCATGTTGAAGTTTGGTTGGGCTTATATCACACTATATAATTGCTAAATGAAATCATCTATATATTGGCAAGGGTGGAAGGCTAAGCCTTTTGCTTGGTGATTTGTTCCACTCATGCCGTTAGGAACCGTATAAACCGGTGTTATGTTCCTTGATTATGCGTTCCTAACACGGTTGGGGTGTATGGGACCCCCTCGATAAACCGCTAAGTGCTAAGTCTTTTCCAGCAAGTCCCAACATTGGTACTATTTGCCTAATAACAAACTAAACTTGCATAGGGAGTTATAAACCCTTTTTCTTAATCAACAACCCCGGGCCAGTACTCCACATGAGTGTTGGTCCGAAATGGGGAGTCTGCGGGGCCACCTCAAGGAAACTCGAGGTTTGGTAAAAACCTGTAGAATCGCCCATCCGGTCGTGTCCTGAGACTTAGATACGCACGACTACTATCAGGGTGTCGACACGCCGGGAGGATTTGCTGGATTAGCCTTACCTTAGCTCGGTATATCTTGAGCACGGGATTCCGAGAATACTCGGGTCTTCCCACTTTGGAGTTGCGACTCCGCGGATCGTGGGCTTGTAATGGGTCAAGTTGGAACACCCCTGCAGGGTTATGAACTTTCGAAAGCCGTGCCCGCGGTTATGTGGCAGATGGGAGCTTGTTAATATCCGGTTGTAGATAAATTGACACAATGTTTCTAATACACTACCAGCGTGCATTCCGTGACCGTCAATTTCCGAATAGGGATTCGGGAGTTGAACACGGAGGGGTTATGTTTGAGGTGTTGTAGCTAGGATCACTTCGTGATCATCTCTCGACCGAGGCTTTCTCTTCTCGCTCTCACTCACGTAAGCTAGTTGCTAGTTGCTGCTGCAGACACTTATTCTTTTCTTCAGCCTTTCCTATCCCAAGGCTTAAATAGTCTTGTTACCCGGGAACGGGATTGCTGAGTCCTCTGTGGCTCACAGTTACTTCACCACACCAGATGCAGGTCCAGTTGTGAGCTATCCAGGTGATGGCACCGAGCTAGATTGGGAGTACGACGAGGAGCGTAGTCGGTACTATGTTCGTTATCCGGATGATCAGTAGTGGAGACTTCTACTAGGATTCGATCCGACCTGTGGATGTTATTTAAGTTTGGTATCTTGACATTTGGTTTTGCCCTTAGAGGGTTGTGATATTCTTAATGTATGATGTTTGAGACTTGTATTGTATTTGTGTGACGTGGCGAGTGTAAGCCAACTATTTTTGTTTACAATTCCCCTCTTTTACATGAGATGTGCACAGATTACCAAACTTGAGATCATTCTAGGATGGACTTATGCCTTTAAGTCGTGCCTCGACACGTAGGAGGCATAGTTCCATCCTGGGCATTACAGTTCTCCTCACATGGAAATTGGGGCATCTCGTCAAATGTGGGTGTCGGAGAGATGTATGTGCAAACGTCTCCATGCTCAACTCCAATCGCCGCCTTGGTTGAAGGGAGAATCCCATGCTCAACCTCCTCATCCATAATGCCTCCAAAGATGAATGCCGTGTCACAACCTTAGTCAGTGCTTGCATTAGGACTAGTTAGAGTGTTGCATCATGTTTAATTTTTCCTGAAACTTGGAAATGGGGATGATAGAACCCTAGCACCCCCCTTAAATCAACTAGGGTTTACTAAAATCTTTTCCAATGTACCTAAAATGCCCTTCTAAAATGTTCATCATCTTTGCCTTGGTCTTAAACCTCTGACAAAAATGGTGTACAATTTTCTAGGACATCCTAAGGTCACTGGTTAAATCATATGTTATTTGCATTTGGACATTTAAATGCTATAAAATATTTTAAATGTCCAAATAATCATAAACCACAATGTTCCCTGTTGGATATATTATATACAGTGGGCATGAGTAGTTTAATGATTTATGAAAGTGCTTTAGCATTTTTAATAAAGCAACACAAGTACAGAAAAACAGAAAACAGAAAACAAATTAGGAAAAGAGAGAGAGAAAGGCCAGCGGCCACATACCTGGCCGGCTCACCGGGTGGCCCAGCACTGTGCTGGCCCACGCCACGCAGCTGCTTCATCACCGCCAGGCAGGTAGGTGACGCCGGCACGCGCCAGCTCGCCACCGCGGCAGCTGCTTGCCACCTGGACGCCGCTTCGCTGCCTTGACGCCTTGCGGCGGCGTCTCGGTGTAGCCCCGCTCGCCCGACACCTCACTCCCCCCAGCTCTCTCCCTCGCTCTCCTCCGCCCTGGCCGTCGCAACCGTGAGCACGCCGCCGTCGTAGACGTCGCCTCTGCCGCTCCCGTGCCTCCTCGTCGTGTCTTCGAGCACCGCTGCCTCGTCCTCGACCTCCTCGACAAGCCACGAGGCCTCGGACGTGCTGCATCGACTCCATCGAGCTGTTCCCTACCGCTCGCCGCCGAAGATCCCCTTCGGAGCACCAGCCGCTCCAGGCCGTCCCTGAGCTCGCCAAGACCGTTGTCGTCTCCGTTGTGAGCTACTGACTGTCCCCATCCTCTTCGTTCGCTCTGCCGTGCACCACAGCGACCGCATCGAGCTCGCCCGCACGCGCCGCCGCCTCCGCACGTCGTCGTCGTGGCCACAGCCACGCTGGCTTGAAACCAAGCGTGTCACCGTGTTCGCCACATCCCTAGCAGCCCGTAGCACCGCTCCACACCCCTCGCCGTGCCTCCTAGCGATGAGTTTGTCCTCGCCCGAACTCCGGCAGCTGCAAGGCTCGTCGCCGGAGTCGTTTCTGGCGACTCCGAGCTCCAACTCGAGCACCACTCGATGCGGCTTGCCTCTAGCTACGCGTAGGTGCCCTCTGCCGTCCTTTTGGTCGCCGGAGGAGGAATCCTGACGTCCTCTGCCGGGTCTGGTCGTCGCCGGTAGCTAAACACCGGCGATTTGACCCAGTTGACCAAGGATTTGACCCCCTGGGTCACTAACATGTGGGCCCTGCCCGTTAGTCAAACCTAGGTTAGTAGTTAAACTAATCCTAATTAGTTAGTTAACTAACTATGACACTGACCAGTGGGTCCCACTGATCAGGTTTGACCTGGGTCACCCAGTTGACCTGCTGACGTCACTATGACGCAGTAACTATTTTCTGGATTTTTAAGTAAATCAGAAATGATTTATTTATTTCAGTTAATGGTTTAAACTTCTAAAAATCATAATAAATCGACTGTAGCTCAGATGAAAAAGATTTATATATGAAAAATGATCAGAAAAATCCAATCTATCCATTGGTACTGGTTTCATGCATGTTAAAGCAACTTACCCTTGCTGTTCACATCAAAACATGATAATGCAATTTGCAAATTAATAACTTGGGCTTGCATTTGAATCTTTGACTCAAATAAGCTCAAACCCTTATGTTTGTAGTTGCATTAGCTCAAACACATCCATCTTGCCATGTCATGAGCATGCGTCATATTTTTGCATATTGTCATGTATTGATTGTGTTACCGGAGTGATCTCCGTGGTAGGTTCTGCTCCCTAGGATATTCACGAGTATCCAGTTGAAGGGCAGTACCACTCGACCAATCTGCGAGGCAAGCAACCCCATTGAACATTCCAAAACAAACCCATCTTCTCGCTTCTGCTCTCGTTACTGCATTAAGACAACAATGTTTCAACTGCTAGTTGCTGCGGTAGTTGAACCCTATTCCTTTGCATGACCTGTCATCGCCACAGTAAATAGTTGAATCCCACTAGCATGTGTAGGAGTTGATTGAGCCATGTTGATGTGTTCCTACCATGATATGCCTGCTATGCTTAGAGTTGTGTCAGCTCTGGTTCATCTGGTGATGGATCAGAGTGAAATGGTTATGTCTGGTAATGAGAGTGAAGTGTGGAATATGTTTTGGTAAAGGTATCGATGGAAGGCCATGTAGGAGTACATGGTGGATTGTTTCATTGGAACCGTCCTTAAGAATTGAGATCTGTATGTGTGATTTAAGATCAACTACTACCACGCATTGGGCCCGAAACCAATGGACCCTCTCGACTTATTAATCGCTCTTGTCCTTTGTCTAGGAGGTGCAATTAGTTTCTGGTGTTTGTAGTATACTGGAGGCCGTGCGCAGCGCTGACCCTCGTGGTGGGTTGTGATGCGGCAGGTACGTGGCACGGTGTACCGAGTCACCCGTTTGGTGTCTCGGGAACCCTGTACACATCGTTTGGGGCCGTGAGCGACACCCCGGCCGGATCTCCCCACGGATGGAACCCAAATAGGCGATAAACCTGGACTAGGGACTTGTGTGGTTCGTCAGGTCGTGGACGACACCCTCGCTGGGCTTCCGCTTGAAGGTTGCCGAGTACATGTCGAGTAAACGACGATAAGTGGTGGAAGCGTGTGTGAAGAAGTACACCCCTGCAGGGTTATCAATCTATTCGAATAGCCGCGTCCGCGGTTAAGGACCACTTGGTTGCCTATACAGTTCATAGACAAGTTAATGGTTACTCATAAAAGACTGAAGACAAGTGTGAGTGCCGTGGATGGCCCTTCTGTAGGATGACAGGAGAGGATCCACGGTAGTGTATTGTTGCGGTGACTAGTGGACTCGTGTGCGATGTCTCATATTTTCAAACTTTTGATAGACGTGGTACAGGTTAGCCAAGAGTCAAAGCTGGCTTGCTGCAATAACCCCACTACCCTTGTTGATAATATTGCATGTATGATAGGTTCTAATGTAAGTCTTGATGAGTACCTTTGTTCTCATGTTTGCTTAATAAGTGTTGTAGAGGAGAACACCGCCCCTTCCGATGGTTTCTACATAGACCTCGATGTCGACTTGTAGCTTGCTGCCTAGGTGGCAATCTCAAGCCTGTGAAGGGCCACTGTAGACAGTCAGGCTACACCGAGCCTTCTTTCTTTCCAGTTGTCTGTACTCAGACAAGTTTAGCTTCCGCATGTGCTTGTTTGTTTGTATGACTTGAGTGTTGGGTCATGTGACCCCTACCTATATGGATATGTTATGTATGGCTCTTTGGAGCCTCTTAAATAAAGTACCTTGAGTCATAGAGTTTTTTTGTGTTGCCATGTTGTATTTGCACACATCGAGCATATTGTGTGTATGTTTGAAATGCTTGGTATGTGTGGGATCCGACACCTAGTTGTTTACCCTTGGTAGCCTATCTTACAGGGAAATACCTCCTAGTGCCTCCACTGAGCCTTGGTAGCTTGCTACTGCTCCGGACACTTAGGCTGGCCGGCATGTGTCCTTCTTCGTTCCTGTGTCTGTCCCTTAGTGGAAATGTCACGCGTTTTTCCTTTAAGTCCTTGTAGCTTGCTACGACTTGGGTTCATACGTTGATGACCGACACGTTCGTTGCTGGGTCATGTATGCCGGTCTTTGTAATTTAGTGCCACTTTCGGTTTATAACTAGTCATGTCGGCCTGGGTTCTCTGTCATATGGATGCTAGCGACACTATCATATACATGAGCCAAAATGCGCAAATGGTCCCGGGCCAGGTAACGTGGCACCCGTGGGGATACCGTGCATGAGGCCGCAAAGTGATATGATGTGTTAGATGCTAGATCGGTGTGACTTAGGATCGGGGTCCTGACACGCCGTGTGATGTGGCAAATCATTACTCTCCTCCGAGATCAAACAGAAGGTCTCATGTGCGCTCGTGTAGCTTGACTCGGAGTAATAGTCACTACAAAAAAAGACACATCCGTGACATTTTGGGCCGAACGAAACTTTTTTCTATCATACTTATGACACTTCTATGACAATAATTGTGACAAAACACGATATCATCATAGATGTGGTGGGGTCCTACTTCTATGACAAAAAAAAACATGGTAGAAAATGGGCTTTTCGTCCTGGGCGGGCCGGAGAGGCAGCTGCATGACATTCTTTGGGCCGTCCATGACGGAAAAAACCGTGGTAGAAGCGAGGGTGAGGAAAATATCGGGGTGTTCCCGGTTACGGTGGGTGGTCGGGGCTGAGCAATGCGCGTTTCTCTCGTACACGCATGCGCGTGGGTGCGAGGCGTTGGGCTCTAACTGAACCCGAGCGAGGCGTTAGGCTCTAACTGTACCCGAGCGATTGCACTGCAGGCTACGCGTTACTGAACCCGAGCGATCGATCGATGGCTGTTAACTGAACCCGATCGAGCGATTCCTTCGCTACTGCTGCTAACTGAAGCCGATCGATGCTGCCTCTGCATGAACAGTGAGCGTTGCAGGGGGGTGTTGGATGAATAGTTCCCGGTGGTGGTGGCTGAACAGGACCCCCTGGTGTTGCCTCTACATGAACATGACCCCGTTCGATCGAGCCGGTTGGGGCTGCATGAACAGGACCTTGTGAAGGGCTGCATGAACAGGACTACCCTGTGGAGGGCTACATGAACAGTAGACGGTGGAGGGCTGGATGAACAGTAGCCCGTGGAGGGGTGGTTGAAAAGGAGCCTGTGGAGAGGGCTGGTTGAACAGTAGCTCGTGGAGTAGTGCGCGGTGGAGGCTGAGCAGTCGCAGGTGGAGGCTGGAGGAGGTCGACGGTGGATGAACAGTAGCTCGTGGAGGCTGGAGGGGGTTGACGGTGGTGATGAACAGTATCCCGTGGAGTCCCGTTTTGCGGTACGCCACACCCCTCCCAGTGAACAGTACCCTCGTTTCGACTGTAGCGCTCCAACACAAGTCCGTTTCCTCCGTTATGTGGTACGCCACACCCCTCCCGATCAACAGGACCCCCGTTTCGACCGTAGCGCTACAACACAAGTCCGTTTCCTCCGTTTTGCTGTATGCTACACCCCTCCTAGTCAACAAGACCCCCGTTTCGACCGTAGGAGGTCCGTTTCCTCCGTTTTGCGGTACGCCAGACCCCTCCCGATGAACAGGATCCTGTTTCAAAAGTGGCTGGTCGAACACAAGGCCGTTTCCTCCGTTCTGCGATACGCCAGGCCTCGTTTCCATGGGCTATTCCGTCCAAGCCCTGCCGATGAACACGATGACGCATTCCGTTCCGACCCAGCCGGTTGGCTCCCAATGAACACGACGACGACGCTATTTCTCCGTTCTGACCCAGCCATGTACATGAGCCCTAGCCGTACGTATGCGCGAGTAGGCGTTCGAGACCCTGCCCGTATGTACGCACGTGATCGTATTTTCTTTCTTGCACACTGGCCGCTGTACGTACGTGTACATGCTAGGTGCGCGCCTCTACTACGACACGTGCGCGCCTCTACATCGACCAGTATGTACGTACACGTTCGCCACCAGAATGACAACACCGCATACGCTTCGACTAGGTGGGTCCCGACTGTCACGCACTTCCTTGCGTGCGAAGATGTAGCTGGTGGGTCCCAGCAGTCAGGGGGGCGAATCATTTTTTTGCCTGGACGCACTTCCTTGCGTGCGAAGATGTAGCTGGTGGGTCCCAACAGTCAGGGGGAAACATGTTTTTCATGAAATACGGTGGCCCGTCCTATGGGTCCCCGCTGTCAGGTGGAGGAATAATTATTTTGCGCGTAATATGGAGGCACTTCCTTGCTGCGGCCATGGACCCAGCTGTCAGCCTCTCCACGTACAGTCCACGTCCGACGAAGCCATTCCTTGACCAAGTTTACCACGCCGCGCCGAGAGCACCAGGGCGATGGACGAAGGCGAGGCGTAGGAAGGGGATGACGAGGAGACGGGGAAGACGCGGTAGTGGATGCCCACGCATAGAGGAGTATGAGGGTTCGCTAGTTTGCTGTGGTGTGAGGCTGCCATCGCCGCAGAATAACAGGGGGTGTGGGTGAGTAGAGGGATGGCCTGGCCAGCAGTGGGAATAGTAGGGGGCGGTGAGGCCTCCGCGGCAGCACAGCCGGCCACGGGAGGCAGGAGCATGCGACACGACCGATGCTGCTTTGGGCGGCTGGAGCAACAAGACCAGAGGTTGAAGAAGCACTATGGCCGTTGGATGGACATCGTACGGTCACTAGAGCTAAAATCGTTCATATTGACTAAGTTGACAAAGCACACCGTCCCCGTCAACTTAGTAGGCCCACAAGTCAGCCTCCCACCAAGGTGGGTCCCAACCAACAGGGGGAGCATTCATTTTTTTGTGCGTAATAAGGAGGCACTTCCGGTGGGTCCGAGGTGACAGCGGGGGGAACATTTTTTCGCGCAATACGGTGGCCCGTCTGGTGGGCCTCAACAGTCAGGGGAAACGCTTTTTTGCGAAATACGGTGGCCCATCCGGTGGGTCCCTGCTGTCAGGTGGAGGAATAATTATTTTCCGCGTAATAAGGAGGCACTTCCTTGTGGCTGCCGTGGACCCAGCTGTTAGCCTCTCCACGTACAGTACTCTTCCGATGGAAGTCGTTCCTTGACCACGTTGACCACGCCGCACCGAGAGCACCAGGACGGTGGACAACGGCGAGGCCAAGGAAGGGGACGACGCGGAGCCGGGGAAGACGCGGCAGTGGAAGCCCGCGCGGAGAGGAGTACGAGGGTTTACTGGTTCGGCTGCGGTGTGAGGCTGCCGTCGCCGTAGGGCCTAGCCAGCGGTGGGAATAGTAGGGGGCGGCGAGGCCTCCACGGCATCGCAGCCGGCCACGGGAGGCAGGTGCACGAGGCACGACCGGCGCTGGTTTGGGCGGCTGGAGCAAGAAGACCAGATGTTGAAGAAGCACTACAGCCGTTGGATGGACATCGTACGGTCAATGGAGCTAGAATCGTGCATATTGACTAAGTTGACAAAGCCCTCCGTCCCCGTCAACTTAGTAGGACCACAAGTCAGCCTACCACTATACTGGGTCCCAGCTAGCAGGGGGAGTATTCATTTTTTGTGCGTAATATGGAGGCACTTCCGGAGGGTCAGAGCTGACAGCGGGGGGGGGGGGG
>LR738710.1:754133804-754210909 GCA_902687465.1 Secale cereale
AAGGGCGTTTGAATCTAGGATTTGGGGGGAATTTTTGGGTGGGGGGGAGGATTTTCGCACGGTGGGCGGGGGGAGTTTGGCACATGGTCAGTTTCTCCAAGTGAAGTCCCACGTGTCAGTGAAGAGGCAAGCCGAAGCGCGTTCCGTTTGCGTGAGCCGGGTGTGCTACCTCTTGAGCTTGCGTTGTATTCCCTCGAAGAGGAAAGGGAGATGCAGTACAGTAGCGTAAGTATTTCCCTCAGTTTTTGAGAACCAAGGTATCAATCCAGTAGGAGACCACGCGCGAGTCCCTTGCACCTGCACAAAAAAAATAAGAACTTCGCAGCCAACGCGATAAGGGGTTGTCAATCCCTTTACGATCACTTACGAAGTGAGATCTGATAGAGATGATAGTTTATATTTTTTGTATTTTTGGTTTAATAAAACAACAAATAAAAGCGTTAAAAGTAAGTAGATGTAGATTGATATGTTGAGAATAGACCCGGGGGCCATAGTTTTTTCTAGTGGCTTCTCTCATGATAGCGATATTCTACGGCGGGTAAACAAATTACTGTCGAGCAATTGATAGAAAAGCGAATAATTATGAGACTATCTAGGCATGATCATTGTATATAGGCATCACGTCCGAGACAAGTAGACCGAAACGATTCTGCATCTACTACTATTACTCCACACATCGACCGCTATCCAGCATGCATCTAGTGTATTGAGTTCATAAGAACAGAGTAACGCCTCAAGTAAGATGACATGATGTAGAGGGATAAACTCAAGCAATATGATACAAACCCCATCTTTTTATCCTCGATGGCAACAATATAATACGTGCCTTGCTGCCCCTACTGTCACTGGGAAAGGACACCGCAAGATTTAACCCAAAGCCAAGCACTTCTCCCATTGCAAGAACTATAGATCTAGTAGGCCAAACCAAACCAATAATTCGAAGAGACTTGCAAGGATATTATGAGCACACATAAAAAGTTCAGAGAAGAATCAAATATCTTTCATAGATAACCTTAATCATAAACTTACAATTCATCGCATCTCGACAAACACACCGCAAAAAGAGATTACATCAAATAGATCTCCTCGAAGACCGAGGAGAACTTTGTATTGAGATCCAGAGAGAGAGAAGAAGCCATCTAGATACTAGCTATGGACCCGAAGGTCTGTGGTAAACTACTCACAACTCATGGTGAGGGCAATGATGATGATGATGAAGGCCTCCATGATGGATCCCCCTCCGGTGGAGCTCCGGAACAGGCTCCAAGATGGGATCTCCACGGGAACTGAAGTTACGGCGGTGGAATTAGGGTTTTCTCTCTGTTCACGGAGTTTCTGGGGTACGTGGACTTATATAGGAAGAAGGAGGGCACCGGGGGGCACTTGAGGGGGACTCGAGGCAGGGGGGCGCACCGTCGGAAGGGGGGCGCCCCCCACCCTCGAGGGCAGCTCCTCGATCCCCTGACGTGGTTCTCAAGCTTCCTGTGTGTGATTTTCTCCAAAAATATCTCTCGCGAAGGTTTCATTCCGTTTGGACTCCGTTTGATATTCTTTTTCTGCAAAACCCTGTAACAGGCAAAAAACAGCAATCTGGACTGGGCCTTTGGGTTAGTAGGTTAGTCCGAAAAATGATATAAAAGTGAATGATAAAGCCCACTAAACATCCAAGAATTCATAAATAATAGCATGGAACAATCAAAAATTATAGATACGTTGGAAACGTATCACACGTTAAGGCCAGCACCACCGTCGATGAGGGTCTTGGTGACTGCCACATTGGAGATGGTGGTTGTGCAAAGCATCGGGAGAGCACCCGAGCCAGCAGCGGAAGTGGGACGGTCCCTGAGTCGAAGGTGAGTTCAGTCTTGGGTGCCGCCCATCCGGGAGGGGCTCCCCGGCGTACGGGGGTGGCGCCGATCTAACGGAAGAACTTCTTGACATGGCGGTCCGAGGGCGATGCTTGGGAGCCACCGAGGAGGGCCGCGACGGCGGCAGGCGCTGATGCCGCGAACCGTGCAACGAAAAGGATGCACAGCTCAGCCCAAGAAACAACATAGGATCCAGGCAGGTTGATCAGCCAGGCGCGCGGTGCGCCAATGAGGGCCATGGGGAACCAGTTCGCCATGACCTTGTCGTCGCCTCCCGCCTCTAGAACGGCCTCCTCGTATGCCAGTGGGAAGGCCGATGGATCTATTGCGCCATCATAGTGGGGTGGCATCTCTGGCTTGAACTTGGGCGGCACTGCACCCGTCGCATGGCGGGGGTCAAGGCCCGAAGCCCCATGGCGTTGATGCGAGCGTCCGTCGGTCCAGTCGGGGAAGCGACGCGGGCCATGGGGGGCGAACTGAAAGGTGAAGCCGGCGGAGCAGTGAAGCTTTAGCGCACCCCTACCTAGCGCGCCAAATGTTGGATCGTGGGTTCCGGCAAACCCTTGAGGTTCGAATACCGGGGTGCGCACGAAGATCTCTCCTTCCAGCCCTAGTTTGCTCTCGCACCGATTAGAAGGCCTAGCTCGTCAAACCCGAAGAACAAGAGACACGAGGATTTATACTAGTTCAGGCCACCGTTGTGGTGTAATACCCTACTCCAGTGTGAAGTGGTGGATTGCCTTATAGGCTCAGGATGAACAAGTACACAGGAAGAACAACCTTCTGAGGAGAGGTGTTCTTGGGCTTGGTGAGCTGGTGGGTGTAAGGGTGGTCTCAATGATCCTCCCCTTTCTATCATGGTGGCTAGTCCTATTTATAGAGGCCCGGGTCCTCTTCCCAAATATTGAGTGGGAATGGATCCCACAACGGCCAAGTTTGAAGAAGGGACAGCTAGTACAAGCTATCCTGACAAAAGGTGGTCTTCGCCTGCCAAAGGATGTGGTGGTGACGTCGTCGTGGGCTCCATGGTGAACTTCGCCCTGCCGTCCTGCTGGTGTTGGTCTCATTGCACCGATATGGAAACTTTTGGCCGACGCCTCGGGATTCCTCGCTTGTGCTTTCCCCTTTAGCACAAAAGAGGAAACTGGCTTCCTGCGCCCATTGGCGCCCGCCTGGCCTTGGTCGTCATGGCTCACGTCACGCGAACCTCGCAAGGGGTCCCTTGCCTTGAAATCTCCGCTCCTTGGGAGCCAGCCTAGCGAGGCCGCCCCAATGGAGGTCTTGCGTCGTCCGCCTCGTGAGGCTTGGCGCCTCGCGAGGGTCTTCAGTGGTTTGCTGATGAAGATGGGCCGTACCAGGCCGCTGGATGAGCGATGCTCCGGGCTGCAGGCTGGCAAGTCTGGGTACCCCCGTTCCCAATACACCGACATAAGCAAAAGAAAAAGATAAGCAAAGAGCTTTTAAGCAAAAACCATAGCATCGCATCCAAACATATCATATCATATGGTATCATACTTGATCATCTTGGATCATCGCATATAAACAACAAACATATAGCATACTTGGGATAGAAGTCGTTGAATTTTTGCCTAGTAGGTTGTGCACAAGTCTCGTATCTGCCTATTGTCCAATCGTGCTAGCGTATCTCTCGTGTTGTGCAACAAGAGCATATCCCGCTCACCCTTGGTTTGCAGGACCCCATTTATCTATTTGCGCGTGTGTTTCCACGTACCTTTATAGCTATTGGTCTTCTTGTTGTTTTGGAAAATTGCGAATCATTTTCTACATCATTGAATCTTCTTAACGATTGCATACCTTGGTCCACCATCCTAACCAAGCTCATCCAAAAGCTTTATTTGTGTAGGTGCGAGAGATGGACAAGATACGGTACCAATTGTGTTATTTCCGGGATATACTATTGAGTGATCATTGATCCATCTTCAACTTCGGTCAAGGTATATTTGTATTGTTCTTCCTTTCTCCAACTCACACATTCTTGCTTGCAATGATGGATAGGCCAACTACATATACGAACCCGCTATTTGATGATCCTCAAGAATCGAGCAACTACGTCACCAAACTACATCTATTTGGTGTTCAACGAGCTCTACATCAAGAGAATGAATCTATGCAAGAGCTCATTGAGAATTTCGCCGCAGACGCACGACATCCCGAAGCACACACACGAGAGCAATTTGATATCATCAACACCAACATGTCTACTCAATTCGATGAGCTACAGACATTGATAATCAACCTATGCTCTTCATCTACGTCTTTCTAAAGACAGAGCCGCTCAAGTCGTCATATCGACTACACTTCCGGCTCAAGTACACCTACATCAAACACTCTTCATTAAGCCGCGCGTCAAGATAGACATGACAACCGGAACCCACTTCATGACAAGAGTTCACAAGAGGTATTTGAAGAGCAAGAAAGTCGATATCGTCAAAACCAAGCTACACTTGAGCAAGCACAAGAACGGCAACAACTAAGCCAACAAGAAGAAGAGCGAGCGCGCCAACACCAAGAAGAGCGAGTGTGCCAACACCAAGAAGAGCAAGATGCTGAGGTACAATGTCAAATACAACAAAGCCGAGAAGCTCAAGCCCTTGAGGCGCAATGTGCCCTACGTGACTCACATCGCAATGTTCCAACTCATAATCGACACATTCGTCAAGAAGATGAAGCACTTCGTGATGACATGCATGAGAGGCATTAGCAAGCATGAATGGAACATGAAGTTCCTCCTCAAGCGCGACAAGAGAAAAAAGCTCAACAAGAACCACAAGCTCAACAAGAACAACATGACAATGAGCTTTGACCACGCCAAGAGCAACATGTGGTTGACAATCCTCCAAATCAAGAACGCCCTCACAATAGACAAGCAAACAATAAAGAGCATCTCTACGGGAAGATCAAGTTCACCATGCCAAAGTTCTCCGGAAGCATTGATCCCGAAAACTACCTCTCATGGGCATTGAAAGTTGACAAGATCTTTCGCCTTCACAACTTTGATGAAGAAAACAAGATCGCAATGTCATCCCTTGAGTTCCAAGACTATGTTCTCATTTGGTGGGAGCAAGTCATCGAGAGAAGAGAAGCAAAAGGCGAACCACCTATCACTACGTGGAGTAAAATGAAGGATGTCATGAGAGCACGTTTCGTGCCAATACACTACAACCATGACTTGTTCAAAAAGTTGCAACTCCTCAAGCAAAGAACCAAGTCTGTTGAAGAGTACTACAAGGAAATGGAGATTGCCATGAAGAACATACTATGGCGATATTCTTGAATGGACTCAACTATCCTATCAAGAAGATTGCGGACTTCCAACCATACACGAAACTCCTAGAGCTAGTACACCAAGCAACCAAAGCGGAGTGAAAAGTACAAGAATACTACAATTACTCCAAGTTCAACTCCAAGAACAAGGGCTCCTACCATGAAGCTTCAATGACTTCGGCACCTCCTACCTCTACCAAACCATCTACAAGCTTAGGTAACAAGTCAAGCTACAAGAATTTGACTACATCAAGTCATTCCCCTCCTATGAACAACTTCAAGCCAAGAGCTTCATCATCTACAACTCCAACCGAGGATACCTCCAAGACGAGTTCCATCAAGTGTATCAAATGCCAAGGACAAGGCCATAAGTCATTCGAGTGCAAGACCGTTCGAACCATGATCATCAATGACGACGGGTCCTATGAATCAATGAGTGATGACGAGATGGAAGCCCTTGAATACGTAGCTATGCGTCGCCAAGTGAATGAAGATGAAGACAATCAAGTGTTTTGCGACAATGACTCGAGTCCCAATCTTGTTGTCTCCTAGGTCTTGACACTTCAACATCATCAAGATGAATATCAACGTTGTCACATCTTCCACACCAAGCCCAACATCAATGGACGATCCGTCAAGGTTATCATCGACGGAGGAAGTTGTCATAACTTGGCAAATGTAGAGCTATGCGACAAGCTACAATTGGTCAAGACAAAGCACCCTCATCCGTACAAGGTCCAATGGCTTAGCGACGCCAGAACTATTCGAGTCGAGCACACCATGCAAGTATCCTTCAAGATAGGCGCCTACGAAGACACAATGGAGTGTGATGTGATGCTTATGTCCGTGTGCCACCTTCTACTTGGACGACCATGGCAATACAATCGCGGAGTCACCCACAACGGATGCACAAACCATTATAGCTTCAAGATGAAGGGCAAAGAGTTTGTGCTACGTCCAATGTCACCAAATCAAGTGGTCGCGGACAAACAAGTATCTACCAACCATCGTGGAGAGAATGGTGACTGAGTGAACCACCAAAAGGAGAGTAAGATCCACAAGCCAAATTCGAGCGCCTCCACGATGAGCGACAATAAACAACTAGTGTTATTTGCCACAAAAAGTGAGATGAGAGAAGTGTGTGAGAACCCATCGAGCATATTTCACCTTGTGCTTCTATGAAAAGGGGAAGCAAAACCTACTAACACTTCACCACCTCTACCTTTAGTGTTGTCTCAATTGTTGCAGGACTTCCAGGATGTCTTTCCTAATGAACTACCTCTAGGACTACCTCCTCTTAGCATCATCGAGCACCGCATTAACCTCATCCCCCGAGCACCTCTTCCTAACAAGCCACCGTACTGCATCAACCCAGAAGAGACCAAGGATATCCAACGGCAAGTCCAACAACTCATCGACAATGGACACGTTCGCAAAAGCATGAGTCCTTGTGCCGTACCAGTAATCCTTGTTCCCAAGAAAGATGGTACTTACCGCATGTGTTCGTATTGCCGTCCAACTAATGATATCATGTTTAGATATGGTCACCCGATACCGCACTTAGATGATATGCTTGATGAACTTAGCGGAGCCACAATCTTTTCCAAGATTAACCTCAAAAGTGGTTATTACCAAATTCGCATGCACACTACTAGAAAAACGGCTATAGCTAATATGGACACTAATGGCGCACCGTGTATGTGGTGCGCCACTGCTATATATTAGTGGCGCACCAGATATAGGTGCGCCATTAATGGCCATATTACTAATGACGCACCTGCCGTGTGGTGCGCCATTACTAGTTTTGTCCTGGCCCCACACCCCTTCCCAGACTTAGTAGTGACGCACCAGGGGATAGTGCGCCATTACTAGTTAAACTAGTAATGGCGCATCACACCCACGGTGCGCCACTACTAACAATTTTTTTAATTGTTTTTTCAAAACTAGTAATACCGCACACACCAGGTGCGCCATTAGTAACCATGGTTACCAATGGCACATTCTTAGGAGGTGCGCCATTGGTAACCTAAGAGCAGATATTTTTGACAGCCACCTAGCTAGCTACCACACTCACTTTCCCCACTTCATTCTCTCCACCTCTACCAAGCTTGGGCTCGGCTGCCTCCTCCTCCTCAGCTCATTTGCACCATAGATTCACCCAAATTAAGTGGTTAAATTTCCTTTTTTTGATAGGTAAGAAAGGGGAAAGCTTTCTTCATGTTCTAGATCTACTTTTTTCTCCCTCCAACGTACACACTTTTTATGGCCTAGATCTATGTATGTTTGTGGTGTTGCATATATATGTTTGTGTTTGCAGGTACCGGTATTTGAAATGCGATAGTTGCCAATATTTTGCCGGAATGTTGATTCATTTCCGTTTCGGCGAGAATTTGGCACTATGCATTCTTTTTGGTCCTATTTTTAGGCAAAGTCACGCCAAATTTTTTTTGGTTCTAAAATATCGTTTTGCTCTACCTCGCAGGCGACCATGGTCCGCACGATGACCGAAGGCATCGTGAATAGGTTTTTGAGCTCCGCGAAGGCCGAGATGCTTCAAAAGAACGAGACGGAGATAAGATGTCCATGTCGATCTTGCAAACTGAAGAGCCTTATGGACCCGGATTCCAGACAGGTGTGGGACCACCTGCTCGTGCGTGGTTTCATGGATGGCTATTAGTGGCAAGGTGATGAAGATAATTATGAAGTCATCCATGGGGGCGGGCAAGAAATAAGGAAGGGCAGCAAGACAATAGCGGCGAGGGCAGGCGAGAAAAAGAAGAATGTCCAGGACATGATCACGAAGTAGATGCAGGACACAGTCATCATGTAGAACATGCCCTACATGATGATGAGGAAGATCAAGACGAATGGCATGATCATGAAGATGAAGATGCCGAAGCAGATGACGATGGACCATCGATGTGTTGGGTGCAGGACCCTCATATTCAAGAGCTGCTTCTCAAGCAGACGGGTAACGCAAGAGCTGCCGCCTGAGCGAAAGCCAAGCTGGATCAACTGGAGATAGATGCAGTTACTCCATTGTATGAAGGATGTAGGCCCGAGGATACCCGCCTGAAAGTAACGCTCATGGATCTGGAGATGAAGGTAAAACACGAAATGACCGACGCATGCTTCGACGAGAACATGTCATTCTGGCACGAACGTCTTCCCAAGGGGAACAAGTGCCCGACTAGTTTCAAGGAGGCGAAGAAAATCGTGTGTCCTCTGGATTTACCGCACGTGAAATACCATGTGTTGGTGAACGATTGCATCATTTATCGGGACGAGCATGCGGAGTCTACCATATGTCCGGTGTGCGGTGTCACTCGATACAAGAAGAGGAAGAAAGCTCCTCGAAAAGTGGTGTGGTACTTTCCGATCACTCGTCGTCTGCAGCGGTATTTCGCGGACCCTAAGCAAGCAAAGCTCATGCATTGGCACGCGGATAGGGATGACAAGAAGCGAGAAGATGACACAAATGATCCGAAGATAAATAAAAAAGACAAGATGCTGAGTCACCCTAAGGATGCGAGCCAGTGGAAAGCGTTGAACTTCGAACACCCAGAATTTGGGGACGATCCAAGGAACATCGTGTTGGGAGCGAGCACCGATGGAGTCAATCCAATTGGCAGCCAACGAAGCATACATAACACCTGGCATGTGTTTGTGTGGATGTACAACCATCCCCCCTGGATGTGCATGAAGAGGAAGTACATTCACATGAGTATGCTAATTGAATGGCCGAAACAACCAGGGAACGACATCAATCTGTATCTGGGGCTGCTGAAGGAGGAGCTAGACACGCTGTGGAAAATGCCAGCCAATATGTGGGACACCGCAGCGAAAGAATATTTCCCTATGAGGGCCGCACTGCTCACGACGGTGCACGACTATCTCGGTTACGGATATGTCGCGGGTCAGGTGGTCCACGGATTTTGTGCATGCGTCAGGTGCATGGATGACACAACGTATCGCCAGCTAGATAGAGATCCCGGGTCTTCGAAAACCATGTTCATGGGACATCGTAGGTGGCTTCGCGACGATGACGCATGGAGAAAACACAAGGATCTGTTCGATGGTGAAACCGAACCCCGAAGACCCCCACGTACGAGGAGCGGCGAGGAAATAGACGAGCTGTTGAAAAATTGGAAAGAGTGCCCACCGCCGAGAAAGAAGCGAAAGGCGCTAGAGCCGCTGTTGAAGGTATGGAAAACGAGGTCTATTTTCTGGGACTTGAAGTACTGGAAGATCCTCCGTGTGCCTCACAACCTTGATGTCATGCATATCACGAAGGACGTGTGCGAGAGTCTGCTTGGTACCCTACTCAACATGCCAGAGAGGACCAAAGATGGGCCGAAAGCAAGGGCATACTTGCAATCAATGGGCATCAGGGAGGAGCTTCACGCAAAACGCCATAATGATGATGATGATGATGATGATGAGGCGAAGGACACGGAAAGTCGTTGCAAAGGCAAATGTGACTGCTCTCCCGTGTTCTTCACTCTAAATCAGAAGGAGATCGAGTAGTTTTCACCTGCCTCGTAGGAGTAAAACTTCCTTACGGTTACGCGGGGAAGATAAGCAGATACCTAGACTCAATGAAGCAGAAGTTCAGCGGGATGAAGTCTCACGACTGTCACGTGATGATGAGGCAGATACTTCCAGTTGCAACCCACGGGATCATGGACGCGCACGTTCGTGAAACGCTATTTGGCCTATGCAACTTTTTCGACGTCATCTCTTGGAAGTCGGTTGGCGTGAGGCAACTCAGAAGGCTACATGAAGAGATCGTGGTGATACTATGCGAGCTTGAGATGTACTTCCCGCCCGCAGTCTTCGACATTATGGTGCATCTGCTGGTCCATATCATGGAGGATATCATCCAACTCCGGCCGACGTTCCTGCACATCATGATGCCGTTCGAAAGGATGAATGGTGTCAGCAAAGGATACGTTCGCAATAGGGCAAGTCCAGATGGAAGCATAGCCAAGGGCTTTCTGACCGAAGAGTGCATCTCCTATTGCACGAATTATCTAGGCATCGAGAACCCCGTTGGTCTGCCCGTCAACAGGCACCTCGGCAGGCTAGCTGGATGGGGTCACTGCGAGGGTCGCCGTGAAATGCATGTTGACTTCAAGGGTCGACTCGCCGACTTTGAAAGAGAAAACCTAGTCGTGCTACAAAACATAGACGTGGTCGATCCTTGGGTGGTAGAGCAAAAAACCTTTATTGAGAAGATGTAAAATGACCGAGGCCAACAGAGGACGGACGAAGATATAATCAAAGAGCACAACTCATGTTTCACGCATTGGTTCAAGGAGAAGTTTATGTCGTACCCTTTACATGAGGATTCTTCCGCGGAAGAAAAACTCATATTCGCCTTGTCACAGGGCGCCGAGCACAACCTGATGACCTATGAGGCATACGATATCAACGGCTACACATTCTACACCGAGGAAAAGGACATGAAGAGAGATTATCATAACTATGGGGTAACGATGGAATCCTACACCGGTAACGACAAGGACAGATACTACGGAAGGATCGAGGAGATCTGGGAGCTGAGCTACGCTGGAGAGAAGGTCGCGATGTTCCATGTCAGATGGGCCAAGAGCGTCCTAAAAGAAGACCGGTATTCACCATCATGGTTATACCCGAAGCCAAATCCAAGACCGCGGGCGCAAACGTCAGCGCGAAAAATGAGCCATTGGTACTGGCTTCCCAAGTGGACCAATGCTTCTTCATTACCGACCCGTCAAAGCCCAGCCGTGTTGTCGTGAGAGAGGCAAAAGGAACATCACCAAAATGGATGGAGTCACCAATAAGCAAGACTTCGACAAGTACGGCGACCCGAAGATGGAAGATGATGACGACGATGAAGTACCATACACCACAAGAAGAAGCAGGACCACCCTACCTAAAGGACATCCGTTCAAGAGAGGAACTCAAGGGGTTTCGGGGCTAAGTTATTCAACCGCGAGAAAGAAGGGCAAGAATATTGTGAAAAGATAGCTAAGATCGAATCACGATGTGTCGGCCGCGTGTGTGTGTCAGTGGCAAGCTCAATTATTATATGCAACTAAATTATTACATGTATCACTTGATTTCAACCATGTCATCTAATTCTAAATCTTTGCACAATGGTTTTATCACTCCATTTGCATTTTTCTTTTCTTTTATCTCAAATCTTAAATTATTACATGCAACTAAAATCCAAAAAAAAGTTAGTAATGGCGCACCCGGAGAAGGTGTGCCATTGCTATCACGGTGTTTACGGCGCACCCCTAAATGGTGCGCCATTGATATACCCATTTTTATGGTGCACCCTTAAAAGGTGCGCCATTGCTAACCCTCCCCCCACTAAATAGAATCCAGCCCAACCAACACGACACAACACAACCTTTCTTCCTCCTCCTATCCTCTCCCTCCCCTCGATCCCAATCCCCTCCAAACCCGCCGCCGCCGACCTCCTCTCCCCCAAACCCACCGGCGACCTCGTCTCCTCCAGCACCATCGGCGACCTGCCACCCCGCCCTGCACCCCTCCACGACCATGGCCTCCACCGCCTTGGGACAACGCCACACCACCCCTCCACGGCATCCACACCATCTCTGTCGATCCGCGCAGGTCTCCTTCGCATACGACGAGAGGTGCGTACTCACGCCGTCGGTCCCCATCTCCGCTGATCCCGTCGGTCCCCGTCCGTGCTCACGCCGTCTCTGTACTCCGTGCAGGGACGTGGCGCTCTATGTGCCCGTTGGTTGATCCTGCGGCGCGAACGCTGTCGACAACAAGGAGCACCACAGGGACGGCCAGTGCCACATCAAGGTACTCAACCTCGCCATCTGCTCTTCAGTTTTCTTCTAGGTGTTTCCGTATCCGTCTCAGTGAATCTTGAGTTGGGCGGAGCAGCATGCAACCTTCTCTAACATCCATCGATTGCAGTTTGTTCAGATGCGCTTCAAAGACGGTCAATTGCCATCCGTGTTTTTGTTTGCCATTGTAGCTGTAATGTAATCTCTACATGATTATTTTATTTTGCCTGCTATGAGATAATCCCCTGATAATTAGAGGCACCCACTAGTAATGATCCATCTTTGTCTTGGTCATTGCCTCCATTGCTTACATCTGCACATATAACTCATAGCTCTAGGACGGATGTGCTATGTTTGTTGTTATCACCACAGAATCATTTGTTTTCTCATGATGATATGCATGTTCGGTGCTTGTCAGTAGTTCGATAGGTCTCAAGGATGACAGACTTGTCAGTTTGCGGCTAATTGCCTGCAAACTTTAACAGCAAGAATGGCCTTTATCTGCAAGTATTGTTCAGCATTGCTTACATATGCACATTTGAATCCTAACTCTTGAACAGCTGTGGCCTATTTTTTATTATTGCTACAGCATCTTTATTTCTCCGAGGATGGCTTGTGTGTTCGGTGCTTGTCTCTAGTTAGATAGGAGTGAAGGATCACAACCTCATCTGTTTGTGGGATTAATCACCTGTGAACTTTCATAACGGCATGAATGGTGTTTACCTGGGAGCATTGTCAGCATTGCTTACATCTGCTCATATGAATCCTAGCACTACAGCACTATGTACTTTGCTAATGATGTTGGTAGTTCATGAATACTAGCTCTACAGCACCATGTACTTTGCTGATGATGTTGGTAGTTCATTAATTTTCGTGTCTCATGAAATGTTGATTAATTTCCGTTTCAGTTGAGAATGGGGCACTCCTAGGTCAAGAAAATTAGCGAAGCTCATGCCCAATTTTCTTGACCTAGAAGGTGCCCGATTCTCAACCGAAACAAAAATTAATCAACATTTATAGACAATGTTATTTCTACAAAGCAAATATTTCTAAGTGGATTTTATAGTTTTCCCTTAAGTTGAAATGCAAACTATTTTTTCTTCCTGCAGCAAGAGCAATAGTGCACTTAGTAGGATAGAAAATATATAACCTACAATAGTGGACTTACTAGGATAGCAAAAGTGCACTTGGAACAATCTTTTGTGTAAAGGGGTGTTTATAACCTATAATGTGAAAATATATAGGATAGAAGAATAGATACTACCCTGATCTCATCCAATAACTCTAGTAGCCTTTTTTTTCCTATTTAGAGCGAACATGGCCGACAACGATGAGGCCTGCGATTTGGGCAAGCCATGATGGGAGCTGTCCCAGGAGATGGAGGAAGAACCTCACCGCTATGAGGACGCCGCGAAAGACACCGATCCCGACTACACAACCCCTAGTGGCGTCGGGGATGACACCACTGATGGTGCCGCCGGGGATGCCACCACTGATGATGGCAGCGAACGCACAGATGGCAGCCAACCGAAGAGGCAACGGAAGGACCGGCAGCCGAACGTGCTCAGCACTGTCAAGGAGGAATTTACTGAAATGTCCTCCAGTGGGCATCCAACGGCGCCCAAAGAATTAGTCAGTGGGTACGCGGGACAACTCGAGTGCATTCTCCGGAGCACCGTCTCGATCAACACCGAGAACCTAAGGCATCATGATCGAGGGAATTTACGCAACCTCCTCTTCACGAAGTTGCACGAACGATACAAGTTCCATGGTGACTTCGCAAACACACACCTCTTAGGGAATAAAGTGAACAGTGCCGCCCTCATGAAGATGAGCACGGCCCTGGCTACTTGGAGGGCCGCGGTGAAGAGAAGGATTCTAAGAGGTGATAGTTATGAGAAGATCAAGTAGAGAAATCCTTCGATCAGCGAAGCTGACTACCTAGAGTTCAAGATCAAGCACGAGAGCAACGCATCCGTGGAATCAAGTCAGTAGGGGAAATATATGCGAGACTTGAACTTAGGGGTCCACACTCTCGGTCCCGGCGGTTACAGAGTGGCGGAACCTAAATGGGACAAGGAGGACGCGGAGTGTGCCGAGCAAGGCCTACTGCCCCTCTTCAATAAATACCCTGAAAAGGAGACCAGGAACTTTGTCAGCGCCTGGTACAAGGTGGACCCGAAAAGAAAGGAGCTTACCACGGATCCGAAGTTGAAGGCGCTTGAGCTTGTTCTGGTAAGGAATACACCCCCGCATAATTAGCTCCATATGGTTGCATTCTAATTAATGAAGCCAAATTTCTAAATGGTTCACGTTCCTTCCGCGGGAAACTGAAAGCAGTAGCGTGGGCTCGCCGTCTGCCCCTTGGGACACCACTTTAAATATGGCGTTGAACGTAATGAAACACAAGGATAAGTTCAGTATGCCTTCGTTAGCTGGTCGTGTGGCCGGCAAAGTCTTGTCGATGAAATGGTCGGAATACTATAAGGCTGGGCGAAAGGAGAGGAAGACAGAAAGCCAGGAGCGCGAGGTTAAAGAACTCAAGGCACAAGTGGTGCGGATTCCAGAGATAGTCCAAGAGCAAGTGCGAGACCAAGTAGGAGCGACGATCACCGCCATTATGCCTTCCTTGCTTGAGGGGCTACAGGAGTGGATTGCGGGCGGCCAATAGGGGACGCCCCCGATTCCCAGCTTCACGGGCAGCAACTCGCACAACGCGCTGACATTGGTGTCTCCGGCGGAGGCGGCATTGGTGTCTCCGGCGTCGGCGCCGGCATTGGAGCTTAATGCACCTGGGTGTGGGAAGAATACACCGGCCGACACCTCGGCAGCAAGTGGCCCCTCCGTCACTTGCATGCCCGCCGTTGGCGGTGCCTCGACATTAGCCGAGCTTGACGCCATCACGGTAACTAAGCCTCGGTCGATGACTTCATCTCCTTGCCTTTAACTGGGCATCCCTGACGCCCTACATGTTTTCGCAGGGCGCCGCCAACATTCCATGCACTCTCCTGCACTTCTTGGATGGCGAATTGATCGATGTCGCCAAGGCTAAAATCGTTGAACCGGGCAACCGCGTGTTCCACGGTACTCCGATGCCACCCACCGTGTATAGGGTTCAACTGGTTTGGGTGCTGCGGGGCTGCGATGACTTGTTACCTCCGTATCGACCCCCTAAGGCCGATGAAGATGATGTGCTGACCCTCAGCGCCTGCTTAAACTGGTCCATGCTTTGGCCGAAGAGCCAGATTCCTTTGGGGGCGGGGGACACCACCCCACAGACAACGCCGCCAGCCGCACCGGCGCCAAGCCATGGCAAGACGGCTGCAACGCTACCGCCGTCAGCTGATCCGGACATGCATATGGCACATGATCTGGAGGACGAGGACGGTACATTTTCCAACATCTATAAGTACATCAACAAACATGGGTATGTTGACGAATTCTTGGGGCCTTCTTCTCAAGAACCCATCCCTGCAAAAGACGACCGCAATCTAGCTGGTACCACGGAGAAACCCAATTGCAACTGGCGTCGTCTGGCATTCACTTCTCAGGAGACGCCTCCAGTTGCCGCCTTCACCGAGACTCAAATAGCCGAGGTGCGAAATATTATCAGCCCCAACACACTCAAGAAGGTGGTCTCTGAGCATAACTCGATCCCATTACAGCAGAAGAAGCAGAAGGGACGGAAAAGAAAAAAATAACAAGGGTGCGAGCCAGCCGGCACCGAGTACGATCCATGCTCAGGATGGGCCACCAATACCTAAGGATATCTCGAGGAGGGTGCATGTGGTGGGTAGGCCGATGCTACCGACTAATTTGCTCAATGCTGCAATCGATGCTATGCGGAGTCTGCATGAGTGTGTTCTTTATATGGAGAAGCGCCGTCTCTCCAAGAATGATGTGGCATACCCGGTTTTCATGGCCAAGGGGCCAGAGGGCAAGGGCTTTGTCAATAGCACCATCGGGTGTATGATCATCCTGTGGTTTGATAACATCTTCGCTATGTTTATCCTTCATCGGTTGCACTACACCTTCATTCGGCTATTTTCGCTAAGTATGGAGATGCGGATCATTAGAGACGACACCCCGGACATCGTGATATTCGACCCCTTCTATATGCGTGCCAAGATCTTGGGCAGCGCTAGGGATCGGCAAGTCGCGAGTTCATACCTCGAAGGCGTCATTCTGGTGAAACCAGATAAGGATAACTTCCTTGTGCCTTACTTTTCCGAGTAAGTCATCCCCTCACCGCCCCGTAACATATGATTTCTTAGATTTCGATCGTCCTTTTTTTTTCTAACATTCCGTGTTTTGTGCAGTGAAACACATTGCACACTCATCCTCTTAAGCCCGAAATATTCCATGGCCACGTATTTTGACTCGGACTGTCAGTCGAAGAAAGACTACACGAATTTGAAGAAAGTTCTTGATGAGGCTCTCCCCGGCTACGCCAAATCTGGAGGTACCTTCAAGAGGCCAATTTGTAGGTACAGCAGGCACGTGTTCACCCACGTAACGATGTTCCCCTACGTCAAGCAGCCGCCTGGCAGTCAGAAGGATGCCTACTACGCTCTCCATCACATGCGGGCGATCGTACGGAACCATAATCACCTTATGCTACCAAATGATCTCAAAGAATGGGCCGCAGACTTGTCGGCAATCCAGGACGAGGACATCAGACAAGAATTCTTTTGCATCCAGTCGGAGTTTGTGGAAATCATCTATCAAGATGTCCTTAGTACCTCGGGGTAGTTCTACCTCAAATATCAACCGTCCAACACTGAAATAGATACAATGCTACAAATGCAGGCTGACAACGACCGCACATTCATGACCATCACGAAAGACGACGGCTTCATCCACGCTCCGGTCCCTGAGTCAAGTCGAAAGCAGTATTGATGCTATGTAGTTCTGAAATATCGATTACTCATGTTGTAATTAAACTTTGATGAACTTGTATGTCTCTTTAGTTTGGACAGTCGTTCAACTTATATGTAATCGATGCTATTTATTAGTTAGACCATGAATCATGCTATTAATGTGTTGCTTTTCTCTTCCGATCCTTTTGTTGCAGACTTATATATTGCTTATATATTATCTGTGAATTGCTACTAACGTTTTGTATGTCTAGTGCATAGAGATACCATCGTATGTTGTGTACAAGGGTGAGGTTCCTGGAGTCTATGACGACTGGGAGGAGTATCGGAGACAGGTTCACAGTTTCAGCGGTAACAGTTACAACACGTACACCACTAGGGTGGAGGCGGAAGCTAGATACGCGCGCTATCTAGAGGGAGAGAGGAGGGAGCAAAGGAGGAGCCGGATGAAGATCAGTTTCATCGCGATGATGCTCATCGTGACCGCAACCCTCTTCTATGTGATGGTAGTTTAGATATCGACTTGTAATGTGAAGACAAACTCGCTACTCGCGGTCTCGAGGCTTGTAATGTTCTAACTTTGTTCGGTATTTTGAATTTGGAGACTAATATGTTGAATTGTATTCGGAGACTAATCTTCTATTGTATTCGATAAATCTGCTGTTTATATGTTGTGCTGTTTATATTCTCTGCTGTAATGTATTTTGTAACCTGTGCAAATATCAGAAAAGCAAAAAAAATCCTAATATTCATAGTAGTGGCGCACCATATTGCACTTTAGTGGCTCACAGAAATAAACACACCATTGGCGCATTATCAAAAATTGTGTCATTAGTAACCCAGAGTACAAGATACACATGGCCCCTTTGGAGTAACAGCAGTGGCGCACTTCGATGCCTAGTAATGGCGCACTTTAGGTGCGCCATTAGTGTCTGGGATAGTAATGGCGCACCAAGCATGCGCCATTACTCTTTATTAGTAGTGGCGTGATAATAGTGGCACACCTATAGTGCGCCATTAATGGCCAAAATAGGTGCGCCACTAACAACCTTTTTTCTGGTAGTGGCAAGAGGGTGATGAGTGGAAACCCGCGTTCAAAACGAAGTTCGGGTTATCTAAATGGCGTGTTGTGCCTATGGGTTTATTTGAGGCACCCGGCACGTTTATGAGAATGATGCACTATGTTCGTAGGCCATACATCGGAGTCTTTGTAGTAGTCTACTTTGATGACATCCTCGTTTTTGGAAAATCCCTCAAAGACCATGTGAATCATCGCACCGTTTTGCAAATCCTCTGCAAGGAAAAACTTTATGCCAATATGGAAAAGTGAAAATTTGGGGTAGATAAACTTGTGTTCTTAGGATTTGTTGTGTCGTCCAAAGATGTGCATGTAGATGAGACTAAAATTGAAGATATTAAAAGTTGGCCAACACCAACGAACTTGCATCATGTGCGTAGCTTCCTAGGCCTTGCCATATTTTATTGACGATTTGTTAAGGACTTTACCACGATCGCTATGCCTTTGCATGCTTTGAGCAATAATAACGCACCCTTTGTTTGGGGTCCTTCGCAAGACACCACGTTCAATGAGCTAAAAAACTTGCTTACTCAAGCACCACTTCTTACCCTACCAAACTTTGACAAACCGTTTGAGATACATTCTGACGCTAGTGGTACCAACAGAGGAGGCGTGTTAATGCACGAAAAGCGCCCGATTGTGTATTTTAAAGAAAAATTTCCGGAGCGCAACTTAACTACCCCATCTATGATAAAGAGCTATATGCCTTAGTGAGAGTTTTGCGTGTCTGGGAACACTATCGCCGACCTCATGAATTCATTCTTCACACGGACCATAAGACACTCAAGTATCTTAAAGGTCAAACTAAGTTGAACAAGCGTCATGCTAAGTGGAGTGAGTTCATAGAGTCATTTCCCTATGTCATCAAGTACATCAAAGGCAAAGAGAATGTTGTGGCGGATGCGCTTTCCTGCAAATGCATGCTTGTTACACAACTTGAATTGAATGTTATTGGCTTTGAGCATATAAAAGACCTGTATGAGCATGATCCTTTCTTTGCAAATCGTTATGCTAAGTGTGTGACGCACACTTCTTGGGAACGATACTATATCAAGGATGATTATATTTTGAGAGCTAACAAACTTTGCATTCCCAAGTCGTCTCTTCGTTTGCTCCTTTTGCAGGAATCTCATGGAGGAGGACTTATGGGACATTTTGGATGCGACAAGACATTTGCGACGCTTTCAAAGAACTATTATTGGCCATAGATGTTCCATGACATCTCACGCTTCACCAACCGGTGTTCTACATGCCGCAAAGCTATGTCCAAAGCTTAATCTCACGGTATTTGTATGCCACTTCCTATTCCATATCAACCTTGGGAATACATTAGCATGGACTTTGTACTCGGTTTGCCTAGAACTAGAAATGGGAAGGATTTCGTGTTTGTTGTTGTCACACCCTGCATTTTGTAACATGTCATTTGCATCAATGAAGCATGAAAATTTGGACCAGCAAATTTTTTTGGCATCATTTGGCTTTTATTTGGAATTAAGTTTTTCTCCCTGTGTTTTTCAAGTGCTCATTAAAGTCAACTACTCCCTCTTGTAGAATTCATCTCCTTACCCAAAACTTCTGCCCAATGATCATACCAAGTGTTTATAGCAGTATAGTATTTTCTTATAAAATTAATTTGGCAAAAATGTATTTTCAAAAATTAGTATTCCAAAAACCCCTGAATTAAGGTTTGCACTGCAAGTGCTTGATTTAGGGTGAGAAAATTATTTCAAAAAGTATGTTCGAGACCTAGTAGTCATACGACTCCCGTAAACCACAAAAGTATAATTTTAAAAGTTGTTTTCCTATTTTATTTAAAAGCTTTTTCTTAAGGCCAGAAATGGTCTTTAATAGGGAAAATTATTTAACTATTTCAAAAATATTTGCCAAAATTCAGGGAGACCCATAGGACATATATTGTCCATATATAAGAGTTTCAACACTTGTTCATGTTCAAAATATTGGACAAATATCTCAGAAACCCTTTCTCGATATTTCAAGCTTTTGAAATATTTACAAAGGAAATATTCTTTAAAAAATTCCAAGGAAATTCTATCATGTCATATATGACATATTTGATGATATTGCCAAGCCCCATGCCTTGGGAAGCAAGAAAACATCATCAAAACCCCTCAAAACCATTCTGTCCATATCTGAAGTTTGAGCAACTTTACACTGCCAAACTTATCCTAATGCTCTCAAACTTGGTGCACATGCTGGAACGGTCTAATAAGGCATCTAGACCAAATGGCACAAGATTTGGAGAAGGGTAACTTGATCAGAGTACCCCAAAACCATTTCTGTTCAAATTCAAATTTGAACAACTTTACATTACCAACTTTTTACCTGGGGCTTCAAACGTTGTGGGCATGATCATAACCCCAAATGATGACACTACACCAAGTGGTGCATCAAGGGGAGATGATTAGCTTGACTTAAACATGGTGAAACAATTTTTGTTGATTTCTAGGGTTCACCAAAGTTACATTGGCAAGTTTCTTCAAACAAGCCCAAACTTGGTGAAACACCCTATTTCCAGATGACATTCAATCCTGTTAAGTGCCATGTCAATTGAAAGTCATTTGACTGCTCTAAACATCATCAAACACCTTCTGCCATTTTACCAAAACCACTGTTTTGGCCCCTTTTACTATTTACCTTTGCTTCAACTTTTTACCACAGCATCACCTAGTCACCTTCTACCTCCAGTAACTTCCCCATGACCAGATTTCAATAATTGAAGGGTGAAAACCCCAATTTACCTTGCTGGACAGCCCAGTTCTTACCTCCCCTCAGCTTTCCTCCTTCTCCATTGGATAGCCAAGGCATCCAAGGCCTCAGCCCGATTGTTTACTCCATGCTTGACCCCCCAGACACGGTGGACGCGCCCAGCTAGCCAACGGCTTGCCCTGGCATGCAAAAGGCACGCTCCAGAGCACGCTACAGTGCACGCCCGCACTGTAGCCTCGCCCAATCAGCCGCCCCCGACCACCTCGTGCTCCCCCTCACGCCGTTCGATGCGCCTCGGTGTCCGCAGCACTCCCCGGCGCTACCCCCCTCCTCCTTCTCCCTCCAGTGGACGCCCTCGCACGCGCGCCGGCCGCCCGCGAGCTCCAGTCTTCGGCCTCACATGCGCGTAGCTCCGGAAGCTTCCCCCGCTCCCTCTCTTCCTCTCCCCTGCCCTGGACCTCGTCCAGCAACCCCGCAGACACCTCCCTAGCGCCTCCCGTGCCCTGTGGCAATGAGCAGAGGCTCGCCGGCGCATAGGTCCACGGCACCTCGCCGTCCGCCTATAAATAGACCCCCGAGCACCTCCTCTCCTCACCAGTCGCTCTCTCCCTCACTCAATCTTCCCCCTGAGCCACTCGCCCCACTCCAGACAGGCCCGAGCTCGAGATCGAGCTCGAGCTAAGCCGCGGCGGCTCGTCGTCGTCTGCTCGGTACAGGCCGCCCCAGCCATTCCTCTCCCTCGATCTAGCACCACGGGACATCACTGACTTGTTTCCCCCTCTTTCCCCTCTCTGCAGCTGCCGGAATCGACCGGAGCAGCCTCCACCCGAAGCTCCTCCGCCGCGTGACCTCGCCGCCGGTGAACCAGGCCCCTCCGGTGACCCGCACCACCACCACCAGATCGGCGACATCTTGCTGAGTCCATCCCTGCCCTTAGCTCGCCCCACCGTGCCCCGAAACGTCGTCGGTGAGCTCGTCGGCTCTCTGCCGGAGGGTTAGGGATGACAGGCGGGCCCCGCCTGTCAGCCTCCCCTCGCCCTCGCCCCTCTCTCCTCTCACTGACGCCGGGCCCCGCCCGTCAGGTTTAAAAAACCAGGCGTGCGCGCTGGCGCCATGCGGTGGGCTGTTTTCGCCCTAGGCCTGCTGCACTGTGGCCGTTCTGGCCCAGTTGCACAGGACCCTTTCTCCTTTTACTTTCTGTGAGATTTTTAAATAATTCCACAGAATTAAATACTTGTCCAAATGAATTAATTCCAGTTCCTAAAAACTTGTCAAAATCCAACCTATTTAATGATGTCACTTTCACCCATAACCATGGACCTTTTCTGTTTTGTTCAAATTTAAATTCATATTTGAACATTAAAACCTCTGTTCAAATATTCATGCACCACATTCTGTCACTCCAAAACTCAAACTAAGAATTTTTGCCATCTTAGTTTTCCCTCTAGTATTTGATAAAAATAAGTTGACATTTTTCTGAGCACTTTGGTTTTTCTGTTTTTATTGTGGTCTTATTTTCCCGTTGTTTATTGCAACGATTAGATATCGTATTTGACAAGGTTGCTGAAGAAGAAGGAGGGGAAGGATTTGAAGACCTTGAAGACCAAGCCAATCCAGGCAAGCAGCCCTTTGACCATGATACCCTTGTGTTCCTCGGAACCCATTTATTTCCGAATGCATGATGATAAAAGTGACGGTGGTGACCTAGTTGAGAACCACCACTTGATGCATGCTTTACTCATGATCTTGCTATATGCTTAGATGCAATACAAATGTCTAGTAGTGATGCTTAGAGATGCATGTGTGCCTTGATACCTTCGTGGTTGCATTCTTTTTAAGACCCCATCGGGTGCCACTTATGCCCGGGGGAAAAGATGAGATGGGTAACCACTTGATGGCGAAGTGGTGTACCAAGACAAGTGTGTGTGATGTTTTTCAAAGGGATTGGTTTAAGTTGCGACCGTTATTCCAACTTTACATGCGCAACCACTCTACCCTTATATGGGAAAGGGCATTATTGATTACCTAGGTCGATACTAGCATGGTGCCCGCATTAGCAGTGACGGGGGTGACATGAGGTCACTCTCGGGACGGGGTCGTGCTTGGATAGGCGGCCATGACTGTTTTCACAGGGCACCGAACACACCGTTGGTACCCCGTGCCCGTGGTATGTGAAATGGGAGCGAGGCTCCAAAAAATCTTACGATGTGAAATGTGGGGCACGGGGGTTGCTACCAATCGAGTGGACTCCATATTAGTGTCGCCTAGGGAAAGATAGTGATCGGGTGCTTACCCCGGGTACTTGAGGTACCGCGGGTCGTGGATGTCACGAAAGTTCCCCGGATCTAGTGGGTAAAGTGTGCAACCTCTTCAGAGTGTAAAACTATTCGAATAGCCGTGTCCACGGCCAAGGACAGTTGGGTAACCGCTCTTGGGCTAAGTCCAATGTTTGCGAAACCCCGCGTGTGTGAAAGCTCCGTTGGTCCAAGTCAAAAGGACTTGACAAGATGAAGAGGTCACAGCTTGGCTATGTTGATATCTATAACCTGTCTTCGAGGTTGCCTAAATTTATTGATGCATGTACTTGATGGTAGAATATTTATTCTAGCTTGTGGCTAGATTGCTCATTGTTGTACAATTGCATTGTTACTTTGAACCAAATCATGGGTTGCTTGCGAGTACATTCAAAGTACTCATTGGCTTGCCACTGGTTATTTAATTCGCCAGGCATGGAGGAGCAGGAATATGAAGAAAAATTCTATGGAGACGAACATGCGAACTAGGATGCTATCCCAGTCAGAATGCCTGTAGGGTTAAGGCAGATGGCATGGGTTCTACTTATCTTCAAAGACTTCCGCTATTCGAGTTATTTGCTATTCAGCCCTTGAGGCTTTATCTATGTAAGACTTGGCCATAATGGCCATAATTTGTGTAAGACGGTATGTATGGATGTAAGACTCTTGTTATTCAGCTTCTCTGTGTTCAGTGAGCATTGATCTCTGGGATCACTGTACACGTGCATTCGGTGATCTCGACTCTTAAGTCGGGGTCCCCATAGAGCTGGTATCAGAGCCATCCTGACTGTAGGAAGCCTTAGTTAGCATGGGCGTTAGTTAGATAAGACCCCTTTTCAAAAACCTTCTAAACCTCTCTTCTTTTCTAAACCTTACCAAACTGAGATATCAACGGTTTATTAACCTCTCCTATTCAACCTTTGTAGATGGCCGCTGTACCTGAAGAGCACATGACCACTGGGTTTCCCTTGCTTCCGGAAGATAGCCTCCAGGAGTGCCAGTTCCACCGAGCACCCATCCTCACCTACCTTGAGCATTGGGTTAGCGACACTGAGGTGGAGTACCATGTGGTAGTGATCGTGAAGGCAAATGATCCTCCCACAAGTTGGTTCTTCGATGGACCCCAGATGGCAACACTACCTCTCGCTGTCGAGGCTGCTGCACTCAAGGCACTGACCCGTCTCCGCGAGCTTCTCCCGGAGATGGCAGCCAAGATGACAACCCGCTTCTTGCCTTACCGGAAGGAAGGTGAAGATGAAAGCAGCGCACAAGCCCCTCCACTGAAGGAAGGACTCCCACTTCGATTCCAGACCTACTTCAGTCTATGTGCCGATACCTTGGCACAAGATTTGGCCTCGGAATCGATGAAGCTCCGAGAAGAACTTCACAAGACCAAGGCACTTCTTCTTCGAGCACAAGAGAAGACAGATAGGATCAAGAAGGAAGGTGCGCCTCCCGGACAGTCCGCTATCGTGTACCGAGGCGGAAGGCCCTCAGGAGATGTATCTTCCAAGGATGAAGAACCACCCCGGCGACGTCGTATGACGGCAAGGGAATATCGCAAGCTTTTCCCTGCACCACCGACAAAACATTGCCGTATCCAACTCCTCCACTCCCCCACACCCTCAAGTGACAAGGGGGCCCAGACAGATGAAGACAAGGAGGAAGACCCAGAAGAGCCAGAATACGCGACCGAGCATTCCGCCGCATAGGCATTATTCACAACTTGGATATGCCAGTTTGTGACCTCTACGGTAGGATAGGTCGTGTAACCCCTATGCGCAGTCGAGTCCTTGTATGGTTCATATGAAGCCATCTAGTGTTTACTTTTGTTGTGTTTGGATGCACATCGTATTCTCCCTTCGGGAATTTGTAAACGACTGCATCACCCATTTTAATTTTTATGAATGTGTTTGGCCCTTTCGGCCCTTGCATGATTTGATTAGTGTCACACCCACCCCCTTACTAGGCACCCATCTTTATTGCTTTCCCTCTTCCAAATCATGAGACCTTTTACCGCTCCAACAGGATGCCTGTTGTAACTCGTACTGGTACATCTACCCAGCAGCCTGAAGCCGGAGCATCCGCTCAATCAGAGGCCGGCCACGACCAAACAAACGACCAAGCTCCACCACCACCACCTCCTTCGAACATGGACATGGCTCAGCTTCTCCAAGCTTTCCGAGAGGAACGCCAAGCCAACACCGCAGCCCTTCAGATGATTGCTCAAGCTGTCACCAACAACCGCCAGCCGGCGGGGAATGGCAATGGACGTTCCACGCTGGCAGAGTTTCAGAAGCATGCACCGCCAACTTTCATCGAGACTGCAGAACCCCTGGATGCAGACGACTGGGTCCGCGCCATTGAGGACCTGCTGGAACTAGTCGGATGCACCGAAGACCGCGAGAAGGTGGCTTATGCAGCCCACTGCCTCGGGGGGACTGCTAGAGCTTGGTGGGATGGATTCAAGGTCATGCATGCTGGGCAAGACATCACTTGGCTCAACTTCAAGGCAGAATTCCGCAAGGCCCATATTCCTTCCGGAATCATGGCTATCAAAAAGCGTGAGTTTCGAGCCCTGAAGCAAGGATGTGGCACTGTGAAGGAGTACATGCAGAAGTCCAGTGTTCTGTCAAGGTATGCCCCTGAGGATGTCAGCACTGATGCTGCAAAAAGGGAGCGCTTCATGGAAGGCCTCAATCAGACTCTGCAGTACTCGCTTGACGTGTGCGACTGCCCAACCTTCCCTGACCTGGCGAACAAAGCACTCATGCTTGAAGACAAGCGGCGTGCTCTGGAAGACACTCGCAAGCGCAAGATGGTCAGCAGGGTAAGTTCCAGCAACCAGAAGGCTCGCCCGTGGCAGCCAGCCCTGGTCAAGCCAACCTACCAGCAACCAAGAGCTCCTGCACCTCGCACCAACTATCAGCCTCAGCAGTATGCCAACCCAAGGCCAGCATTCAACCCCAATAACAGTGGTGGCAACAAGATCTATAATCCAAACCAAGTCACTTGCTTTGGATGTGGCCAGTCAAGGCATATTTCTAAGGTGTGCCCCAACAAGAAGCCTGATGCCCCGCGCCCCAATGCGCAGAACCTAGGACAAGGCCGCGGGATGCCACCAAGGAACCCAGCTCCTCGCAACCCGCCTAACCATGGGAAGGGGCGTGTGAATGACGTCACTGCTGAAGAAGCCCAGGAAGACCCGGACGTCGTGCTTGGTACGTTCCTTGTCAACTCAGCACCTGCAACTGTCTTGTTTGATTCTGGAGCCACGCATTCATTTGTCACTCAAAGATTTGCATTAAAAAGTGGCATGACCCCTACACGCCTGAATAACTCCATGGTGGTACAAACCCCCGGAGCGGAGATGAGAGCCAAGATAGGCTGTAAAGGAGTCAGTGTTATCATTAACGGTGTAGACTTCCTAGCAGACCTTATCATCCTAAAATCGCAAGGCTTGGATGTGATCTTAGGGATGGATTGGCTCAGTAAGCACCAAGGCTTATTAGACTGTGCCAATCGGACTGTCACTATGACCAATGACCAAGGAGTGGAAGTTAAGTTTGCTCCCCACTCCTCTCCCGCTCAAGCCGCTCAAGTCAACCGTCTGTCTGAAGTTGGGCTGGAGCAAGTACCGGTAGTATGCGAGTATCCCAATGTCTTTCCGGATGAACTACCGGGAATGCCCCCTGACCGTGACATTAAGTCCATCATCGAGCTCGTGCCCGGGGCAGGACCCATCTATAAGAAGCCTTATAGAATGGGGACGGAAGAATTAGCCGAGTTGAAGAAGCAACTGGAAGAGCAGCTGAGGAAGGGATTTATCCGCCCAAGTGCCTCTCCTTGGGGGTCACCTGTTCTGTTTGTGGCAAAAAGGGATGGTACCATCCGCTTATGCATTGACTACCGTTCCCTTAATGAGGTTACAATCAAGAACAAGTATCCAATTCCCAAGATTGAAGATCTATTTGATCAGCTCAGGGGAGCCAAGGTGTTCTCCAAGATCAACCTCCGATCTGGGTACTACCAGCTGAAGATCAGACCCCAAGATATTCTGAAGACGGCATTCGTAACCAGATATGGCTTGTACGAGTGCACAGTCATGTCCTTCGGGTTTACCAATGCCCCAGCTTACTTCATGTATCTCATGAATAAAGTCTTCATGGAATATTTGGACAAGTTTGTTGTTGTCTTCATCGATGACATTCTTGTCTTCTCGAGGACGGAAGAAGAGCACGAGCAACATTTGAGGATGGTCCTAGACAAGCTTCGGGAGCACCAACTGTACGCAAAATTCAGCAAATGTGAGTTTTGGCTGCATAAAGTTGGATTCCTAGGTCATGTCTTGACCGAAGAAGGATTGTCAGTTGATCCCGCGAAGATCGAAGCTGTGACCCAATGGCAATCTCCAACGACCGTCAAGGAAGTCAGAAGCTTCCTCGGACTTGCGGGATATTACCGCAAATTCGTGGAAGGATTCTCTAGCATTGCTGGGCCAATGACTCAGCTCCTCAAGAAGGACAAGAAGTTCCAGTGGACGCCAAAATGCGAAGAGAGCTTCCAAGAGCACAAGAAGAGATTGACCACCGCCCCCGTTCTGGCAACACCTGATATTCACAAGGAGTTCGTGATATATTGTGATGCCTCTCAAACAGGATTGGGAAGCATTCTGATGCAAGAAGGCCGAGTCATAGCTTACCTCTCCAGGCAGCTACGACCTTATGAAGAGAACTACGCTACTGACGATCTTGAGTTAGCAGTAGTGGTTCATGCCTTGAAGACATGGCGGCATTACCTCCTAGGGAAACGGTGTGAGATATACACATACCACAAAAGTTTGAAGTACATTTTCACCCAAAAGGAATTGAACATGAGGCAACGAAGATGGTTGGAACTCATCAAAGACTATGACCTCAGTGTTCAATATCACCCCGAGAAGGCTAACGTGGTGGCCGATGCCTTAAGCAGAAAGGCTTGCTCCCAGAATGCCATAATTCAAAAGAGGCAACCAGCCCTGTTTAAGGAGCTCGAACAATTCACTTTGGAATTGGTCACCCCTGGATTTCTGGATCATCTGGAAGTCAAACCAACCCTGATGGACGAAGTCAAGAAGGCACAAGGTGGGCATGCAAGCATTGAAGGCATCAAGAAGAAGATGAAGCTAGGCAAGGCCCCAGGATTCTCCGAGGACGAGCACGGGATTGTTTGGTACAAAGGCCGCATCTGCGTACCAAACAAGATGGAGCTGAAGAACCTGATCCTGCAAGAAGCCCACGATACTCCGTATTCCATCCACCCTGGAGGAACCAAGATGTATCAAGACTTGAAGGAAAGATTCTGGTGGCACGGGATGAAAAGAGAGATTGCAACCTACGTTGCAAAGTGTGATGTGTGCCAAAGGGTCATGGCTGAATATCAGCGACCCGCTGGATTGCTCCAACCACTCAAGGTTCCTAAGTAGAAGTGGGATAAAGTCGGAATGGACTTCATCACTGGATTACCAAGGTCGAATAGAGGACATGACTCCATCTGGGTTATAGTCGACCATTTGACCAAGGTAGCCCATTTCATTCCTGTCAAGACTACCTATACAGGCAACCAGTTGGCAACTCTCTATATCGACCGAATCGTGAGCCTCCATGGTGTTCCAAAGGAAATTGTGTCAGATCGAGGCACCCAGTTTACTTCAAGGTTCTGGAAAAGATTCCAAGAAGCCTTGGGAACCAAGTTGTCTTTCAGCATGACTTTCCACCCACAGACCAGAGGTCAGACAGAGCGAGTAAATCAAATTCTCGAAGACATGCTCCGAGTCTGTGTTTGGCCTATGGAACCAAGTGGGAAGATTGCCTCCCTTTTGCCGAGTTCTCCTATAACAACATTTATCAATCAAGCCTTCAGATGGCACCATTTGAGGTGTTGTACGGATGCAGAGGTCACACACCCGTCAACTGGTCAGAGACTGGAGAAGGGCTAGTCTTTGGACCAGATATTCTCCGCGAAGCAGAAGAGCAAGTCCAACTAGTCAGAGAACGTTTGAAGGCCGACAAATCAAGGCAGAAGAGTTATGCTGACACTCGTCGCCGAGACATGAGTTTCCGTGTCGAAGACCATGTGTACCTATGGGTAACTCCTCTAAAGGGGACCAAGCGTTTTCACATTAAGGGGAAGCTCACACCAAGATTTATTGGCCCTTTCAAGATCACCGACCGACGAGGAGAAGTGGCTTACCAGTTGGAACTACCACCTGAGCTATCCGATGTGCACAACGTATTCCACGTGTCACAACTCAGGAAGTGTCTCCAAGTTCCAAGCAAGCCTGATCTCTACAAGGATGTTGATCACCAAGCCATTGATCTCCAGCCTGAATTGACCTACCGCGAGAAGCCCATTCGCATTCTGGACGAAGCAGAGCGACGGACGCGAAGCCGCACCATCAAGTACTTCAAGGTCCAGTGGAGCAACCACACGGAAGCAGAAGCAACCTGGGAACGTGAAGACTATCTTAGATCCGAGTATCCCGATCTCTTTTAAGACCTAGTTTAGGAATCTCGGGGACGAGATTCTTGTAAGGGGGGTAGGTCTATCACACCCTGCATTTTGTAACATGTCATTTGCATCAATGAAGCATGAAAATTTGGACCAGCAAATTTTTTTGGCATCATTTGGCTTTTATTTGGAATTAAGTTTTTCTCCCTGTGTTTTTCAAGTGCTCATTAAAGTCAAATACTCCCTCTTGTAGAATTCATCTCCTTACCCAAAACTTCTGCCCAATGATCATACCAAGTGTTTATAGCAGTATAGTATTTTCTTATAAAATTAATTTGGCCAAAACGTATTTTCAAAAATTAGTATTCCAAAAACCCCTGAATTAAGGTTTGCACTGCAGGTGCTTGATTTAGGGTGAGAAAATTATTTCAAAAAGTATGTTTTAGACCTAGTAGTCATAGGACTCCTATAAACCACAAAAGTATAATTTTAAAAGTTATTTTCCTATTTTATTTAAAAGTTTTTTCTTAAGGCCAGAAATGGTCTTTAATAGGGAAAAATTATTTAACTATTTCAAAAATATTTGCCAAAATTCAGGGAGACTCATAGGACATATATTGTCCATATATAAGAGTTTCAACACTTGGTCATGTTCAAAATATTGGACAAATATCTCAGAAACCCTTTCTCGATATTTCAAGCTTTTGAAATATTTACAAAGGAAATATTCTCTAAAAATTCCAAGGAAATTATATCATGTCATATATGACATATTTGATGATCTTGCCAAGCCCCATGCCTTGGGAAGCAAGAAAACATCATCAAAATCCCTCAAAACCATTATGTCCATATCTGAAGTTTGAGCAACTTTACACTGCCAAACTTATCCTAATGCTCTCAAACTTGGTGCACATGCCGGAACGGTCTAATAAGGCATCTAGACCAAATGGCACAAGCTTTGGAGAAGGGTAACTTGATCAGAGTACCCCAAAACCATTTCTGTTCAAATTCAAATTTGAACAACTTTACATTACCAACTTTTTACCTGGGGCTTCAAACTTTGTGGGCATGATCATAACCCCAAATGATGACACTACACCAAGTGGTGCATCAAGGGGAGATGATTAGCTTGACTTAAACATGGTGAAACCATTTCTGTTGATTTGTAGGGTTCACCAAAGTTACATTGGCAAGTTTCTTCAAACAAGCCCAAACTTGTTGAAACATCCTATTTCCAGATGACATTCAATCCTGTTAAGTGCCATGTCAATTGAAAGTCATTTGACTGCTCTAAACATCATCAAACACCTTCTGCCATTTTACCAAAACCACTGTTTTGGCCCCTTTTACTATTTACCTTTGCTTCAACTTTTTACCACAACATCACCTAGTCACCTTCTACCTCCAATAACTTCCCCATGACCAGAGTTCAATAATTGAAGGGTGAAAACCCCAATTTACCTTGCTGGACAGCCCAGTTCTTACCTCCCCTCAGCTTCCCTCCTTCTCCATTGGATAGCCAAGGCATCCAAGGCCTCAGCCCGATTGTTTACTCCATGCTTGACCCCCCAGACACGGTGGACACGCCCATCTAGCCAATGGCATGCTCTGGCATGCGAAAGGCACGCTCCAGAGCACGCTACAGTGCACGCCCACACTGTAGCCTCGCCCAATCAGCCGCCCCCGACCACCTCGTGCTCCCCCCTCGCGTCGTTCGATGCGCCTCGGCGTCCGCAGCACTCCCCGGCGCTGTCCCCCTCCTCCTTCTCCCTCTAGTGGACGCCCTCGCACGCGCGCCGGCCGCTCGCGAGCTCTAGTCTTCGGCCTCACACGCGCGCAGCTCCGAAAGCTTCCCCCGCTCCCTCTCTTCCTCTCCCCTGCCCTGGACCTCGTCCAGCAACCCCGCAGACACCTCCCCAGCACCTCCCGTGCCCTGTGGCAACGAGCAGAGGCTCGCCGGCGCACAGGTCCACGGCACCTCGCCGTCCGCTTATAAATAGACCCCCCGAGCACCACCTCTCCTCACTAGTCGATCTCTCCCTCACTCAATCTTCCCCCTGAGCCAGTCGTCCCACTCCAGACAGGCCCGAGCTCGAGATCGAGCTCGAGCTCCGCCGCGGCGGCTCGCCGTCGTCTGCTCGGTACAGGCCGCCCCATCCATTCCTCTCCCTCGATCTAGCACCACGGGACATCACTGACTCGTTTCCCCCTCTTTCCCCTCTCCGCAGCTGCCAGAATCGACCGGAGCAGCCTCCACCCGAAGCTCCTCCACCGTGTGACCTCGCCGCCGGCGAACCAGGCCCCTCCGGCGACCCGCACCACCACCACCAGATCGGCGACATCTTGCTGAGTCCATCCCTGCCCTTAGCTCGCCCCGCCGTGCCACGAAACATCGCCGGTGAGCTCGCCGGCTCTCTGCTGGAGGGTTAGGGATGACAGGCGGGCCCCGCCTGTCAGCCTCCCCTCGCCCTCGCCCCTCTCTCCTCTCACTGACAACGGGCCCCGCCCGTCAGGTTTAAAAAACTAGGCGCGCGCGCTGGTGCCGTGCGATGGGCTATTTTCGCCCTCTGCCTGCTGCACTGTGGCCGTTCTGGCCCAGTTGCACAGGACCCTTTCTCCTTTTTCTTTTTGTGAGATTTTTAAATAATTCCACAGAATTAAATATTTGTCCAAATGAATTAATTTCAGTTCCTAAAAACTTGTATAAATCCAACCTATTTAATGATGTCACTTTCACCCATAACCATGGACCTTTTATGTTCTGTTCAAATTTAAATTCATATTTGAACATTAAAACCTCTGTTCAAATATTCATGCACCCCATTCTGTCAATCCAAAACTCAAACTAAGAATTTTTGCCATCTTAGTTTTCCCTCTAGTATTTGATATAAATAAGTTGACATTTTTCTGAGCACTTTGGTTTTTCTGTTTTTATTGTGGTCTTATTTTCCCGTTGTTTATTGCGACGATTAGATATCGTATTTGACGAGGTTGCTGAAGAAGAAGGAGGGGAAGGATTTGAAGACCTTGAAGACCAAGCCAATCCAGGCAAGCAGCCCTTTGACCATGATATTCTTGTGTTCCTCGGAACCCATTTATTTCCGAATGCATGATGATAAAAGTGACGGTGGTGACCTAGTTGAGAACCACCACTTGATGCATGCTTTACTCATGATCTTGCTATATGCTTAGATGCAATACAAATGTCTAGTAGTGATGCTTAGAGATGCATGTGTGCCATGATACCTTCGTGGTTGCATTCTTTTTAAGACCCCATCGGGTGCCACTTATGCCCGGGGGAAAAGATGAGATGGGTAACCACTTGATGACGAAGTGGTGTACCAAGACAAGTGTGTGTGATGCTTTTCAAACGGATTGGTTTAAGTTGCGACTGTTATTCCAACTTTACATGCGCAACCACTCTACCCTTATATGGGAAAGGGCATTATTGATTACCTAGGTCGATACTAGCATGGTGCCCGCATTACCAGTGACAGGGGTGGCATGAGGTCACTCTCGGGACGGGGTCATGCTTGGATAGGCGGCCATGACTGTTTTCACAGGGCACCGAACACACCGTTGGTACCCCGTGCCTGTGGTATGTGAAATGGGAGCGAGGCTCGAATAAATCTTAAGATGTGAAATGTGGGGCACGGGGGTTGCTACCAATCGAGTGGACTCCATATTAGTGTCGCCTAGGGAAAGATAGTGATCGGGTGCTTACCCCGGGTACTTGAGGTACCACGGGTCGTGGATGTCACGGAAGTTCCCCGGATCTAGTGGGTAAAGTGTGCAACCTCTTCAGAGTGTAAAACTATTCGAATAGCCGTGTCCACGGTCAAGGACAGTTGGGTAACCGCTCTTGGGCTACGTCCAATGTTTGCGAAACGCCGCGTGTGTGAAAGCTCTGTTGGTCCAAGTCAAAAGGACTTGACAAGATGAAGAGGTCATAGCTTGGCTATGTTGATATCTGTAACCTGTCTTCGAGGTTGCCTAAATTTATTGATGCATGTACTTGATGGGAGAATATTTATTCTAGCTTGTGGCTAGATTGCTCATTGTTGTACAATTGCATTGTTACTTTGAACCAAATCATAGGTTGCTTGCGAGTACATTCAAAGTACTCATTGGCTTGCCACTGGTTATTTAATTGGCCAGGCATGGAGGAGCTGGAATATGAAGAAGAATTCTATGGAGATGAACATGCAAACTAGGACGCTATCCCAGTCAGAATGCCTGTAGGGTTAAGGCAGATGGCATGGGTTCTACTTATCTTCGAAGACTTCCGCTATTCGAGTTATTTGCTATTCAGTCCTTGAGGTTTTATCTATGTAAGACTTGGGCCATAATGGCCATAATTTGTGTAAGACGGTATGTATGGATGTAAGAGTCTTGTTATTCAGCTTCTGTGTGTTCAGCGAGCATTGATCTCTGGGATCACTGTACACGTGCATTCGGTGATCTCGACTCTTAAGTCGGGGTCCCCACAGTTGTTGTGGATAGATTTTCCAAAAAGGCTCATTTCATTCCATGCAACAAGATAGACGATGCTTCACATGTTGAAAATCTCTTTTGTAGGGAAATTTTGTTCCTTCATGGAGTGCCCAAGACGATCATCTCGGACTGTGACGTCCAATTCCTAAGCTACTTTTGGAAGACGCTTTGCGCCAAGCTCGGCATGAAGCTACTATTCTCTTCGGCATACCACCCACAAACCGACGGCCAAACGGAGGTGAAAAACCGAACACTTTCAATGCTTCTTCGCGTGTTGATCAAGAAGAACATCTAGGAATGGGAACAATGCTTGCCCATCGCCGAGTACGCCTACAACCGCACAAGACACTCAACAACCGAAAAGTCCCCTTCGAGGTCATCTACGACTTCAGCCCTTTGTCCCCATTGGACATTCTCCCTCTACCTCTACAATAGCGCACCAACATGGACGCAAGTGCACGAGAAAGTTATCTCAAGAAGATGCACGAAGATACAAGGGCAAAAATTGAGCGCCAAGTACATCGCCTCTCCACCAAGCTCATTGTCAACAAGACACGAATGGTGTTCCAACTGGGAGATCTCGTATGGCTTCATCTTCACAAGGACCACTTTCCCAACGAGCGCAAGTCCAAACTCCTACCTCAAGCCGACGGACCCTGCAAGGTGTTAGCACGCTACAACAACAATTCTTACAAGATCAACATCTCACACAAAAAGTACAATGTGAGCGATGCCTTCAACGTCAAGGATCTCTCCCCTTTCCATGGTGATGAAGATTTTTCTCCGAGGTCGGATCTCTCCCAAGGGGGGGAGATGTTGCGGAGCATCCCTCAAGCATCCCCATGGACATACCTACATATCCTACGATACCACTTGGACCAATGACAAGAGCTCATGCAAGGGCTATCAAAGATAAGGTGAACTCGCTCCTCTCCAAAATACCACTTTCACCGCATGAGACATGGCTACTACCTAAGACAGAAACACTATGCATGATCAGGTACTTGGATGAAGGCCACGGTGCAGCTACACCCATTGGACAAGATGGCATGGACGACAAGTTCAACGACCAAGAGAAGAAGCTGCCCGAAGAGCTACAGCCTCCGGACCTCCAGCCGGGAGAAAATGTCCGACGCCTGAAGAGTCCCCCCAGCCCGCAATGGCCAGGCCAGATCGAGCTACGGCGACCGGTCGCCGGCCCCGCACCGAACGTCTGACACCTCCCAGGTTCCGGGCGATCGCTATCCACCAGACGACCGGCAACTGGACGACTGGCCACCTCCGGACTCCCATAATTCCACTACAGAACAAAATAGCAGAAATCCAGGGACTTCCGGATGTCCGGTCCCTCGCAAGCCACCGGACGTCCGGTGCCCAGCGGACGTCCGCTACCTGTGTGCGCCCAACTCTTCCGGGCCGAGGCCCATGTACCCTTTCGTGTCTCTAGACTATTTATAGACCTCCTCCTCCCTCTTTTTATGGTTAGCTTTGTGTTAGCTCATTTTAGACAAGAGCATCGCTCATCCATAGTGGTTCTACTCCACGAGAGACCGCGTCCTCTACGGAGAAGATCCACGCCAGATTCAGGACCTCCTCACGGAGAAGATCCCTCGCAGATTCAAGACCTCACAGAGTTGAACTAGTTACCTTGTATCTTTCCTTTGTTGGATTTGGACCGTGTATCTCGTTGTGTGGAGGATCTAGCACATGTGTGATTGTTTCTTGTTGATTTGAGTGTTTTCCCTCGTTTTCCCTCATGATTTCCCCTTGTGTTCTTCATGCTCATCCTCGGGGATCCCTCCAATCATGAAAGATCGACCTAGAATCAGGTTAGCCCCGCATCACAAATTACCACTAGCATGACTCTAATATTACCATCTTAACATCTCAAACAATGACAAGGAGTCAAAACTTCACATAATATTTAATGCTCTCTATATGAAAGTTTTTATTATATCTCCCTTGGATGTCTATCATATTAGGACTAATTTCACAACCCAAGCAAATTACCATGTTGTTCTTTAAGACTCTCAAAATAATATAAGTGAAGCAAGAGAGATCAACAATTTCTACAAAATAAAACCACCGCCGTGCTCTAAAAGAAATAAGTGAAGCACTTAGAGCAAAATTGCCTAGCTCAAAAGATATAAGTGAAGCCCACAGAGTATTTTAATAAATCACGATTGAAGTGTCTCCCTCTCAAAAGGTGTGTACAGCAAGTATGATTTTGGCAAACTAAAAATCAAAGACTCATATCATACACGACGCTCCAAGCAAAACACATATCATGTAGTGAATAAAAATATAGCCTCAAGTAAAGTTACTGATAGATGAAGACGAAAGAGGGGATGCCTTCCCAGGGCATCCTCAAGCTTAGGCTCTTGGCCGTCCTTGAATTTTACCTTGGGGTGCCTTGGGCTTCCCCAAGCTTAGACTTTTGCCACTCTTTATTCCATAGTCCGTTAAATCCCTACCCAAAATTTGATAACTTCACAACACAAAACTCAACAGAAAATCTCATGAGCTCCATTAGTAAAACAAAGAAAATAACCACTTAAGGTACTGTTGTGATCTTATTCTAATTTTATATTGGTGTAATATCTATTGTATTCCAACTTCTCCATGTTCATACCCCCCGGTACTAGCCATAGATGCATTAAAATAAGCAAACAACACAAAGAAAACAAAATCTATCAAAAACAGAACAGTCTGTAGAAATCTGAAAACTTCGCATACTTCTACAACTCTAAAAATTTCTGAAAATTTTGGGTGACGTGGGAATTTGTATATCAATTTTGTGTAAGAATTTCAGAAGGTTTCGACGTTACAGTGAATTATTTAATTTTCTGCACTATGCGCAAAAGATTATGTTTTTCAGCATAATCAAATCAACGATCACCGTAAGCCATCACAAATATCTTACTTGGCTTACACTAATTAAAACACCAAAACATAATTACTACAGAAGTAATAATGTGTAAAACTTGAAACACAGAAGCAAAAAGTTAAAAAGCCAAAATAAAATTGGGTTGTCTCCCAACAAGCGCTATTGTTTAACGCCCTTAGCTAGGCATAAAACGTAAATAGATCTAGGTATTATCTTCTTTGGTATGCAATCCATAGGTAGCTCTAATAATTGATTCATAAGGCAATTTAATTTTCTTTCTTGGAAAGTGTCCCATGCCCTTCCTTAATGGAAATTGAAATCTAATGTTTCCTTCTTTCATATCAATAATTGCACCAATTGTTCTAAGGAAAGGTCAAGAATAATAGGACATGTAGGATTACAATCTATATCAAGAACAATGAAATCTACGGGCACATAATTCCTATTTGCAACAATAAGAACATCATTAATCCTTCCCATAGGTTTCTTATAGTAGAATCTGCAAGATGCAAATTTAAAGAACATTCATCAATTTCACAGAAACCTAGCACATCACATAAAGTTTTTTGGAATCGTAGAAACGCTAGCACCCAAGTCACACAAAGCATGGAACTCATAATCTTTAATATTAATTTTAGTAGTAGGTTCCCATTCATCATAAAGTTTTACTAGGGATAGAAACTTATAATTCAAGCTTTTCTTCAAAAGATTGCATCATAGCATCAACGATATGTTTACTAAAATACTTATTTTGATTATACGCATGAGGAGAATTCAACATGAATTGCAACAAGGAAATAAAATCTACTAAACAACAATTATCATAATTAAATTCCTTGAGATATAATCTAGTGGGTTCATCACTACTGAAAGTTTTGACCTCATCAATCCCAGTTTTATCAATTTTTGCATCAAGATCTAAAAACTCCGAATCATTGGGATGCCTCTTAACTAAAGTATACTCATCTCTAGTCCCGTATTTATCAATATTTATTTTGGAAAACAAAGATTCAATAGGAGTCACATCAATCACTTTAAGATCTTCATCATTATTTTCATGGAAACTAGAAGAACATGTTTTTATAAACCAATCTTTTTTGCATGAATCTTAGCTGTTCTTTCTTTGCACTCATCAATGGAAATTCTCATAGCTTTGAGAGACTCATTGATATCATGCTTGGGTGGAATAGATCTAAGCTTCAAAGAATCAATATCAAGAGAAATTCTATCCATGCTCCTAGCCAAATCATCAATCTTAAGCAATTTTTCTTCAATCATAACAATAAAATTATTTTGAGAACTCAGAAATTCATTAACACTATTCTCAAAATCCGACGGCATCTTATTATCATTTCCATAAGAATTGTTGTAGGAATTACCATAGTTATTAGAGGAATTACTAGGAAAAGGCCTAGGATAAAATTTCCTGTATAAGCATTGTTACCAAAATTGTTCCTACCAACAAAATTCACATCCATAGATTAATTATTATTCTCAATCGAGGTGGGCAATGGCATATCATTAGGATCAATATTAGTACCCTTCCTAGCAAATAATTTCATAAGTTCATCCATTTTTTTACTCAAAACATTAATCACTTCAATAGCATGCACTTTTTTACAAGTGGAAGATCTTTTGGTATGCCATTGAGAATAGTTAACCATTATATTATCTAGGAGTTTAGTAGCTTCTCCTAAAGTGATTTCCATGGAAGTACCTCCAGTGGCCGAATCGAAAAGATTTCTAGAAGCAAAGTTCAATCCGGCATATTTTTTGTGTATAACCATCCATAAATCCAAACCATGTGTAGGACAATTTCTTATCATAAGTTTCATCCTCTCCCAAGATTGTGCCACATGCTCATGATCAAGTTTCTTAAAAATCATAATATCATTCCTAAGGGAGATGATCTTAGCGGGAGGAAAATACTTGGCAATAAAAGAATCTTTGCACTTATTCATAAAATCAATACTATTTTTAGGCAAAGACGACAATCAAGTTTTAGCCCGATATCCTAGTGAAAACGAGAATAGATTTAATTTAACAAGATCATTATCCACATCTCTTTTCTTTTGCATATCACACAAATCAACAAAATTATTGATGAGGACATCACTAACAAGGCTACACCCACAGCTCCAACTGACACATATACATGACCAATTACTAGAGCTCGCGCACGCCAATTAAATTACCAGGTACTTTTGTTTCTTGGTAATGAATCTAATGTTCATGAGAATATGCTGCTGCCTAAATTGGATACATTTGTCTTGCTTGCAAATGAAGGGCCTAGCTTGGACAAGAAGGATGAACATTGGAGCAAGATCAAGCATGGAGATGATGGCATGCGCAAGGGGAACAAGAATGGAGTTTCAATTGATGATTTCAGGACTTTGAAGCCACCATAATGAGTGCGAGAAGCCTTGGACGAAATATACAATATGCCACTTCATAAATTTCGTCCAGAGGCTATTATAGGTGCTGCGTCACCTTATTATTGGGCCAGGCCCATGTAATTTCGAAATACTTGAGTATAGGCTGTTTTTAGAGTCCGTATGTGTGGGGAAACAAGAGTTAGGGTTGGTTTCGGACCCCTCCACCAAGGGCCACGAAATTCCCCCCTCTTTCCCTCATATATACAGCCCTTAGGGCGTCGTTTAGACTTTGGGGTTTTGTTTAGATTAAAAGTTCGCCATAGCTGCAACTTCGTGGACTTCGTTTGTGTTCAACGACCAGACCAAAGGCGTCACAGAACCCCACCTTGATCAATAAAGCTTTCCTCTTATATTCGCAATATCCAGATTGCAATCTTAGTTTCTTGCTTGTTCTTCGTTTGCCTGCAGGAAACAGACCTTCGTGGTCAGGTTGATCGTGCTCCGGCGTGGTCAACAACCTCTCGGAGTTGGTTTAGCGATTGCCAAGGCGCGACGTCCTCGCACGTTCGTAGTCGGATCGTCAAAGTCGACTTCCTCCAAAATGATAGCCACCATCTCATCGAAAGACGGGACACCGTCGCCTCTATCAATTATTCAGATGATATCTGGCATCTTCACTAGGAAGGCCAGAGAATTGATCTTTCATGACTAGATTCAATAATGCAGCATTGATTTCACAAGTTCCGCATTAGTAGCGGGAGCAATCGGGGTGGTAATAAAATCATTATTATTGGTGTTGGAGAAGTCACATAATTTGGTATTTTGTTGAGCCATCGGGACAAAGCAAGCAATCCAACACACTAGCACACAAAAAACAAGCGGACAAGACGAACGAAAGAAGGGCAAAGAAAAGGCAAATATTTTCGAAGATTGTTTTAGAAGTGGGGGAGAGGAAAACGAGAGGCGAATGGCAAATAATGTAAATGCAAGATATGAGAGTTTAGTGAAGGGTACTTGGTGGTTCTTGACTTGAGGTAGATCTCAACGGCACCAGAGATTGGCGAGTTAAAAGAAGACAAATCTTGACTTGACTTGGCATAGATCTCCCTGACAACGGCACCAAAATTTCTTCCTGCTACCCCTTGAGCTTCCGCTGGTTTTTCCCTTGAAGAGGAAAGGGCGATGCAGCAAAGTACAGTAAGTATTTCCCTCAGTTTTGAGAACCAAGGTATCAATCCAGTAGGAGATTACACACAAGTCGCCAATACCTGCACAAACAAACAACAAACTTGCACCCAATGCTATAAAGGGGTTGTCAATCCCTTCTAGTTTATTTGCAAAAGTGAGATCTGATAGAGATAGATGTGTTGGGGAACGTTGCATGGGAAACAAAAATTTTCCTACGCTCACCAAGATTAATCTAGGAGATGCATCTACGAGGGAAGAGTCGGATCCACATACCCTTGTAGATCGCGATGCGGAAGCGTTGCAAGAACGCGGATGAAGGAGTCGTACTCGCTGCGATTCAGATCGCGGTTGATTCCGATCTAAGCGCCGAACAACGGCGCCTCCGCGTTCAACACACGTGCAGACCGGTGACGTCTCCCACGCCTTGATCCAGCAAGGAGAGAGGGAGAGGTTGGGGAAGACTCCATCCAACAGCAGCACGACGGCGTGGTGGTGGTGGAGGAGCGCGGGACTCCAGCAGGGCTTCGCCAAGCGCTGCGAGAGACGAGGAGGGAGAGGGGTAGGGCTGCGCCAAGAGGGAGACGTTCTCGTGTGTCTAGCAGCCCCAAAACCTCACATATATATAGGGGGGAGGGAGGGCTGCGCCCCCCTTTAGGGTTTCCCACCCCTAGGGGTGCGGCCAGCCCTAGAAACCCATCTAGGGTGCGGCCAAAGGGGGGGAGAGAGAGGGGGGCGCCCTAGGATGGGCCTTAAGGCCCATCTGGACCTAGGGTTTGCCCTCCTCCACTCTCCATGCGCCTAGGGACTTGGTGGGGGGGCGCACCAGCCCCCTTGGGGCTGGTCCCCTCCCACACTTAGCCCACGCAGCCTTCCGGGGCTGGTGGCCCCACCTGGTGGACCCCCGGGACCCTCCCGGTGGTCCCGGTACATTACCGATATCGCCCGAAACTTTTCCGGTGACCAAAACAGGACTTCCCATATATGAATCTTTACCTCCGGACCATTCCGGAACTCCTCGTGACGTCCGGGAGCTCATCCGGGACTCCGAACAACATTCGGTAACCGCGTACATACTTTCCCTATAACCCTAGCGTCATCGAACCTTAAGTGTGTAGACCCTACGGGCTCGGGAACCATGTAGTCATGACCGAGACAACTCTCCGGCCAATAACCAACAGCGGGATCTGGATACCCATGTTGGCTCCCACATGTTCCACGATGATCTCATCGGATGAACCATGATGTCAAGGATTCAATCAATCCCGTATACGATTCCCTTTGTCTATCGGTATAGCACTTGCCCGAGATTCGATCGTCGGTATACCGATACCTTGCTCAATCTCGTTACCGGCAAGTCTCTTTACTCGTTCCGTAACACATCATCCCGTGATCAACTCCTTGATCACATATTGTGCACATTATGATGATGTCCTACCGAGTGGGCCCAGAGATACCTCTCCGTCATACGGAGTGACAAATCCCAGTCTCGATTCGTGCCAACCCAACAGACACTTTCGGAGATACCTGTAGTGCACCTTTATAGCCACCCAGTTACGTTGTGACGTTTGGTACACCCAAAGCATTCCTACGGTATCCGGGAGTTGCACAATCTCATGGTCTAAGGAAAAGATACTTGACATATAGAAAAGCTTTAGCATACGAACTACATGATCTGTGCTAGGCTTAGGATTGGGTCTTGTCCATCACATCATTCTCCTAATGATGTGATCCTGTTATCAACGACATCCAATGTCCATGGTCAGGAAACCGTAACCATCTATTGATCAACGAGCTAGTCATCTAGAGGCTTACTAGGGACATGGTGTTTGTCTATGTATCCACACATGTATCTGAGTTTCCTTTCAATACAATTCTAGCATGGATAATAAACGATTATTGTGAACAAGGAAATATAATAATAACCAATTTATTATTGCCTCTAGGGCATATTTCCAACAAGATGAACTAGAAAAGTAACTATTTTGGGGTTTTTGGTTTATAGATTGAAAAGTAAAAGATTGCAAGGTAGTAGATCTGAAACTTATAATATGTAAAATAGACCCGGGGGCCATAGGTTTCACTAGAGGCTTCTCTCATGATAGCAAGCATTACGGTGGGTGAACAAATTAGTATCAAGCAATTGATAGAAGACCGAATAATTATAACGACATCTACGACAATGACCGTGAATATAGGCATCACGTCTGCGACAAGTAGACCGGCTCCTACCTGCATCTACTACTATTGCTCCACACATCGACCGAAACGATTCTGCATCTAGAGTATTAAGTTCATAAGAACAGAGTAACACATTAAGCAAGATGACACAATGTAGTGGAATTAACTCAAGCAATATATGAAAACCCCATCTTGTTATCCTCGATGGCAATAATACAATACGTGTCATGTCCCTTTCTATCACTTGGATTGAGAACCGCAAGATTAAACCCAAAGCAAAGCACTTCTCCCATTGCAAGAAAAACCAATCTAGTTGGCCAAACCAAACCGATAGTTCGAAGAGAATTTTTTTTTTTTTTTGACTATGTACTGCAAGGCAACAGCCTCACAGTGTTTTATTATCTTAAAATCCCAGAGAGGGAAAAGAGTACAAAGGTCCTAAGTATATACAGAGAAAAGGGGGAAGGGACTTACAGCTAGTCTACTGGAGAGAGGCTATCCAGGAGAGGAGTCTATCTCTATATTTACATTTAATTCTATGTGCAAGTAGGGAGATATCATACACAAAGTTTCTTCTCCAGGATCTGAAGCTAGGTTGTTCATTCCTGAAAACTTTGCCATTTCTCTGGGTCCAGATATTCCAAGCAGCAGTGAAGACTACCTCAGTGAAGAATGGTTGTCCGAAGTCTTGACGTGCTGCTAGAGCCATGGAATACGTGGAGGAGTGTCCTGCAGATGTCCAAGAAATACCAAGGAAGTTCCAAACTCGCTGACTGAAATTGCAGACGAAGAAGAGGTGTGCCCGGTCTTCAAGATGTGGCAAAAGACATATAGAACAATTAGCATCTTCTACATGCCAATGTCTTCGCTGCATCATATCTCTGGTGTTGAGTCGATCCATTAGAAGAAGCCATCCGAAAACTTTGATCTTCAGCGTGCAAGAGCATTTCCATATCCATTTAAATATGGGGTCCACCGCAATATGAGAAAACCGGAAATCATAGTACACCTTGGAGATGAAGGTGCCAGATTTGGAGGGCCATTTCCAGCTGTCATGTGCTGAGGGATCAAGGTGTATAGGAACCAAAAGAGACTGCAGCAGCTGTAGTTCCTCAAAGGCTTCGATGGACAGGGGTAAATGGAAATTCTGTGCTTCATTTGGTTCCAGGAAGAAATCCTTGACAGTGATAAACTCATTGATTACAAATGAAAACAGATGCGGAAATCTGGTCTGTAGGGAAATCACCCTATTATCAATATGCCATTTATCCGTCCAAAACAAGACTGTGTCACCCGAGGAAACCTGTGGGACGGCGAGGGAGCAGAATTGATCATAGAGCCGAAAGATGTCCCTCCACCAGAAGGAGCCACAGTTGCGAGTAGCTTGAGGTGGAGAGGAGACGTAATAAGTGTCCCAGATCAATTGAACCCAAGGAATATCCAATTTGTTAAAAAATTTGAATAGGTGCTTCATGAGTAAAGCCTCATTCTGAGTTTCCAGATGGGTGATACCAAGTCCACCACATTTCTTGGGCCGGCATACAAGGTCCCAGGCAGCGAGAGATTGACGAGGCGTCTCCGAATTTCCTCTCCAGAGACATTGGCGCATGATCCGTTCCAGTTGTTTAATAATGCCTTTTGGGAGGGACAGAGAGCACAAGAAATAAATCGGCATGGAAGCTAGGACCGATTGTAGTAGTTGAAGGCGGCTGCCCTGGTTGAGCAAACAGGATGAAGCAGACAGCCTCCTCTCCAGACGATCCACTAGCGGTGTTAACTCTGCCACAGTTGGCCTCGAGGTGCCCATAGGCAAACCAAGGTATGTGAAGGGGAGAGTACCCACCTCACAGCCAAGAAGTGACGCAATGCGGGAGCCTTCTTCATTAGATAGGTTTAAAGGAATCAATGAAGACTTGCTAAAGTTAACACGGAGCCCGGTGGCTTGAGCAAACTTATGAAGCATCTGTTTCAGAGCAAGGAGCTGATCATCAGCGGCTGGAAGAATGATCAGAGTATCATCAGCGTACTGAACAATCGGGTAATCATTGGAGCTGGTAGGTATTGGCATTTGTAGAATGTTTCGAGAGCACATATCATTTACCACCGATTGAAGAAGATCCACTGCAATGACAAAAAGAAGCGGGGATAAAGGGTCCCCTTGACGCACTCCAGTTCTGCAGTGGAAATGTTGTCCAGGTACACCATTAAGAAGCACAGAAGAAGAGCCAGACGATAACAGAGAATTTACCCAGCCAGTCCAACGCTTGTCAAAACCCTTATAATGCAACATCTGAAGAATGGTAGCATGTTCCAGAGTATCGAACGCCTTCGTGAAGTCAAGCTTGAGAAGGACAATGGGCCGTTTGGAAGCTTTGCATTGGTGTATGTATTCGAAACACCAAGCTAGGCAGTCCTGGATTGATCTGCAACGTAGAAAACCATATTGGTTTTTATGGATGCACCGGAGGATTACCTGTTGCAGTCTGTTAGCTAGCAACTTCGTCAGAAATTTCAAACAGGTATTGGTCAGAGAGATAGGCCGAAAGTCTCCCACCACCTCAGGGCTCAACTTCTTCGGAATGAGGGTGATGAGGGAATTGTTCAAGCATTCAAGGTCACACTTGCCCTCATAGAAGTCTCGGACAAGGGATAAGAAGTCCTGTTTGAGAATTGGCCAACATTTCTTCAAGAACAGACCAGAAAACCCATCAGGGCCCGGAGCACGATCAGGGGGGATGTTTTTGATCACTTCCTCCACTTCTTGCTCAGAAAAAGGCCGAGACAGTTCCTCAAGGCCATCAACCTTGGCAATAAGGGTGGTAAGGTCAAAATCCATCGTAATCCCCTTAGCATGGCCCATACGATGCTTGAAATCAGACCAAAACATAGTCGCCAGTTGTTGATGGTCAGAAATTACTTCACCCTCAGCATTTCTAAGCGAAGAGATGGTATTTTTGCGATACCTCTCCGTGGCCATGGCATGGAAGAATTTGGAGTTCTCCTCACCAACTTTAATGGATCTGATCGTGCAACGCTGCTTCCAATATATGAACTGCATGTGCAAGATATCCGCAAGATGTGTTTTAACAATGCGGCGGAAGTTCGTTTCAGGCCAACTCAAAGGACGACAGTCCTCAAGTTGGTCAAAGAAGAGAATAACCTTGTTACAATCCTCGATAAGTGCCTTCACCGTAGCCAGCCGAATATGCCATTGCTTAAGGGCATAGCGTAGGGCTTTGAACTTTGCCGATATTCGTGATGCAATATTGGTCTGTCTGAAGTTTCTGTTCCACACCGATGAGACACACTCAAAGAAGCCAGGGAGATCAATCCAGTAGTTCTCGAATCGGAATACCTTGGCCTTAGGGATGCTCGTGGCAATCGAGACAACACAGGGCACGTGATCGGAGGCAGTTCTGGCTAGGGGATAGACCAGAGTATTGGGGTGATCCTGCGTCCATGCAACTGAAGTAAAAAACCAATCAAGTTGTTCGAGCAGTGGGTGTGCTTGCATATTGGACCAAGTGTATTGTCTGCCTTTTATTGGTAGTTCAATGAGGCCAAGATGCCCGATGATTTCATTGAACAAGAACATATCGTTAATGTTGCCCCCTGGAAGATTATGATTATCCACATATCTCATGAAGTTAAAGTCACCTAGAAGAAGCCATTTGTCATCCACATTAATATTAAGGTTATAGAGCCACTGAACAAACTCGTCTCGGGCAGGGCCCTGACATGGTCCATAAACTGTGACAAGTGTCCAGACTTCAGAGGTGTGAGCCGAGCTGAATTCCACGACGATACCATAAGGTTTAGCCACGATTAGCTTGCCAATGAAAAAAGCGGAATTCCATATGACTACAATACCACCAGAGGCCCCAACTGAAGGAACATACACAAAATTATCAAAACGCCTGGGGCAGAATTTACGGAGGAAACGATGATCAATATGCATACACTTGGTTTCCTGGAGGCAAATAACTGAGCATCCGCTTTCATCAATCTTTTGCTTGACAGCAAGTTGACGTGCCTCCGAATTAAGACCCCTAACATTCCAGCAAAAGACCTTCCAAGCTCTACAGTTGGTTTGATTCATGGGGAACATGTAGAAAGCAGAAGCAGAATGAATCACGCAGTGATCCATATAGTGGCATATTACATAACCGAGCCATAAAGTTCAGAACAAAGTAAATAAAACAAAGATAAATGGCGATTTGGGAGGTACGCCATAGACCCAGACTTGTGAGAGGTTTAATGATCATCAGAACTCGTGCTGCTGGTGCCAGACGGATCCGCCGTAAGCTTCTCCTTGGTCATTTTCTCCTGGGCAATCCGAAGACGAGTGCCAATGCGCTGGAGGTCGTCAATCGAGCAGAGGGGGGGAGGCGGCAGGCCATGCGCAGACGCCTTCGTCTTGCGCTTCTTCGGGGCAGAGAAGTTCGAAGAGAATTACTAAGATATTAGATCATGCATAAAAGAATTCAGAAGAAACTGAAATATTATTCATCGATAATTTGATCATAAACCCACAATTCATCGGATCTTGACAAACAGATCGCAAAAGAAGATTACATCAGATAGATCTCGAAGAACAACGAGGAGAACATGGTTTTGAAGATCAATGAGAGAGAAGAAGCCATCTAGCTACTAGTTATAGACCCATAGGTCTATGGTAAACTGCTCACACTTTATCGGAAGGGAAATAGGGTTGATGTATATGCCCTCCGTAGTTGATTCCCCCTCTGGCAGAGTACCGGAAAAGGCCTTTATGTGGGATCTCGCGAGAACAGAAGGTTCCGGCGGTGGAATAGTGGTTCCGATGGATGTTCTGGGGTTTCTGGAATATATGTGAATTTATAGGCGGAAGAAGTAGGTCATGGGAGGCTCGGGGGGGGGGCACAATGTAGGGGCGCGCCCTCCACCCTTGTGTCCATCTCGAGGGTCCCCTGGCATGTACTCCAAGTCCATCTGGTGTCTTCTGGTCCAAGAAAATCCCCATAAAGTTTCGTTCCGTTTGGACTCCATTTGATATTCCTTTTGTGTGAAACTCGAAAACAAGGAAAAAACATAAACTAGCACTCGGCTCTGGGTTAATAAGTTAGTCCCAAAAATCATATAAAATAACATATAAATGCATATAAAACATCCAGGATAGATAATATAATAGCATGGAACAACAAAAAATTATAGATACGTTGGAGACGTATCAAGGTACTAGTGAATGATTGTGGTTTGGTAAGAATATTGGTGTTAAGGTTTATGATTCCCGAAGCATGCACGTATAGTCTCTCGTTATGCTAAGAAGTTGAAGCATGATTTATCATTGAGTGACTTCCTTTAATTTGCGTGAAGGTCGAGGGTGCACGATTGTTAACTCCTACCAACCTCGCCCCTAGGGGCATGCGTAGTAGTACTTTACTTCGAGGGCTAATAGACTTTCGCAATAAGTATGTGAGTTCTTTATGACTAATGTGAGTCCATTGAATTTACGCACTCTCACCTTTCCGCAATTTGCTAGCCTTTTTGGTACCATGCATTTCCCTTTCTCACCTCAAGAGTTGGTGCAAACTTTGCTGGTGCATCCAAACCCTATGATATGATATGCTCTATCACACATAAGCCTCCTTATGTCTTCCTCAAAACAGCCACCATACCTACTGCTACTTGTGATCTGCGTTGATAATTTCTCGAAGAGGAGAGGATGATACAATACACTAGATATAAGTATTTCCCTCGGTTAAAAAATCAAGGTTATCAATCCAGTAGGAGAACCAAGCAACATTATGTAAACATCACCTGCACACAAACATCAAATCCTCGCAACCCTACAAGGGGTTGTCAATCCCTCAAAGCTTACGTGCAAGATTAAATTGTATGGTATTTGATAAATAGATAGATTGATAGATGCAAATAAAATAAAAGTAAATAAATTTCAGTAAAGTATTTTTGTGTTTTTGATATAATAGATACGAAAATAATATGATAGAAATAGACCCCGGGGCCATAGTTTTCACTAGAGGTTTCTCTCTTGAAGATAGCATACGGTGGGTAAATAGATAAATTACTGTTGGGCAATTGATAGAAATCAAATAATTATGATGATATCCAAGGCAATGATCATGTCTATATGCATCACGTCCAAGACTAGTGGGGCGACTCCTGCCTGCATCTACTACTATTACTCCACACATCGACCACTATCCAACAGGCATCTAGTGTATTAAGTCCAAAAAGAACGGAGTAATGCTTTGAGCATGATGACATGATGTAGACAAGATAAACTCACGTATGAATAAACCCCATCTTGTTACCCTTAATAGCAACGATACATGCATGTCATGTCTCCTTCTATCACTAAAATTGAGCACCGCAAGATCGAACCCAACACAAAGAACCTCTTCCCATGGCAACAAAAAATCAATCTGGTTGGCCAGATTAAACCAATATATCGGAGAACAAATACGAGGCTACACAAATCATGCATTTAGAGAAAACTCAAATAATATTCATGGATAGATCTGATGATAAACTCACAATTCGTCGGATCCCAACAATACACCGCAAAAAAGTCATTACATCAAGGAGAACATTGTATTAAAAATCAAAGAGAGAGAAGAAACCATATAGCTACTAGCTATGGACCCGCAGGTCTGTGGTAAACTACTCACACATCATCAGAGAGGCGGCAAGGATGATGTAGAGCCCCTCCGTGATCATTGCCCCCACCGACAAAGTGTCGAAAAAGGCCCCTAGATTTGATTTCGTGGTTCTGGAACTTGCGGTGGCAGAAAAAGTATTTCCTCTGTGTCTCTATTGGTTTCACAATTTATGGGTATTTATAGGGGAAGAGTTAGGTCAAACGGAGCTACATGGGCCCCACAAGCCACCATCCCCCCAAGGGGCATGCCCTAGTGCTTCACTGGCCACTGCTCCATCTTTTTGCGTCCTCCCTAAGCTTCCCGGGTCCTTTACTGCCAGAAAAAATATCTAAAACATTTCGTGGCATTTGGACTTCATTTGGTATGGATATTCTGTAAAACCAAAAACATGCAGAAAACAACAACTAGCACTGGGCACTAAGTTAATAGGTTAGTACCAAAAAATGATATATAATTGATTCTAAATGTATATAAAACATGCAAGATTGATAATATAACAACATGGAACAATAAAAAACTATAGATATGTTGGAGACGTATCACCTACCTATCCTCGCATTTCAATAGCCATTCCGAGATATATTGCCATGCAACTTCCATCATCATCATATGCATGACTTGAAAATTCATTGTCATATTGCTTTGCATGATCATAAGATATCTAGCATGATATGATATTTTCATTGCTTGTCTATTTTTTGATATCTTTGCTATGCTAGATCATTGCACATCTTGGAACACTGCCAGAGTCATTCATACAGAGTCATATGTTTCAGTATTATCGAGTTGTAAGTAAATAAAAGTGTGATGATCATAATTATTGGAGCATTGTGCTAGTGAGGAAATAAAAAAATACCAAAAAGAGCCCAACAATAAAATAACAAGAAACAAAGAGAGGCCAAAAAGATCCCAACAAAAAATAAATAAATAATGAAAGAGAGAAGAGAGAAGGGGCAATGCTACTATCCCTTACCACACTCGTGCTTCAGAGTAGCACCATGTTTTTCACATAGAGAGTGTCATATATTGTCACTTTCATATACTGGTGGTATTTCTTTATTATAGAACTTAGCTTCTATATTCAGATGATGGGATTCCTCAAATGCCTGAGGCCTTCATGAGCAAGCAAGTTGGATGCACACCCACTTAGTTTTCAATTTGAGCATTCATGCAATTATAGCTCTTAGTGCAGCTGTTCCATGGCAATCCCTACTCCTCACATTGACATCAATTGATGTGCATCTCCATAGCCCGTTGATTAGTCGCGCTGATGTGAGCCTATCTTCCTATTTGTCTTCTCATTAATCCATAGAACCGCATTCTATTCCACCCATAGTGCTATGTCCATGGCTCGTGCTCATGTATTGCGTGGGGGTTGAAAATGCTAAAGCGCGTTAAAAAGTATGAACCAATTGCTTGGCTGACATCGGGGTTGTACATGAGTTATGTTTTGTGTTAAGAAGATGGAGCATGACAAGGATATATGATTTTGTAGGGATATCGTTCTTTAGCATTTATTATTCTAAAAGGCACGATTGTTTGTTGGTATGCCTGAGTATTGATGTCTTTATGCCAAATTATAGACTATTGCTTTGAATCACTCATATCCAAATATTCATGCCATGATTAGATTAGAACAAGATTATGCTATGTAGCATTCCACATCAAAAAATATCTTTTTTATAATTTACCTACTCAAGGATGAGCAGGAATTAAGCTTGGGGATGTTGATACGTCTCCGTCGTATCTATAATTTTTTATTGTTTAATGCCAATATTCCACAACTTTCATATACTTTTGGTAATAGTTTGTATTATTTGTGGGACTAACATATTGATGCAGTGCCCAGTGCTAGTTCATGTTTGTTGCATGTTTTTTTTTGCGGAATATCCATATCAAATGAAGTCAAATGCGATAAAATTTTATGAGGATGTATTCTTGAATATATGTGATTCTTAGGAAGAAGAGTCAACACAAGACGGTGGCCGAGGGGGCCTCAAGGCAGTAGGACGCGCTCAGGGTTAGGGTGTGCTGTGGTGCCTTGTGACTCCCTCGCCATGAGGTTGCAGCCCTTCTTTCACCACAAGAAAGATAATTTATGGGTAAAAATGCCCTCAAAATTTTAGCCCAATTAGAGTTATGCATCTCTGGGAATTTAGGAAACAGTGAAGGGCCAGAAAACAGGAATGCAGACTGAAGAGAAACAGAGAGAGATATAATGTCGGAGGGCTCCTGCCCTCCAGGAGCCATGGAATAGAGCGGAAAACCTCCTCCCATCTAGGGGAGGCCAAGCAAGAAGAAGAAGGATGGGGACTCTCTCCCCCTCTCACTCTGTAGCGCTAAAACGCCGTCGGGGCAGTCATCATAATGGCGATATACACCAACAACTTTGCCGCCGTCATCACCAACTCTCCCCCCTCTATGCAGCGGTGTAACCTCTCTATTCCTGCTGTAATTCTCTACTTAAACATGGTTCTTAATGCTACATATTATTATCCAATGATGTGTTGCCATCCTATGATGTTTGAGGAGATTCTTTTTGTCCTATGGATTGATTGATGATTGTGATTAATTTGAGTTGTATGTTTTATTTTGGTGTTGATCTATGGTGTCCTGCATGTCACGCAAGCGTGTGGGATTACCGATGTAGGGTGTTGTAATAAATTCATGATTAGCTTATAGTGGGTGGCATGAGTGACGGAAACACATACCCGGGTACGGTGCTGTTGCGCATGGGAGTAAAGAGAACTTGTTACTTAATGCCATGGTTGGGTTTTACCTTAATCTTTAGGGTGTTGCTAGAGTTCGAATCATAAGTGCACATGATCCAAGTAGGGAAAGTATCTTACCTCATGCCTCTCCCTCATATAAAATTGCAATAATGATTACCGATCTACTTGGCGATTGCCTAGGGACAGATACTTCTCTTGTGTTGCAAAAAGCTTTCTACTAAAACTAATTTTATTATCTTGCAAATTACTCCTTGTTTTATTCTTGCTTAGTACTTCTAGTTTTATTCTTGCAAACTTATCCTATTACACCTACTAAGTATTTGTATTCTTGTTCTAGGTAAAGCGGACATTAAGTGTGCGTAGAGTTGTATCGGTGGTTGATAAAACTTGAAGGGAATATTTATTCTACTTTTAGCTCCTCGTTGGGTTCAACACTGTTATTTATCGAGAAGGCCTACAATTGATCCCCTATACTTTTGTGTTATCATGAAGGCATCCTGGACATCTTGGCTAGGAGCCGCATTAGAACGTTCCCCGAGATATCGGACACAGTTGTAAGTACTACGCCATGAAAGATGCTTGGTTGGCAAAAAATGAGGAAAATGATTCAATCCAGGATATGTTGGAGTCCATCGATAAAAGGCGCCGAGGTTAACGCGAAAAGTGCTCCAGAGTGGACGATCCGGTCGTTCGACATGTGCACCAAAAGAAGCAGTCAAAAAGAAACCCAAGACTACGATGGATGGAATTCTAGACGGACCATGTGCAATACACTCTGTCCCATTGAACACAAACCCAACACATAGTCTTCAATACGTCTCCAACATATCTATATTTTTTTTAATGTTTCAAGCTATTATATTGTCAATCTTAAATGCTTTATATGCAATTTTATATCATTTTTGGGAACTAACCTATTAACTCAGTGCCCAATGCCAGTTCTTGTTTTCTGCATGTTTTTGTTTTTCAGAAAATCAATACCAAACGAAGTCAAAACACGATGAAACTTTATGGTGATTTTTTCTGAACCACATGGGACCCTAGAAGCTTCGGGAGGAGACGAGACGATCTACGCGAGAGTCACAAGCTCACATGGCGCGCGCCCAAGTGTTGCACGACCTGAGCTTGTGGGCCCCATGCAGGTCCGTTTGACCTAATTCCACTTCTATAAATTCCCACAAATCCCAAACCCAACAGAGAGCCACCTGAAACAAGTTTTGTGCCGCCGCAAGCTTCTGTTATATCATGATGCCATCTCGAAGCCTTTGTCGGTACTCTGCCAGAGGGGGAATCGATCAAGGAGGGCTTCTACATCAACCTTGTTGCCCTTCCGATAATGTGTGAGTAGTTCACCATAGACCTACGGGTCCATAGTGATTAGCTAGATGGCTTCTTCTCTCTCTTTGATCTTCAATACAATATTCTCTTTGGAGATTGATTCAATAATCTTCTTTTGCGGTGTGGTTGTTGGGATCCGATGAATTGTGGGTTTGTGATTGGAATATTCATTGAAAGTAATTGTGTATTTTTTGAATTTTATTATGCATGATTATTATAGCTTTGTATTTCTCTCTAATATATCCGTTTGGTTTGGCCAACTAGGTTGATTTATCTTCAGTGGGAGAGGTCCTTTGTAGTGGGTTCAATCTTGTGGTGTTCTCGCCCAGTGACAATAAGGGTAGCGAGGAACATATTTGTATTGTTGCCCCTAAGGGTAGAAGGACGAGGTTCAATCATATATGTCGGTACTGAAACCGGCATACCTTGGGGTAGGGGTCCTGAGCTGTGGATCTCAGATCTATGGGTAATAGAGGACAGAGGAGACAATATTTATCCAAGTTCAGGCCCTCTCAAAGAGTAATACCCTACGTCCTGCTTGATTATATTGATGATGATGTATCAAGTACAGGTTTGATCTACCTCAGGATCGTCAATGTTCTAACCCTAAGGCTAGGTGGTTGTAGTTGTGATCCTCCCCCTATGGACTAGACCTCCTAGTTTATATAGACACTAGGGGGTACCAAGAGTTACACACGGTCAGTTGCCAATCTAGGGTTACATGCGCCACCAAGCAGATGCGGGTCTAGAAGTATACGTCAAGTCTTTGGTAGAGTCCATCTTGATCACGCCGAAGAATGAGGCTTGCGGAGTTCCTCGTTAGAGAAATACCCATGCACTATGGGCCGACTATGTCGGTACCCCCTAGTCCAGGACACTGTCTGTAGCCCTCAAACTGGTCTTCAATGCTGATGACAACTTCAGACACGTAACTTCGGCTCTAGAGTCTTTGGCTTGACAGGCGAGTTCCCCCTTCTTATCTTTAATTCGGCCGAGGTCCCACCACACATTTCTATTATCACATAAGCATAATTTCTCCTTGATCATCGAGCCATCCCGGGAAAATGTAACGTTATGAGAAGACATGCAAGCACCACCTTCCCACTTTATATTTAGCGAGCGCCCAGTCGAAGTTAAGGCAAAGTGCATCTTGACCCTTCCCCCTTCCGACCAGCACAGAAAACTGCTCTTTCAACCTAGCTTCGGAAGCCTTAGAAACAGTGGATGATGCGAGTTCCTCCTAGCGCCCTCACTGTTCCGTCAAAGGTGACTAGGGTAGTTGTTTTCTCACTGCCTCCAACTGGACTGGCTTGCCACCAAAGGGTATTTGCCGGATCCAAATCTGGCCACGACTCGCTCTGGGTTGATTTCTGTGGACGGGCAGGCCCATGCCGACTGTCACCCCATGCCCAATGGGGATGAGCGGGTATGCTTCGTTTTGTTTCTCCTTCAGGGGTTGGGATTCCCTATTCATCCCTTCCTTTGGGGATTACTTTAGTTTTACGAGATCCAACTCCACCACCTGACTCCCAATTCGATTCTTCATATCGCGGGATTTGTCACCCTTTGCGAAATGTACCTTGGATGCATAGCACACTTCCGGCTGTGGAGAAAGTGCTTGTGTGTGATGTGATGACCCACAAGTATAGGGGGTCAATTGTAGTCCTTTTGATAAGTAAGAGGTTCGAACCCAACGAGGAACAGAAGGAAATGACAAGTGATTTTCAGCAAGGTAATGTCTGCAAGCACTGAAATTGTCGGTAACAGATAGTTTGATAGCAAGAAAATTTGTAACGACCAAATAACGGTAATGGTAAATAGTATGCAGCAAGGTAGCCTGATCCTTTTGTGGCAAAGTACAAGACAAAACGGTTTCTTATAATAACCAAAGTGTTGTTGAGGGCACACGGGAATTTCATCTAGTCACTTTCACCATATTAGCTTGATTTGTGTTTACTACTTTGATAATTTGATATGTGGGTGGATGGGTGCTTAGGTGCTTTTCTTACTAGAACAAACCTCCTACTTATGGTTAACCTCGTCGCAAGCATCCGCAACTATGAGAAAAGTATTACGATAAAATCTAACCATAGCATTAAACATTTGGATCCAAATCGCACTAAAAAAAATACACTTCCGTGATGATATTTGTTTGTCACCGTAGGTCATGTTTTCTGTCATGCATGTACATCCATGACAAATTTATGACCGAATCAAGATTGTCATACTTGTGCCGTCGTAGAAGTGTTCCATGACATTACCAAAATTATCATCACGGAAGTGTCCACTTCCATGACGATAAATCGCACGTCACAGAAGTGCTTTCGTCAAGGGTGACCGACACGTGGCATCCACCATAATGGAACGCCGTTAAGCTATCGGGTCTTGTTTTGGATCCAATAACCCGTTAACAGCCCCGACCAATGGGGATTTTCCACGTGTAAAATCATCATTGGCCAGAGAAAACACGTGTTGCCTCACCGTTGGGACAGATGTCATCCACTCATTGGACAGGAGGCACCTATGACAGGTCGACACATGGCATGGCCCAACAGTGGCCCATTCCGATGAAAAAGGCCGACCCATTGAAAAATAGCAGGCCGGCCCATATAAGGCCTACTTGTGTCAGGTCCATTTAAGCCCACGGCCCATACGAGATGTGCCAATTCGTCCCGTCAACGACCCATTAAAGATTTGACACCATTGCATCCCATCGTCAGTTCGCGCCTGTTAACAGCCTGTTAACGGCTATATATTTGGGCTCAATATCGGCATGATGAGATTTCGGCTTGTTAACGGCCCATTCAATGGATGGGCCAATTTTCACGATGTACATATTTTGGCCTTTTAGTGACCCATTTAAATATTGGGATAATTTCCGGCCCGGTGTGTCTTTCAGCCTGTTGACTGTCCATGAATCACTTGGGCCATTTGTAGTTGGACCTGAGTTTCGGCCTTTTAGCGACCCATTTAAGTGTTGGGCCAATTTCTGGCCCGGTGTGTCTTTCAGCCTGGTGACGGCCCATATATCTGTTGGGCCATTTGTAGTTGGACCTGAGTTTTGGCCTCTTAGCAACCCATTTAAGTGTTGGGCCAATTCCTGGCCCTGTGTACCTTTCAACCTGTTAACGGACTATAAATGAGTTGGGCCATTTGTACTCGGACCTGAGTTTTGGCCTTTTAACGGCCCATGCCCTTCATGGTCCAATACCAGCCTGGTTTCTCTTTCGGCCTGCTAAAGGCCCACAACACAGTTGGGCCATTTACAATACGACCTGACTTTCGGCCTCTTAGCGGCCCATGCTCTTCATGGTCTAGTACATGCTCGATGTCTCTTTCGGCCTGCTAAAGGCCCATAGTATAGTTGGGCCATATGTAGCCCGAACTTAGTAACGGCCTATTAACGGCCCGTGAAATCAATTGGGCTCACCTGTTGCCCGCTTCGATGTTAGCCTGTTAACGACCCGAGAGTTAAGAGGGTCGACCATTAACTTTAGGCCTGATAACGGCCCATTAACTTAATGGGCCCACTAAAGTTCGTACATGTCTTTAGGCCAAATTAGATAATTTGAGCCCATTACGACGAGCAATTATGCACATGACCAAAACCGATCAAGCAAAGGTATGGCACACACGGAAAAACGTTGCACATCCGGCATATATTACAGGAAATTACATCCACTGGGCAATCAAAGATTGATGCCATTGCAAATAAATGAACAGAACCTAACGATCTACAACGTCACAATCTGCAACCTCAGCATGGATGATGCCCATAAGCATGTGGGCAAGTTCTTGCTGCTTTGCTACACTGTCTCTGAAAACATTGATCAGTTGTTGTGTCGCACGACTCTGCACCTCTGATTCCTCCACCATTTCCATCATTCCTTCAGCCATTAATTGGTTCACAAACATACATTTTTTCCGTGGCATTCGAGATAGAGGATACTGAACAGATTCAGATGGCGATTTTGGCAGGCTTGTATTATTGATAGTGGAGAGTGTCTCGACCACTACATCATAACATAAATTAGGAGGGGAACTAAACAGATTAATCATGAGTTATTGGCATATTACCTAGCCTATATTTATTGGAAAGAAACAATGGGGTTGCCTTGCTGTTTTCATTGTTTGTCTTCTTATCTTCATCAGCCTGCACCAAATTAAGACACTAGCATTGCTATGATTGGCCAAGTCAGATAATAGGAAGGCAACATTGGCACAACGAACGTTTGGGCCACTAGCCAACACCAAATTAACACAATATGGCACAGCTATCATCAGCCAGGTAAGGTAATACGAAAGCAACATTGACTCAATAAATGAATGGGCAACCTGAACAACACTACAATTCAGTAATATGTATGATATTAGATAGTACACTCATGCAGCTCAGTATGCAAAACTACCAGGCAGTTTTCTTTACAAAAATCAAAATTGGCGCCTTTAATATTTTCTACAACTAATTTTAGATCAGACAAAGGTTGGATTCACGCCGATTAACAAAATACATGCTGATGTAAAAATATAGTGATATACAACAGGTACTTACATTAGCATTGGAGCACAGAATTCCTGCAAGATATTTTCCTCGAATACAATGCCAATGAAGGAAATCTTCTATCATTTAACCTTATTTTCTAAAAGAGAGATGGGTAAGAAACATGTAGAAAATATGACCAAAACGCTATAAAATTTCATGATACGAGGATATGCACACGCTTCTTAGAATGGAGTTGACATTCTTTTGCTCGATTTGAGCGGACTAGTTCTTTGGCCACTGGAATCTGCTTATTATCAGTGGGAGTTGGGTTTCTTTGTGCTGGAGTAGTATCTATGAAAAATGGAGTTGGTTTATTATCTACTAGCGTTTGGATCTGTTGCAAAGACCTGGTTTGTAACCCTTCAGATTCTAACATAGCCAACTTCCCCTTGCATGCCTTATATAGAAGAATGGTGCTTCAATTATAAAACATGCTACAGCAGAGAGATGGAATAGGTACTGAAGAATAGAAAGGCATGACATATTGACATGTATTCCCTCCATCCGGAAAAAAATGGATGGGTCTAGGCGTATTTCAGTTCTAGAAACATCCTTTCTTATCCATTTCGGCAACATGTAATCTGGACGGAGGGAGTATGGTGTAAGAGCTAGGGATACGACAGGACAAGACAGTAAAAAACACTAGTTGAATGTAAAACGGTATGCTAGCGGAATACATATAGAAAAAACTAAGGCAACATACACGTGTATGATTGGGAAACTAAGATGGCATTGCAACAGAGCACTAGAACATCTCTTTAATGTAAAAAAACATGGTATGGTAGACAGATGAAGTACATACTGATGAATAACAATGCATAAGATATTCAGAAGCATGATGTCCAAATTAAGCAGATGACATTGCGATAGAGTAGAATGACAGTACTTGAATTCGAAAACATGTTATCATGAATGGAATAGGTACTGAAAAACAGGAAGGCATGACATATTTACATGCATGATCGGCATGCTAAGCACATGGCATTGCAACAGAGTAGATACACTCTAGGACATTATATGCATGTTGTACCCATATCACAGGCCAAGTTAAAGCAAGGACCTTCTGGGGTGAAGAGGATTCAACATCTTTCTGCAAGTCTTCTGAATAACTGCCTTTACATGTTCCATCATATTGGGTATCATTGACATCAAGTTTATTGGCATTTACATTGCTCCGTGAGGTTCTTGTGGATATATCAGTGTGTGCAATTATATCTGACATGCATGGAAGACAACTAGTAGTTAGATTTATGTAATGAGTGATTGTAGGAGACAACATAAATAGTAGGACTGGGGCTAACTAGCAATAAAATGTCTCAAAAACTAAAGGGAGAACACAGATGAAAGCTACAGAATATGTATCATTTGTACTCGAGATTAACTAGATGGCACACAAAAGTATTAAAGAACAACATAGGTAATACTAGAAGTGGTATAATACTATAATCACCAGCATGTGGGATAGCATTGGCTGATGGATGATAACTACAGAACAACGTTACCTAAAGAACAAGTATCTTAGCTGAACTATGGAACAACGTTAGCTCCTGAACAAGACCCGTAAGAGATCGGCATGAATATACAGTGAAATGTGATAATCTATTTTCCATGCCTAGATGAATAACAATGCCATAAATGTTGCACACAAGTAAGATGAGGGTACAACCTATCTGGCCGCCCTCCATAGGAGTGAGCATCATGTGCTGACTTGTCGATGGCCCTGCAGTTGTTGTGGCTATCCATGTCGGGCATGCGCATTCGATGCAGGGAACTTTTGAGTGGGGACTATAGCTCCCTTCTGGTGTATGCTTCCCTTGTTGGAGCAGCTATGGTGAGTCGGAAGACGGTGTGGTCTAAGATGCAGATAACGCATAATGTTAAGAACGACACATCTCTTTTATCTGAAGAAATACACTAAGAGATCAACAGCAAGGTACGAGAGTGGTCACACGTCTGTTGACTGAGACTAAATTGGGGTCACATGATTTTATTTTATTTTGGTACTGTCCGATCTACGCCGGATGGCTTGATGGCCGTCTTGTGCCTCCCGGCTGACACTGTTAGGAATCTTCCCCGAAGAGCCAGCAACCAATGGCAGACCAGCTTGCCTCCGCCGTCCGTGGCCCCGGCCGAAACCTCGCTCCCTGCCCCACCGCATTGCCGTGGTTGCGCCGCCCCCGGGCCAATCCACAAAGACTCCCCGTCATCCAGATCCAACGGCGGTAGTACCTTGAACTCACACAACTCTAAGATAGCCATCTGCGTGCTGCTCTCGCGGCTAACTTGCAGCCCCGCACCCTTACGTTAGACACTAGCCAACAGGCAGCCTAGGAGCTCCGTCGCCTCGAGGGGTGCTGCTTCCCATTGGGAATCGATTGGCCCAGAATAAAAATTTAGACAACTAACGCCTAAACAAAGTGATTTGAGATGAGGGTGCGACCTATCTGGTGGCATGGTGAAGTAGGCAGGTCCAGCTGCTGAGCCAGTGAGGCCGGCGCGGTTGCAGTGGCCACCGGCGGCAGGGAAACAACGATGTCGCGACGGTCGACAGCTGCGGGGAAACACCGCCGGGACTCTGGACGGATCCGAAGTTGGAGCCGCTCCGGCGACGTGAACAACGGCGGGGGTGAATCGGCTCCGGTACGGTTCACGCGGCCGTCGTTGAGGCAGCTCCAGCACCACAGAGTAAGAGGCACACGGCCCAATGCACGACGGCAAATGGACAGCGTCTCCGGCATTAGGGAGGTGGGTGGCTGTGAAATTGGTGCGGTGGGGGCGCCATGGAGGAGGGGATGAGGTTTCGCGGCTCGGAAGAAGGGAGCTTCCGGGGAGAAGGTGATTTGACGCCCACGAGGTATGAATGGGGGGGGATTGGGAGGGAAGTGGCACCATGTTTTACGGACGCATTTGTCTGAAATGTGAGGGGGAGTTACAGTTCTACCCCTGCCTTTAGGCTTCTCGGCTTGGGTCTGTGTACTGAGGGTCGGGGATAGTAGAGTAACTTTGCTTCTCCCCAAATAGTGGGCGGGAGCGATTTCGAGCGAGGAGGGCGTGTTTTGAAATATAGTGGGCACGAGCGATTTCGGGCGAGGAGAGTGTGTTTTGAAATAGTCGGCGCGCGCTATTTCGGGCAAGGAGAGTGTGTTTTGCCGACCATGGTTTATGAATTATTTGGCACATGTCATTTCGGCGGAGGAGAAGGCAGGCTTGGATGAAGTTACAAACCTAACCTCGATGCACAACGTGCCAATTAATGTGTCTCCCACATAGGACGGTAATTTCGCGTCTCCCATTAATTTGCTCGGGAAAATTCCACCGAGTAGAGGATGTTTAACGGTTCATTCAAAATTTGGGAGAACGAGCATCCATGTCTACCTTACCAAGTCGATTCGAATCAAATTTAGAAATATTAGCTTGTCACTTCTTTTTTAGATGGAGAGATGATGCTCGGGAGTAATGTGTTTTTACATGCTTGTTGCTAGCGATTTACTATATGACAAATAGTTGACCCGCTAAAAAACTGGAATGAAACCCAAAATGAAATATCTCGATTCAATGAAATAGCTCGTTCACCAGGTCAAAATAGTGAACTAAATCCAAAATTGAACACCTCAATCAAATAGCATGTTGTACAGTATTATAGTACTCCATGAACATGTTGGAAGACAAATTAATGAACTTGTTTGATATATGCATATATCTGTTCATGTGTGGATTGCAGACAACATGTTCTCCAATTTAAATATTTGAATGCAAGTTTATATCAAAACATGGTTTATATCAGTCTTTGATGCATAAAACGCAACCTCCCCCTCTCCCAGACTCCCGCTCTCTCTCTCGCCGACAATCTTCAATTCTATCGGACGCATCCAACACACAAACCTTGTTGGTCCTATCTCTTTCTCTCCATCTCTCTGTGTGTGTGTGTGTGTGTTCGCGCGTGGGGGGGGTCTCTCACGCACACTATGTATGATTCTCTAGTCCAAGCTAGATATCTTGGGTGCACTCATCGTACGCACACAAATTCCTTGGCTCGTTGCCCGTAACTCTCTCACGCACCACTCTGTCGTCTCGGAGCTCTTCCCCCTCTCTCTCAAACTCTCCATGTACCTGGGTCAGACATACACATGCATATCTCCCTCGCACTCGATAGGCCCATCTAAAACTCTATCTCTCTCCCTCGTTCTCTCTCCATCTCACACGCACACACACACAATCTCATGACTAGCTAGCCAAGTATGATGGTCTCTCACTCAATTGTAGGCACACGCAGTCCCCCCTATATGTATATGACTAGCTAATCTTAGTCACCATCATAAACATGTGCATGGTCTATCTCGATTTCTCTCGGGGTATCTTTCTATCGCGCACGCACCTCCCTCAATCTCCCACCCATATAGTCCCCTCACGATCTCAAGGAGGTCTCTCTATCACAAACACACCCTCTCGCCCTCCCCATGTGTCCATGTTCTCCATGTGTCCCTCTCGACCTTTGTTCCTTGTTGGCCAGACCTCTATTGGACATGTGCTATAGGGGTGTCTCTCTCCATTGCAAACAATCACAGACTAGCTATCTTTGTGTATCTCCTCGCCTCGCTTTTCTATCTCGGAGATGCATGCGTGATATGTTCGCCAAAGAAATGAAAAAAAACACACTCTCTCTAATTTATCGTTTGTTGTCACTTTATCTTTCACACACATGCTCTTTTTGCAAACTTACTCATTCTCCATCACACGCACTTGATCCCTCTCGACTTAGGCACTCTCCTCGGTCCATAGCATATTGATTTATTGAAAAGTCAAACATCACAAAGTTTGACCATGTACGTGGAGAAAAACAATTACATCTGGAATGGCAAACATATACCATTAGATTCACCATGAGATGTAGTTTCATATGATGTATCTTTGGTATTGACGATATAAATAACATTTGTGTAAACCTGATCAAAGTTTCCAAAGTTTGACTTCTAAAAAAAATTACATGCACTGCATTATCGAGCGGATGGAATATCTCTTCCCCCTCTCAGCTATCTGACGCGCCACTCAGCCTTATCGCGGCTCCTCAGTCTCTCTCAAACTTTATATCTCCCTGGTTCACACATACACATGTCTTGCTCGTGCTATGCATATAGACCCATCCAACCCTCTCCTCCCTTGTTCTCTCTCTATGTGACATGCGCCCCCCTAATAAGTACCATATTCCCTCACTCCATCATAGGCGCAAGAACTCCCCCCCCCTAAGTATGATTATCTCTCACTAGCCATCAGGAACACACGTATTGTCTCCTTCCATCCATACGTCTATCTCGATATCTCTCGGGGTATCTTCAATCGCACACACACCTTGTCACTCGATCTCCCACCCATGTAGTCCCATCACAATCTCCAAGGGATCTCTCTATGAGAAACATACACTCTCTCCTCCCCATGTTTGCATTTTCTCCGTACGTCTCTCTCGACCTCTCTCCCTTGTTTGTCAGACCCTCTTGGCCACGTGCTAGGGGTCTTACTCTCTCGGTGGCAAACAACCACACACTATCTCCTCACCTTGCTTCCGTTGTCGAAGATGCATGTATGATATGTTTGCATAAGACACACACATTTTTTCTCGACTTTTACCGAGTGTTGTCCATCTCTCTATCACACATGCACACACACTTTTTTCACTCACTCTTTCTATTTTACTCTCTCTCTCTCTCTCTCTCTAGTTAGGGACTCTCTCACGTCCAAAAGCATATGGATGTTTTGAAAAGTCAAACCTCAGAAAAGTTTGACCAGGTATATGTGGGGAAAAACATTTACATCTGGAAAGATCATTAGATTCATCACAACATGTACTTACTTCATACTATCATTTATCTTTGGTATTGTAGATATAAGTAATTTCTTTATAAACTTGGTCGAAGTTTCAAAAGTTTGACTTTTAAAAAAATGTTGGAACTACATTATCGAACGGAGGGAGTAGCTCTTTCTCTTTCTCTCTGCTATCTCTCACGGGCCTCCCCTCTCACACGAACACTCTATACCGACGGATTATATGCTCACTGTGACAACGTATAGCTCTGTATATTGTTTAGTTGACTGGTCAACCAGTCCACATGCAGCCTTGTCAGCTTGTGTTCTGCATCTTCGTGTGCTGGCCCATGTGGCAGTGGGTGAAAATAGGTAAACTAGAGGCCCATCTGACACGCGGTGAAGTAAGCAAAGTTCAAACCACTCGGGGTAGCACCCCGCACGCTAGTAAATTGAGGGTGCATTGAGGACACACTTCTTCCGTGTGGAGGACGCACTTGCACACAATTCACCACTGTGCGGCGGCATGCACAGAAGGACGCACTCGCGCACACCCAGCACACAACACCCACTAGCACACGTGTACACCGGTGTTGCCGCCGGTTGAGATGGACGGCGAGGCAGCCAAAAAGCGGAGGCGGCTCGAGCCAAAACTGCATCCGGCGAGCCTGGGCTTCATTAGCAGCCTCCCCGACGACATGCTGCTCGTCATCATCGGCCTCCTCCCCACCAAATCTGTCGTGCGGACCGCCTTGCTCTCCCGGTGGTGGCGCCCCCTCTGGCGCCGCGTCCCCTCAACCTCACCGTCGACAGCTGCCTCTGCGACAGGGATTGCAAACGCATGGCCGCAGTCTCCAAGATCCTTTCATCGCACCTTTGGCCAGCCAGACACCTTGACATCCGCATGTTCAATACCAACTGCAAGGTCCTACGCAAGTTCGACTAGTGGTTCTTATCCCCCGCCCTAGATCAGCTCGAGGAGCTCAGCTTTGAAGCTGGACGATTCACTCTCTGCCACTGTCCGCGCTCTGCCTTGCGCCAACGCTGTGTCGTGCCAGCTTCAGCTCCTGCTATCTTCCCCAGATTAATGTTGCACCCGCCCTTCTTCTCCCTCAACTCAAGCAGCTCGACCTCTTCGACGTTGTCATCTCGAAGAAGGCTATGGGTCACCTGCTCCGCATCTGTATTGCGCTTGAGTACCTTCGTCTCGAGCAGATCCACGGGTTCATTAGCCTCCACATCGCCTCGACGAATCTCTGATGGATTTATGTGTCTTGCTGGCCCCGCAACAAGACATCAATTGGGAAGAGATCACTCCAGCTGTTCCACATTATGGTCATTGAGAATGCGCCTTTCCTTGAGAGATTGCTTGTATCGGATCAAGAAGGTCCAAAAAAAATCAGGGTCACTGACGCGCCGAAATTGACAGCGTTGGTGCACTCGTCTGCCAAATTCTCCAAACTCTTTATTGGATCGGTAATCGTTCAGGTACATCACTCATCTTCTTCTCCGTCTTCTTGAAATTCACATTTTTAAGTTTCTTCTTGATATATATTTACGACCGTCTTCCAGAAAACGATTCCCACAAGCTTGAAGCAGTATATGCGCATAGTGAAGATCTTGGCAATAAAATCTATCGGCCCCAATCTGGATCAAGTTGTTGGATTCCTTATATGCTTTCCATGCACGGAGAAGCTACTCATCGAGGTGAAACTTCTTTCCTATTAGTAAAAAGTAATCACAATGTAGCTCAAATTTTTCGTAATTTTCCCAAATTACGATGACAAGTGTAGTGTTGAAAACTGCATCTACGCACTGCACCGAAAGAAATGTTTTTAGTATTTTTTCTCACGTGATCACCTGCGTCGTTTTGTTGTTGTACTACTATAGTAGCCTAGGCTAGTCATAGTGGAAAGTAACTTAGACTACTCCAGTAACTCTATGGTTACCCTAAGAGCAAGTACTACCTCCGTCCTGGTTTACTCTTCCTATTTTGTAGTATCAAAATTTGACCATAGATTTAACTAACAAAATGTTAATGCATGTCACTAAGAACTATATCGTTGGATTCGTATTTGAACATAATTTCAAATGGTTTAATTTGTAGTGACATGCATTGGCATTTTCTTAAATAATTATATGGTCAAAATTTTATACTAAATAAGAGGTAGTAGAAAAGTGGGCTATAACCGTCCTCCACTATGTAGGCCAAAACACGTGCCAAATTCACTTGTGATGCATTTGGCATCGATGCCCCTCCATTGCTCACCTGGTGCCCCAATCTGGATCACCTACTTTGCTCCGGTGCCAAATTAATTCACGCAATGAAAAACACTTGTGTGGGAGAGAGAGAGAGGACTGAGGCAATAAAAAAACACTTGTTTGGGAGAGTGAGAGGCTGGTGTAGTTGGTATGATTGATTATACATGTGGGTATGTGTGCACAGCGGTGCCAACTCTCTCGCATCGCGAGAGCAGTGCCAAAACCTTTTGATTTGACATCGATGCGTATTATGTGGCATACTTTGCGAAATATGGCATCGGCCACATAGTGGAAGGCAACAAATGACCAAGCTCTTCACATACTCCTAGGTAAATGAGAGGAAAGAGAAAGAGATAGAGATAGAGAGAGAGAGAGAGTGAAAAAATATCACTAGCCAGCCAACCCTATCGTATGAGCGAATGATATTGGTACCTCTTCATGACACGGCAATCTTATACATCCAGCAGCTCTAATATGTTCTCTTCTTTTGCAGATAAAAATAGACCCGAAAGTGAAAATATGCTGCACTATAACAATCTCATCGAATGCCTTGATCTCCATCTTACAGAAATTGATTTGATCGACTATCGAGGCAGCACATCTGAGATTAAATTGGCCAGGTTCTGTGTTCTGGAGGCAAGTGTTCTCAAGGTAATGAGCTTTGGCATTCTCTGGCACAACAATGAATGGCATGTTGATCACCGCAAGCGTCTAAGCCTAAATGACAAAGTCTCAGTAGAAGCTGAATTTGTTTTTGAAACATCAAGTGGCCAGAGACTCGAAAACTTATTTGCCTATTAGTGACTTGTCAGGGCGGTGGATTTTAGTTTGTACGATAATGCTGGATCCACCTAAAGTAACGAAAGTTCTTACGTAAACTTCCTAGTAATTCCCTCTTCGTAGGTGCAGCATTACTCCTAACATTTGTAATATCAGTTTGAAACTTGTAATATTGCCGTGTCCTATTCCTGCATTTTCAAAATCCTGCGAATCAAACAGGTCCTGAGTTGGTGATGATGTTGTGCCTGACATCTTTCACCAATAGCCGTCGGATCTAGAACTGAAGCATACAAACCAAACTTCTCCAGTTTTGCAAAAAGATGCCCGCACTTGTTCCCTAGTTACAAACAACTCCTTGTCTCTCACAATCAGCCTTATCTCCTCCCCACCACATCTAGAAGGCCATGGAAAAATCTGGCGTGATGGCTGCTGTTGGCGCCGTCTACCCCCCAATCTTGGTGTTCCATGCAATGCACGGGCATCTACGCACGGGAAATTATGTCGAACACGGCTAGTTGTAAGCAGGCTAGGTCTACAGCCATGATGATAGTGACTGCAGACAGTGAGGCTGACTATGGTATGCTGAACACGGCGCCTATACTCAGGTGTCATCTCCGACGTAGGGTCTTGTCACTTCACTGTGAGGAGTAGCACGTGATAATTTGACCAACGGGTAGTACAGTGCTACTACATTGGTAGTACTACTACTACTAGTACTAACACCACCGCCTGGATTTAGTAGTACTACCACGTCCATCTGGATTTAGTATTTGACTAGCAATATCCAGTAATGCATGTCACAAAAAATGTACTACTCCCTCTGTAAATAAATACATGGTGTATTGTATTATTCCTATCGGCAATATAACTTAATGTATTTTCGCTACTTAATAGGATTACATGCAATTAACTAACCATTGCATGTGATGTTTGGTAGTCTCAAGTCATTGAAAGCATGCACGGGCACGGAGGGGGACGCAGCTTCATTGACATACTGCACCTGCCTTTGGGTCTATGACACGTGGGCCCAACGGGTGGCTGGCCAACCTGTCATACAGCCAAAGGCAGGTGCAGTAGAGGGGCGAGGAGTAGATGGCCAACACACACGTGAATTCAACGCAGTCTGCACTTCTCATATAAAGGCTCCCGCCAGTCCAATCTACGAAATCCTACACACCTACGCACCCAAGGGAAAGAGTGATCACTCCAATCGCAAGATCAGTTGACTAGAAGCTAGACCCATGGAGGCAATGAGCGTGAGCACAGCCGGCTGTGCCAGATGGTCCACGACGCCGGCCTGTGGCTCGGCACCGAGGAATGTCTCCAGGTAGTGCTTGAGGCCGCCAGGGCGAGGGCCGCTTGGACGACAGTTTCGTATCCTTGTTCGACGAGTTCACTGTCGTCAAGAAGCTCGCGGACGACCTTGACGTACGCCTCTAACCCACGCGCCCAGGCTATGCGATGCCTGCCACCCTCAACGGCCTCTATGGTGACAACCTCTTCGACGCATTGGTGGCTCTGCGACTGCCAGCCGTCGCGCCGGAGAATGTCCACCTCGAGGTCGCACTCGCCGCGCAGAGCCTGGCGCGGCAAGACACCATCTACATAATCACCCACGTCTACGCGGAAATCATCCACAAGGACTACTACATGCAAGAGGAGGACGATAGGACGCTGGCCTTCTTAGAATGCAAGGCAACCTTGGACGGCATTGTTCAGAAGCACGTTGAGCTTGCCGCCAACACCGCTGCTCCTCACACGTCGGTTGGTGACCCGGTGCACTAGGGCGTGAGGATGTCGTTGATAGATCCGTATGTATCTCTATCTTTCCGTCAAATCCATGTAGTAGTATATGGTACTACTAGTAATTATCTTAGCTTTTGCGTCAACTTCATAATTTTCCTACATACTCCATGCATGAACCACACCAGAACCAAACTTCTCATTACTCTAGGGAAAATCTTTATTTCTATCTATCGGTCGCGCCATGGAGCAGAACTAAATTTTACAAGTTACAAGTTCAAAAGGAAAAGTCTGCCGTGTTCGCGTCGCACCCCCACACGGTTAGTCCGGCACGCCGCTCAAGGGGGAATGCGTGTTGTGTTGCATTTTCACTTACAAGTGGGACCGTAGTTGAGCAAACCGACTATGGCAAACCCCCACCCCGCCCACCGCACGATGGCTGAGAAAACAGGAGGGAGAAGAGATGGTTGTAGCCAATGTTGAGGATATCGCTTATCGTTATCATCTCGGTCAGCTGGGGATTAGAGATTAATCGGAAATCGGCCGATTAATCGATTTTATCGGTCGACTATTAATCGGCCATTTTTTTCAAATCCCAGGTTCCCAACACTAAAATATGTTATATTCAACACCAAAACAATATAGGACAGAAGTTTTACCTTGAATCCTAGCCTTTGAATCCTGATATAACGACGAACAAAATAGAAAAACATTACATAATGCGTTACAAGGTCCACAAAACACAAATAATCATAGTTCTTGCAAACATAGTGCTACGAATAGGCCCGATTTATCGGTAGATTCCCGATAAATCGCTTGTCATAGCGATAAATCGGCCCAAACGATAAATGATGAAGATAAGGCATAATCTTATCGGTCACCCCAAGAGTAGCGATAAATCGGACGATAAATCGCTGAATCGGAAGATTTCTTGAACAGCGGTTGTAGCACGGACTCCAAGAAAATTGGTGTCGGATGGGACTCGTGTGGGTGGCATGTGCCGTACTGCTAGACATGAATGCTAGTTATGGCCCATGCCACCCCAGTATATCGAGGTGCTGGTTACGTAGAACAAATTTCCTGGAGTCCATGCTCAGCCCTCCTCTATCTCTCTTCTCAGCCAGCCAGCAGACGCGTGGAGCCCATCGTCTTTTTGCTCATATGCGGTCCCACATGTCAGTGAAAACGCAAGAGGACCCACTGAACCTGCACATCTTTTAGCTCGACGTGCTGGTGATGAAAACAAATCCAATAAAGATCTTTGGTGGCCACTTTTGGAGTTACTCAAGAGTAGTAAGATTCTATTTACAGTTTAGCCCAAGATGCACATCACGTGGCTTCAACTACCACTCTATTTTCTTGCATGACACGACCTGGATGATGTATGTCCCACGCGTCGGCAAAAGGAGGAAGAACTTGACCAAATCTTCGGTTGTGCTCTCGGATTAGACTAGTTGTGCTAACTTAAAATTTTATTGTGTAGAATGGATGCAAGTTTTGGTAATGGGAAGAAGAGTACAACGATATATTGATAGAGCGCAATTTAGTAGATGTTCTAGCACTTTTAGCTAGCATAGAGGCTAGAGATGAGACTAGTGCACTTGTTGATAGAATAGAGGCTAGACACGTCTACTTCTTTACACTCGAAGATGAAAGAAGCACGCAGGATCGAGCTTTCGTAGATCAACAATGAATGTATCGAGAAGGCACTAATCCAACTTACAGGAGCAGTTATGGAAGTTGGATATCTTCTAAAATGTATTCTTTTGGTTCTTGTTTTTCTAGTCAAAATTTTGGTGATGTATTTTCATGTACCAAAAAATCAATGATGCAAAAAAGATATGTGTTTGCAAAGAAAAATGTATGTGGTCGGGATGCGTCCACGCGTTCGGCGCACGGCCACCGCATCCGAGAAATGGCCCGGACACGACCCCATTGCCCTACCCAAACGGACAGAATCCGGGAAAAACGGAGGTCCGTTTGGGGTCGTGCGTTAGAGTTGGCCTTACAGGTGGGACCACAGTTGAGGAAACCGACTATCGGCAAACCTCCATCTCGCCCGCCGCGCGATGGCTGAGTTAGAGAAGCCATGAGGTTGAAGAGATTGATGTAGCACGAACTCCAACAAATATGGTGTCAGATGAAAGTCGTGCTGGTGGCGTGTGTCGTACTCCTGGACGTGAATGCTTGTTCTGGCGCATGCCACCCTACTACTCCTACTACTTATAGTAGTAGTATCGAGGATTTGAGGTGCTGGTTATGTACATCGAACACATTAACATATGGCCCACCTCACACTGTGACCATATTTCCTGGAGTCTGTGCTAGGTAAAAAAGTGTTATTTGTGAGGATGGGTGGCTGGTCTCATGTTTAAAACTTGTTGTATTACGTACGTAGACGTAGAGATAGTGCAGCATGTGAAGCTAGTACAAATAGTGTACTATTGTTGATTGGCCTCATCCGATAACCTGTTGCAATGCACATACAATTATGTATTCGGAAAATATATATTTTTCCTCATTGCAGCACCCACTCAGAGAAGCGGCTCGAAAGCCATTCATAAATTTAGTAAGTTTATCACAGGCATATCATTTTATTACCTACAACAGGTCATCAACCCACAACGACAACGAGGATACATTATAAATACTAAAGTTTTCATCACACAACAAATAACAAGCAATGAAATGAACTTCAACTCAAGCAATCATCAGCGTTGCAAACGCTTGCTTTGAACCACAAGTGATTCTCTGGGAAGGGCCAGCTAGTGTCAATCTCGAGACCAACACAGGACTGATCATCCAAGCTGAAGCGGCCCAATGTCCAACGTATAGATGTAGTTGCTTCTCATAAATGGTAGTAACATTGTGTCAACAACAGTTGGATCGCCTTTCACTATCATTGGATAGTTTTGTCCAAGGAAGAGCGAGTTTGCTCCAAGACTATCAATACTATACCAGGGAGAAGGTGTTGGCGCTAGCACACTAGTATCCATCCCGAATACCATGCAACGGGTGTTGGAATAGGTCCGGAGAGTGCGACCATGGGAGACAACACCTGCTCCCTCAGTAGTAACATCAGCAGTGGGCTGTATACAGACAAGAAGTGGCGATCCATTGGAATTAGTTGCTAGCTGCCAGTGAGCATATGGGCCCTGCTCGTCCTCATGCTCGTGATCATCACCATCGTCATCTCACCATTGGTTATAAAAAAAATTCAAGTATAGGTGGTGGAATGTTCACATGACCTTGGAAACACAAGAAGAAGGTTAATTAGTAGAGAATGGAAACTTGCTAACTTGCATGCATGTGGATGAAACAATTATAATTACGGTGCAAGACAAACATATCGAAACTACGAGGATCCCATGCAAAAACAGTTCCACGAGTGGTGGCAGCAAACACAAGACCCTCGTATTCAACTGCATCACAGTACACACCCGTGCATAGAAACTGATTTTTGAGCAATATCCATCCAGTCGAACCACGAAGGACGGCAACAAACTTGTCATAGATAGCAACAACTTGATAGTTCTTGTAATTCCAAGAGCGGTTGGGAACTCGAGAAATTGCTATCTTCCGTAGACGACAGTCACCATGATCATATTTGAACGTACGTAGATCATCTGTGTGCTCAACCTCAGGGCACTCAGAGATTTTTGGAAGTGGAATCCGCTGACGAGTGTACACATTCACAAGTTCCCACTCACAATTATACCGGATATAAACAACTCAATCTCCATTTGCGCCTGCCCAATCCTTGCCCTCAAGCGATGGCATCTTAACATCATACGTATCATTATCAAGCGGCTTCAACTTGCACAAGGTGAGGCTTCCCTCGTCCCCGCGCCAGTCAGCAGGGTCACGGCGAAGAAGATAGGGGATATCAAACCTCTCCTGGACCCTTGGGTTCCTTGTAATGATGTTATTAGTTGAGTCGAGAATGTTCTTGAACGAACCTGCCATGCTAGCCGAGGTGATGATGTCGCACCGATCAATGAATTCCCCCACCACTTCATCTTTCAGATCGGGGCAAGAATAACGGGTCCGTTTCCGGCTTGTTCCCTCCATGGAGAAGACGATCGAACAATGGCAGAAGGAAGGGTGAAGGCAAATGGAGAAGGGAGGAAGAGCGTGCGACAGCAGTTCCAAATCGAGAGGGAAAGGCGAAGAGTCGGTGGACGGTTGCCAGTTTGCCATGGTACACGAAGAGGCGGCCCGGCCTACACGTCCTTTCAGAAATTGTACAAAAGGACTCGCCGTCGTCTCACTGACATGTTGGAACGGGACCACATGTTAACGAAACATGGTGTGTAATTTCTCGTGCAAAATGCGATCTGGCCGTGTTGGGCCGAAGTGCCGCATTAGTTACCGACCTTTATTTTTTTAACATACAATCTGAGTGGATAGCTCCTGTGGTCATCACACGTGAAAGGATATATAGGTGGGCTAGGTGGGCAGGCGGCAACAATCTAAGTACTAAAAGAGTTGATCTCGAAAAAAGAGTTGATCCAATGCTTGGATTTGTTTGGATTTTCCAACTATGACCATTGGATAGAGTGAATCGATGGCTTACGTTCAAAGTTATTCACATACTATAGAATGGTATAGGAACATGGAAAGATTTGGTTGATTTTATATCGCTGAATAATATAAAATATTATGAGTGCAGACGCTCCACCCCGAGGTTTGTAGCTCCTTCTCAGTCGTCGGGAATCTATGTTCTTCCACTCTTTCGTTTAAGACATGAGCTTTGTTCATCCTATTGCCAGCACGCGGGACATCTATATGCCTCCATTTTACAAAATCATACTATATGGCTCCATGACACGCGGGACATCTAGCATCAAGGTGGCTGTCATGCAAGAAAATGGAGATATGCAATGCGTAAGTGAGTCGTGCACTTCGATGGCACCTAGTACTACGCAATATTTTTTTTCTCCTCGATGGCACGTGCATAGTGCACGTACTCAATGACAGAGAATGGGATGGTAGCCATGGACATGGTCGGCCCTTTTTGAAGAAAGTACTAATAAATACGTAACTTTGATGTGTCCCGTCAACTCGCAGAACGCGAGAAGCTTGCTTACTACGCCTTCTCCCTCGCCAATGCGTGCGCGGTGGCTTGCATCATGAGGAGAAACTTTTGCTTAAAAGCGGTGGACGTGCAACAGTTCATTTGGTATCAGATTGCCTGAAGTAGTACCATCATTATTGTTCGACTTCCGGAAGAGGAGAAGGGCCAAGCGGAAGGTCACCTACTAACCTACATTACTACTATAGCCAAAGCTGGTCCACCTTTTTAGAGCATGGTTAATTAATATACGCGGCTCTTGCAGCGGCACATAATTTAGATCAAGTACTCTCTTCGTAGGATCAAAGGAAGTGAAACAAAAGTTGGAGTGGATGCTAGGTTGCCAATTAAAACATGATTACATAGGAAAAAATCCTATAGCATTCTATCCTATGAATCAAACAACCAATGTAGGAAAATTATGAGGGGGGTCTCTCCAACAGTGTTCCTCGGCTCGCACCTAGCATCACGGTGGTCGAACTTGGAGTCATTCATCTGGTACACGGGACCATATCTCAACGAAACATGGTGTGTAATTTCTCGTGCAAAATGTGATATGGCCGCGTTGGCCCGAAGTGTCGTATTATTTCTCGACTTTATTTTTTTAATAGCGTGCCGTTCTATTTTGAAGCACGACTAACTGGTACTGTTTGCAGAGAAAATATAAACTACTCTACCACTACTCCACCTCTAGTACTAGTAGTATAAAAAAGATATATAGGCTGGAGCTTCAGAGCTTTCTTGCTAAGGGTTGCCCACTTGCTTCTCACACTATCACCCTCTCTCCAGATCTAAAAAGACGGCCTCTCTCTCCCTCCTCACCGGTGGTCACAGATCCATCGGGGAAGAAAAGGACGTGCAACGTTGACGTACTCGTCGTCGGCGAGCGAGGTCACGCATTGATGACAAGGTCGTCCTCTTAGACAAGCGCCCGCGCGGGATGGCCTCCGTCCCCAAGCTCGCTGAAGTTGTGCGTGCGGAGGATGACGACCACGAGCGAAGCCACTTCCCGCCGACCCTCAGGTATGCTACCTCTTTTCGAACCATACCCTTGTTCTATTGCCCTATCTGCCACGTCGCTGCATGTGGATCTTTTTCCACTCCACCATCTTCCCAATTTGCTATCCTCTGCTCTACTGGTCACGCAGACAAAAACCTTAATTTGCGCTATTAAAGGAAACCCTACTTCATGCAGACTAATCCATGTCTAGGTTGAATAAGGAAATGAAGGGAGACTGTACTGTCCAAGAGAGTAGGCATCGAACCCGCATCTAGGTTGAAAAGGGGAAAATCAGTAGCTAAGGAACGAGTCTCGTGTCTCTTGGTTGAAGGAGGGTAAAAAGGCATGACAACGCAATAGAGAATGACCAGGTCGATCGGTTTGTTGTCCTCACATAGGAAAAAGGTGGCTAAACATAACAAAAATTGGATGTAATCCACATATGATGCCTGGATATTTGTTGCTCTGGGCAACCATACCTCCCTCACCACTCTATGCGTCCGTGGAGGTACATCGTACTGGTGCGCCCACTGTCCGAATGGGTCTCCCATGCTATTATTTCCACTTTTTTTATGTTAGTATAACGCCAGCGCTAAAGTCAACCAATGTGTCGGTATCCTGGGAACCAGGGTATCCAGACTTGCCTGTCTGCGGGCCGCGACGCGCTCCTACCAGCTGATAGACCAGCTTCCCAAGACCCTCGCGAGGGGGCTAGGCCTCACGAGGAGAACGACATCGAGACTCCCTCAGGAGCAGCCTCGGCCAGTTAGCTCCAGAGGGGCAGAGAATCCAAGGCCAAGCCTGCCTCAGGAGGGGGCAGTGATGCAAGCAGTGACGCACCGCGCCAGCGGGTGCCGGTGCGTGCCAGCGGCGCAGTTGCCATTTTGGTGCAAAGGAGACAGCGTAGGCACAGGTTCCCGAGGAGCGGGACAAAGGTTTCCCCTTCGGTGCAACAAGACCGAAGACCGCAAGGACGACAGGTAGGATGTCACCATCGAGCCCAACACCGCGTCACCGCCTGATCCTTTTGCAGGCGAAGACCGCTTTTGTTAGGACAAGAACGTCCTTGTGTTCCCGCTCAAAATGGCCGTTGTGGGATCCCTTCCCGCCTAAACATTTCGAGGGAAGAGGACCCTGGCCTCCTATATAAGTAGCTAGGATCCCAACTATGGGGGTCAAGTCAATCAGATCCAGAAACTCGGACCTCGCACAAAGGAGCAAGAACCCTTGCCTCCTGACCCTCCTGAGCTCTCCTCCTGACCTCAGGAACCAGTATATTCGTCCATATTCAAGCCCTCCCGAGGTCAATCCACAAAAGCAGGAAGTAAGGTTTTACACCGCAAGGTGGCCCGAACCTAGGTAAACTCTTGTGTGATTTAGTTGTTGTTCGCTTGAATCTCTTCACTCGACGAGGGCGAGTCGCTAGGTAGACGTGAGTGGGAGAGATCTTCGTTCACGCCCCTATGATCGAACTTCTTGGGTTTGCGGAGCCCGTAATCTGACATTTGGCGCGCCAGGTAGGGGGCGTGTCGACATCTCGACTCTCGACGACCTCGTCCCTCTCTCGTCGTCGACTTCGCTCCACTACCATGGTGGACACACGCCGAGCACGCGCCGCCCGCCGCGCCGCAAACGTCGCTCAGACGGCGCCCGCTGGAAACGGTGTGTTGCTCCGCCCCAACTCACCGGTCGCCAACGCCGCCACCGACCCGGCCGTCCACGAGCAGTAGGACTCGTCGCTGCCGTTGTCCGTGCGGCGCGATGGCTGCACGGCGACGCCTTCACCCTCGGCGGCTGCGGCGTCGTCCTCGTTGATCCGCCGTGGGCCGGTCCACCAGCAGCCTGCGCTATTGATGGTGCGGGAGCTCCTGCGCTATCGCCCGGTGGACGACCTCTACGACGAGTGGCTCCACCGCATCACCGAGCTCGTCAACGCCGCCGGGGAGGTACCTGCACCAACTCAGTCCGCCCGTCCCCCGTCACCCATGGCGGGGAACGAGGGCCACGGTGTCCTGGCTCCACCTCCACTCTACGGTGCCGTCCAGGAGGTCAGGCGCGAGGCTCCGCGGCGTGAGCCGCCCCGCAGGGCCCATGCGCGCGACGAGGAGAGCTGCCAGGTGATCCCGCATCTCCATGCAGGAGCTCGCGAGCCCCCTGTCTCGCAGCACCAAGACCGCGCACCACAGGAGGTGGTGGTGCCAGCGCCCCAAGAACCAGCACCGCAGGCGCAGGGGGCGCCTACAATCATGAGTGTGGCTGGATGTTGCGCCTTAGCTCCCGAGCTTAGGCGCCTCGTCTGGCCCGGCAAGTTCAAGCCAGATCTGTCTCCGCGCTACGATGGCACCACTGATACGTCTCAAACGTATCTACTTTTCCAAACACTTTTGATATTGTTTTGACCTCATTCTTGCATGATTTGGACTAAACTAACCCGGACTGACGCTGTTTTCAGCAGAGCTGCCTGTATGTTTTATTTGTGTGCAGGAAAACGGATTTTTAACTATCTCAGAAAAATCCACGAAAAATCCACGCACCCGAAGAAACCAAATACCAGAAGTGAGGCCAGAGGGGGGCCAGGGGGTGCCCAGGCGCCCTGTGGGCGCCCCCCCCCCCCCCCCCG
>LR738710.1:754210959-754249865 GCA_902687465.1 Secale cereale
GCCGCGCCGGGGGGGCGTCTGGGTGGGGCCCACACCCCCTGGTGCCCTACTTTAGCCCGTATTTTTTCCTCCGACGCAGAAACCCCAGATCGGAAGTCCTTTCGCTATTTTTCGTCGCGGAGCCGCCGCCACCCTCTGTTCTTCTTCGGGAGGGCTATCTGGAGGCTGATTTGGCCTCCGGAGAGGGGAGATCGTCGCCATCGTCATCATCATCACCACTCCATCATCCGTCCATGACTTCCCCCTTCATGTGTGAGTAATTCCCTTGCTGTAGGGGAAGGGGATGGTAGGGATTGGATGAGTTAGATCATGTAATAGTTCGTCAGATTGTTGGGGGCATGTTGCCTATCATCTAGTATGGTGTTTATCATCTTTGCTCAACTTGTTATTCTTAATGCTTGACACTTAGGGCCCGAGTGCCATGATTTCAGATCTGAACCATATGTGTTTGCATGAATATATTTGTGTTCTTGATCCTATCTATGAGTTGTATGCACCTGTTACGGTTCGGAACCGGCGATCCCAAAGGTGACAGCTTGGGACACTAAAGGGGATGGTCTGTAGTTTGAGGATTACATGTATCCATTGAGTTCATTGCTTTGTTCCGGTGCTCTTTGACAGGAGCACCTTAATATCCATTAGTTCCTTTTGGCCCCGTTCGTAGCGGGATGGTAGGACAAAAGATGTTGTGCAAGTTCTTATTGCAAGCACGTACAACTACCTACGGGATACATGCCTAATGTTTGATATTTGCCTAGATGATCATTACTTTTCCGTGTGCCGTGCCTCGAGTTAGAAACTATCTCATCCATGCAACGCCCAACCATCCATCTCCCTAGCCTACAGTATTTTAAACCTTGCTTGTCACTAGTTGCTACTTTTGCCATTTACTACTGCTATTTACTTTTGCTGTTTACTTTTACTATTACTATCATCACTATCATATCACTGTTACCACTTATCTTTTGTTGCAAGTTAGTATATTTCAGGTGCGGTTGAATTGACAACTCAACTGTTAAAGCTTATAAATATTGTTTGGCTCCCCGTGTGTCGAATCAATAAATTGGGTTATTCTTACCCGTGAAGACTATCTCGATCCCTTACGGTTGAGGGCTATCAAGTACCGTTTTCTGGCGCCGTTGCCGGGGAGCATAGCAATATTTACAAGTCTACTTGAGGTATCCTACTGTTGGGGAACGTAGTATTTTAAAATTTTCCTACGATCACGCAAGATCTATCTACCAGATGCATAGCAACGAGAGGGAAGAGTGTGTCTACGTACCCTCGTAGACCGGAAGCGGAAGCGTCAAGTGACACGGTTGATGTAGTCGAACTTCTTCGCGATTCAACCGATCAAGCACCGAACGTACGGCACCTCCGCGTTCAGCACACATTCAGCTTGATGACGTCCCATGAGCTCTTGATCCAGTTGAGCTTCACGGGAGAGTTTCGTCAGCACGACGGCGTGGTGACGGATATGATGTATTCACCGGCGCAGGGCTTCGCCTAAGCACTGCAACGGTATGACCGAGGTGTGTTTCTGTGGAGGGGGGCACCGTACACGGCTGGAACAATTCAACTTGTGTGTCTTTGGGTGCCCCCCTGCCCCCGTATATAAAGGAGAAAGGGGGGAGGCCGGCCGGCCCCTCTATGGTGCGGCTAGGGTGCAATCCTACTAGGAATAGGATTGCAATCCTATTCCTAGTAGGAACTACCAAAGAAGGAAGAGAGGGAAAGGAAAAGAAGGAGAGGTGGCGCCCCCCAATCCTAGTCCAACTAGGAACCCTAGGTGGGGCGCCGGCCAGCCCCTATGGGCTGCCTCTCTCTTTTCCACAAGGCCCACTATGGACCATCCCCTCTCGTAGGGGGTTCCGGTAACCCCCTCCGGCAATCCCGTTAAATCCGAAACTTTTCCGGAACACTTCCGGTGTCCGAATATAGTCATCTAATATATCAATCTTTATGTCTCGGACATTCCGAGACTCCTCGTCATGTCCGTGATCTCATCCGGGACTCCGAACTACCTTTGGTACATCAAAACTCATAAACTCATAATACCGATCGTCATCAAACGTTAAGCGTGCGGACCCTACGGGTTCGAGAACTATGTAGACATGACCGAGACTCATCTCCGGTCAATAACCAATAGCGGAACCTGGATGATCATATTGGCTCCTACATATTCTACGAAGATCTTTTATCGGTCAGAACCGCATAACAACATACGTTGTTCCTTTTGTCATCGGTATGTTACTTGTCCGAGATTCGATCGTCGGTATCTCCATACCTAGTTCAATCTCGTTACCGGCAAGTCTCTTTACTCGTACCGTAACACATCATCTCGTGACTAACTCATTAGTATTTTGCTTGCAAGGCTTATTGTGATGTGTGTTACCGAGAGGGCCCAGAGATACCTCTCCGACACTCGGAGTGACAAATCCTAATCTTGATCTATGCCAACACCACGAATACTTTCGGAGACACCTGTAGAGCATCTTTATGATCACCCAGTTACGTTGTGACGTTTGATAGCACACAAGGTGTTCCTACAGTATTCGGGAGTTGCATAATCTCATAGTCATTGGAACATGTATAAGTCATGAAGAAAGCAATAGCAGTAAAACTAAACGATCATAATGCTATGCTAACGGATGGGTCTTGTCCATCACATCATTCTCCTAATGACGTGATCCCATTGATCAAATGACAACTCATGTCTATGGCTAGGAAACATAACCATCTTTGATCAATGAGCTAGTCTAGTAGAGGCATACTAGGGACATACTGTTTTGTCTATGTATTCACACATGTACTAAGTTTCCGGTTAATACAATTCTAGCATGAATAAAAGACATTTATCATGATATAAGGAAATACAAATAACATCTTTATTATTGCCTCTAGGGCATATTTCCTTCAGTCTCCCACTTGCACTAGAGTCAATAATCTAGCTCACATCGCCATGTGATTTAATACCGATAGTTCACATCGTTATGTGAATAACACCCATAGTTCACATCGCCATGTGACCAACACCCAAAGGGTTTACTAGAGTCAATAATCTAGTTCACATCGCTATGTGATTAATACCCAAGAGTAATAAGGTGTGATCATGTTTTGCTTGTGAGAGAAGTTTAGCCAACGGGTCTGTCACATTCAGATCCGTATGTATTTTGCAAATTTCTATGTCTACAATGCTCTGCATAGAGCTACTCTAGCTAATTGCTCCCACTTTCAATACGCATCCAGATTGATACTTAGAGTCATCTGGATTTAGTGTCAAAGCTTGCATCGGCGTAACCCTTTACGACGAACTCTTTATCACCTCCATAATCGAGAAACATTTCCTTAGTCATCCAGTTACTAAGGATAATTTTGACCGCTGTACAGTGATCTACTCCTGGATCACTATTGTACCCCCTTGACAAACTCATGGCAAGGTGCACAACATGTTTGGTACACAGCATGGCATACTTTATAGAACCTATGGCTGAGGCATAGGGAATGACTTTCATTCTCTCTATATTTTTCTGCCGTGGTCTGGCTTTGAGTCTTACTCAACTTCACACCTTACAAGTCAGGCAAGAACTCCTTCTTTGACTGATCCATTTTGAACTACTTCAAAATCTTATCAAGGTATGTACTCATCGAAAGTCTTATCAAGCGTCTTGATCTATCTCTATAGATCTTGATGCCTAATATGTAAGCAGCTTCACCAAGGTCTTTCTTTGAAAAACTCCTTTCAAACACTCCTTTATGCTTTCCAGAAAATTCTACATCATTTCCGATCGACAATATGTCATTCACATATACTTATCAGAAAGGTTGTAGTGCTCCCACTCACTTCTTGTAAATACAGGCTTCACCGCAAGTCTGTATAAATCTATATGCTTTGATCAACTTATCAAAGCGTATATTCCAACTCCGAGATGCTTGCACCAGTCCATAGATGGATCGCTGGAGCTTGCATACTTTGTTAGCACCTTTTGGATCAACAAAACCTTCTGGTTGCATCATATACAACTCTTCTTTGAGATATCCATTCAGGAATGCAGTTTTGACATCCATTTGCCAGATTTCATAATCATAAAATGCGGCAATTGCTAACATGATTCGGACAGACTTAAGCATCGCTACAGGTGAGAAAGTCTCATCGTAGTCAACTCCTTGAACTTGTCGAAAACCTTTCGCAACAAGTCGAGCTTTGTAAACAGTAACATTACCGTCTGCGTCGGTCTTCCTCTTGAAGATCCATTTATTTTCGATGGCCTGCCGATCATCGGGCAAGTCAACCAAAGTCCACACTTTGTTCTCATACATGGATCCCATCTCAGATTTCATGGCTTCAAGCCATTTTGCGGAATCTGGGCTCATCATCGCTTCCTCATAGTTCGTAGGTTCATCATGGTCTAGTAACATGATTTCCAGAACTGGGTTGCCGTACCACTCTGGTGCGGAACGTACTCTGGTTGATCTACGACGTTCAGCAGAAACTTGATCCAAAGTTTCATGATCATTATCATTAACTTCCTCACTGATTGGTGTAGGAATCACTGGAACAATTTTCTGTGATGTACTACTTTCCAATCCGGGAGAAGGTACTATTACCTCATCAAGTTCTACTTTCCTCCCACTCACTTCTTTCGAGAGAAACTCCTTCTCTAGAAAGGATCCATTTTTAGCAACGAATATCTTGCCTTCGGATCTGTGATAGAAGGTGTACCCAACAGTCTCTTTTGGGTATAAGTCATAGTCATAGGAACATGTATAAGTCATGAAGAAAGCAATAGCAGTAAAACTAAACGATCATAGTGCTATGCTAACGGATGGGTCTTGTCCATCACATCATTCTCCTAATGATGTGATCCCGTTGATCAAATGACAACTCATGTCTATGGCTAGGAAACATAACCATCTTTGATCAATGAGCTAGTCTAGTAGAGGCATACTAGGGACATATTGTTTTGTCTATGTATCCACACATGTACTAAGTTTCCGGTTAATACAATTCTAGCATGAATAATAAACATTTATCATGATATAAGGAAATATAAATAACAACTTTATTATTGCCTCTAGGGCATATTTCCTTCAGTCTCCCACTTGCACTAGAGTCAATAATCTAGCTCACATCGCCATGTGATTTAATACCGATAGTTCACATCGTTATGTGAATAACACACATAGTTCACATCGCCATGTGACCAACACCCAAAGGGTTTACTAGAGTCAATAATCTAGTTCACATCGCTATGTGATTAATACCCAAGAGTAATAAGGTGTGATCATGTTTTGCTTGTGAGAGAAGTTTAGTCAACGGGTCTGTCACATTCAGATCCGTATGTATTTCGCAAATTTCTATGTCTACAATGCTCTGCATGGAGCTACTCTAGCTAATTGCTCCCACTTTCAATACGCATCCAGATTGATACTTAGAGTCATCTGGATTTAGTGTCAAAGCTTGCATCGGCGTAACCCTTTACGACGAACTCTTTATCACCTCCATAATCGAGAAACATTTCCTTAGTCATCCAGTTACTAAGGATAATTTTGACCGCTGTTCAGTGATCTACTCCTGGATCACTATTGTACCCCCTTGACAAACTCATGGCAAGGTACACAACATGTTTGGTACACAGCATGGCATACTTTATAGAACCTATGGCTGAGGCATAGGGAATGACTTTCATTCTCTCTATATTTTTCTGTCGTGGTCTGGCTTTGAGTCTTACTCAACTTCACACCTTACAAGTCAGGCAAGAACTCCTTCTTTGACTGATCCATTTTGAACTGCTTCAAAATCTTATCAAGGTATGTACTCATTGAAAGTCTTATCAAGCGTCTTGATCTATCTCTATAGATCTTGATGCCCAATATGTAAGCAGCTTCACCAAGGTCTTTCTTTGAAAAACTCCTTTCAAACACTCCTTTATGCTTTCCAGAAAATTCTACATCATTTCCGATCGACAATATGTCATTCACATATACTTATCAGAAAGGTTGTAGTGCTCCCACTCACTTCTTGTAAATACAGGCTTCACCGCAAGTCTGTATAAATCTATATGCTTTGATCAACTTATCAAAGCGTATATTCCAACTCCGAGATGCTTGCACCAGTCCATAGATGGATCGCTGGAGCTTGCATACTTTGTTAGAACCTTTTGGATCGAACAAACCTTCTGGTTGCATCATATACAACTCTTCTTTGAGATATCCATTCAGGAATGCAGTTTTGACATCCATTTGCCAGATTTCATAATCATAAAATGCGGCAATTGCTAACATGATTCGGACAGACTTAAGCATCGCTACAGGTGAGAAAGTCTCATCGTAGTCAACTCCTTGAACTTGTTGAAACCCTTTTGCAACAAGTCGAGCTTTGTAGACAGTAACATTACCGTCTGCGTCGGTCTTCCTCTTGAAGATCCATTTATTTTCGATGGCTTGCCGATCATCGGGCAAGTCAACCAAAGTCCATACTTTGTTCTAATACATGGATCCCATCTCAGATTTCATAGTCTCAAGCCATTTTGCGGAATATGGGCTCATCATCGCTTCCTCATAGTTCGTAGGTTCATCATGGTCTAGTAACATGACTTCCATAACTGGGTTGCCGTACCACTCTGGTGCAGAACGAACTCTGGTCGATCTACGAAGTTCAGCAGAAACTTGATCTGAAGTTTCATGATCATCATCATTAGCTTCCTCACTAATTGGTTAGGAATCACTGGAACGAGTTTCTGTGATGTACTACCTTTCCAATTCGGGAGAAGGTACAATTACCTCATCAAGTTCTACTTTCCTCCCACTCACTTCTTTCGAGAGAAACTCCTTCTCTAGAAAGGATCCACTCTTAGCAACAAAGACCTTGCCTTAGGATCTGTGATAGAAGGTGTACCCAACAGTTTCTTTTTGGGTATCCTATGAAGATTTACTTCTCCGATTTGGGTTCGAGCTTATCATGTTGAAACTTTTTCACATAAGCATCGCAGTGCCAAACTTAAAGAAATGACAGCTTAGGATTCTCGTCAAACCACAGTTCATACGGTGTCATCTCCACGGATTTAGATGGTGCCCTATTTAACGTGAATGTAGTTGTCTCTAATGCATAACCCCAAAAGCGATAGTAGTAGATCGGTAAGAGACATCACTGATCGCACCATATTTAATAAAGTACGGTTATGATTTTCGGACACACCATTACACTATGGTGTTCCAGATGGCGTGAGTAGTGAAACTATTTCACATTGTTTTTACTGAAGGCCAAACTCGCTAACTCAAATATTTTACCTCTACGATCATATCGTAGAAACTCTTATTTTCTTGTTACGATGATTCTCCACTTCACTCTGAAATTCTTTGAACTTTTCAAATGTTTCAGACTTGTGCTTCATTAAGTAGATATACCCACATCTGCTCAAATCATCAGTGAAGGTCAGAAAATAACGATACCCGCCGTGAGCTTCAACACTCATTGGTCCGCATACATCAGTATGTATGATTTCCAACAACTCTGTTGCTCGCTCCATAGTTCCGGAGAACGGAGTTTTAGTCATCTTGCCCATGAGGCATGGTTCGCAAGCACCAAGTGATTCATAATCAAGTGATTCCAAAAGTCCATCACTATGGAGTTTCTTCATGCGCTTTACACCAATATGACCCAAACGGCAGTGCCACAAATAAGTTGCACTATCATTATTAACCTTGCATCTTTTGGTTTCAATATTATGAATATGTGTATCACCACGATCGAGATCCAACAAACCATTTTCATTGGGTGTATGACCATAGAAGGTTTTATTCATGTAAACAGAACAACAATTATTCTCTAACTTACATGAATAACCGTATTGCAATAAACATGATCAAATCATATTCATGCTCAACACCAAATAACACTTTTTTAGGTTCAACACTAATCCCGAAAGTATAGGGAGTGTGCGATGATGATCATATCAATCTTGGAACTACTTCCAATACTCATCGTCACTTCATCCTTTAACTAGTTTCTGTTCATTATGCAACTCCCATTTCGAGTTACTACTCTTTAGCAACTGAACCAATATCAAATACCGAGGGGTTGCTATGAACACTAGTAAAATACACATCAATAATCTGTATATCAAATATACCTTTGTTCACTTTGCCATCCTTCTTATCCGCCAAATATCTAGGGCAGTTCCACTTCTAGTGACCATTTCCTTTGTAGTAGAAGCACTTGTTTCAGGTTTGAGTTTAGCTTTGGGTTTCTTCACGGGAGTGACAACTTGCTTGTCATTCTTCTTGAAGTTCCCCTTCTATCCCTTTGCCCTTTACTTGAAACTAGTGGTCTGGTTAACCATCAACACTTGATGCTCTTTCTTGATTTCTACCTTCGCCGATTTCAGCATCGTGAAGAGCTCGGGAATTACTTTCGTCATCCCTTGCATATTATAGTTCATCACGAAGTTCTACTAACTTGGTGATAGTGTCTAGAGAACTTTGTCAATTACTATCTTATCTGGAAGATTAACTCCCACTTGATTCAAGCAATTGTACTACCCAGACAATCTGAGCACATGCTCGCTGGTTGAGCTATTCTCCTCCATCTTGTAGGCAAAGTACTGTCAGAGGTCTTATACCTCTCGACACGGGCATGAGTATGAAATACTAATTTCAACTCTTGGAACATCTCATATGCTCCGTGGCGTTTCAAAACGTTTTTGAAGTCCCGGTTATAAGCCGTAAAGCATGGTGCACTAAACTATCAAGTAGTCATCATATCGAGCTTTTGTCAAAACGATCATAACGTCTACATCTGCTCCTGCAATAGGTCTATCACCTAGCGGTGCATCAAGGACATAATTCTTCTGTGCAGCAATGAGGATAATCCTCAGATCACGGAACAATTCCGCATCATTGCTACTAACATATTTCAACTTGGTTTTCTCTAGGAACATATGAAAAATAAACGGGGAGCAACATCGCGAGCTATTGATCTACAACATAGATATGCTAATACTACCAGGACTAACTTCATGATAAATTAAAGTTCAATTTAATCATATTACTTAAGAACTCCCACTTAGATAGACATCCCTTCGGTCATCTAAATGATCACGTGATCCAAATCAACTAAACCATGTCCGATCATCACGTGAGATGGAGTAGTTTCAATGGTGAACATCTTATGTTGATCATATCTACTATATGATTCACGCTCGACCTTTCGGTCTCCAGTGTTCCGAGGCCATATCTGCATATGCTAGGCTCGTCAAGTTTAACCCGAGTATTCTGCGTGTGCAAAACTGGCTTACACCCGTTGTATTTGAACGTAGAGCTTATCACACCCGATCATCACGTGGTGTCTCGGCACGACGAACTTTCACAACGGTGCATACTCAAGGAGAACACTTATACCTTGAAATTTAGTAAGGGATCATCTTATAATGCTACCGTCGTTCTAAGCAAAATAAGAAGCATAATAAGATAAACATCACATGCAATCAAAATATGTGACATGATATGGCCATCATCATCTTGTGCTTTTGATCTCCATCTCCAAAGCAACGTCATGATCACCTTCGTCACCGGCGCGACACCTTGATCTCCATCGTAGCATCGTTGTCGTCTCGCCAACTATTGCTTCTACGACTATCGCTACCGCTTAGTGATAAAGTAAAGCAATTACATGGCGATTGCATTTCATACAATAAAGCGACAACCATGAGGCTCCTGCCAGTTGCCGATAACATTACAAAACATGATCATCTCATACAAAACCGTATAACTCATCATGTCTTGACCATATCACATCACAACATGCCCTGCAAAAACAAGTTAGACGTCCTCTACTTTGTTGTTGCAAGTTTTACGTGGCTGCTACGGGCTTAGCAAGAACCGTTCTTACCTACGCATACAAAACCACAACGATGTTTCGTCAAGTATGTGCTGTTTTAACCTTCACAAGGACCGGGCGTAGCCACACTTGATTCAGCTAAAGTGAGAGAGACAGACACCCGCCAGTCACCTTTAAGCAACGAGTGCTCGTAACGGTGAAACCAGTCTCGCGTAAGCGTACGGGTAATGTCGGTCCGGGCCGCTTCATCTCACAATACCGCCGAAGCAAAGTATGACATGCTGGTAAGCAGTATGACTAGTATCGCCCACAACTCATTGTGTTCTCCTCGTGCATATCATCTACGCATAGACCTGGCTCTGATACCACTGTTGGGGAACGTAGTATTTAAAAAATTTCCTACGATCACGCAAGATCTATCTACCAGATGCATAGCAACGAGAGGGAAGAGTGTGTCTACGTACCCTCGTAGACCGGAAGCGGAAGCGTCAAGTGACACGGTTGATGTAGTCGAACTTCTTCGCGATTCAACCGATCAAGCACCGAACGTACGGCACCTCCGCGTTCAGCACACATTCAGCTTGATGATGTCCCATGAGCTCTTGATCCAGTTGAGCTTCACGAGAGAGTTTCGTCAGCACGACGGCGTGGTGACGGATATGATGTATTCACCGGCGCAGGGCTTCGCCTAAGCACTGCAACGGTATGACCGAGGTGTGTTTCGGTGGAGGGGGGCACCGTACACGGCAGGAACAATTCAAATTGTGAGTCTTTGGGTGCCCCCCTGCCCCCGTATATAAAGGAGCAAGGGGGGAGGCCGGCCGGCCCCTCTATGGTGCGGCTAGGGTGCAATCCTACTAGGAATAGGATTGCAATCCTATTCCTAGTAGGAACTACCAAAGAAGGAAGGGAGGGAAAGGAAAAGAAGGAGAGGTGGCGCCCCCCAATCCTAGTCCAACTAGGAACCCTAGGTGGGGCGCCGGCCAGCCCCTATGGTCTGCCTCTCTCTTTTCCACAAGGCCCACTATGGACCATCCCCTCTCGTAGGGGGTTCCGGTAACCCCCTCCGGCAATCCCGTTAAATCCGAAACTTTTCCGGAACACTTCCGGTGTCCGAATATAGTCGTCCAATATATCAATCTTTATGTCTCGGACATTCCGAGACTCCTCGTCATGTCCGTGATCTCATTCGGGACTCCGAACTACCTTCGGTACATCAAAACTCATAAACTCATAATACCGATCGTCATCAAACGTTAAGCGTGCGGACCCTACGGGTTCGAGAACTATGTAGACATGACCGAGACTCATCTACGGTCAATAACCAATAGCGGAACCTGGATGTTCATATTGGCTCCTACATATTCTACGAAGATCTTTTATCGGTCAGAACCGCATAACAACATACGTTGTTCCTTTTGTCATCGGTATGTTACTTGTCCGAGATTCGATCGTCGGTATCTCCATACCTAGTTCAATCTCGTTACCGGCAAGTCTCTTTACTCGTACCGTAACACATCATCTCGTGACTAACTCATTAGTCTTTTGCTTGCAAGGCTTATTGTGATGTGTGTTACCGAGAGGGCCCAGAGATACCTCTCCGACACTCGGAGTGACAAATCCTAATCTTGATCTATGCCAACACCACGAATACTTTCGGAGACACCTGTAGAGCATCTTTATGATCACCCAGTTACGTTGTGACGTTTGATAGCACACAAGGTGTTCCTACAGTATTCGGGAGTTGCATAATCTCATAGTCATAGGAACATGTATAAGTCATGAAGAAAGCAATAGCAGTAAAACTAAACGATCATAATGCTATGCTAACGGATGGGTCTTGTCCATCACATCATTCTCCTAATGACGTGATCCCGTTGATCAAATGACAACTCATGTCTATGGCTAGGAAACATAACCATCTTTGATCAATGAGCTAGTCTAGTAGAGGCATACTAGGGACATACTGTTTTGTCTATGTATTCACACATGTACTAAGTTTCCGGTTAATACAATTCTAGCATGAATAAAAGACATTTATCATGATATAAGGAAATACAAATAACATCTTTATTATTGCCTCTAGGGCATATTTCCTTCACCTACCTGCTGCACTTTATTCACTATGGGTAAGAAAGGAGACCCTAAGGTTCCGATCTTACGATCCACTACAAGAAGAGGTACTGCTCTGAGCACTAGTGCTACACTTGATTCACCTTCTGTCATGAGTAAGTTCGCCTCACCACCACCACATGATGCTCCTACTGAGTCTGTTACTATGTCTGATACACTTGATGATGCTTCTACTACTTTTGATGATGATATTAGTTCACTTGGTTATGCTCTTGAGAAACAAATTACTGCTGCTACTGAGAAATATGGAATTGAACTTCCTGTTACTCGCTACCCTATTGGTGAAACTTATGATTTTCCTGAATTGAGTAAACTTCAGGAGAGGCTCCTTGATGATGATTACTATATACTTGATGAAGATTTATGCAGGGAACTGACAGAGTTTGCCGGCTCTGACCCTGAAACTATTAAGAAAATATTTGAAAAACACTCTTTGAAAAACAAAACCGTTCCTAATCCTGAGTTTGCTACATCCCCTATATGCATTGATGATCCTGATTTTGATTTCTCTGTTGATCTTTCACTTATACCTATGGTTGAAGCTGACCCCTTTTATGGCAGAGAAAATGATGATGCTATTGCACACCTAACTAAACTTGGTGAACTAGGTAGCCTGTTTACCACAGATGAGAAGATACGCTACTTTTATGTGACCAAGCTTCTTCCTTTCTCGTTGAAGGAAGGTGCTAAAGCATGGTATGATTCACTCCCATGCGGTTCTATTAAGAGTCCTCAGGACTTAGCTCACTCTTTTGTTGATAAGTACTTTCCTGCTCATATGCAACATGCTGCTTTACAAAGAATTTATAACTTTAAATAGTTGTAGGATGAGTCCCTCCCTAAAGCTTGGGGGAGGTACTGCGGTTTGATTCAGGCTAGACCAGGACATGGAGTTCCTAAGAATGAATTAATTGATATACTCTATGCTGGTTTAACTGATGAATCTAGGTCCTATCTGGACAGTTGTGCTGGTTGTGTTTTCAGGAAAAGAACACCGGACGACGCGGAAGATTTAATGGGCAGAATTGCCAAGAACCATGAAGATTGGTCCGTCCCTGAACCACCTCCACCAACAAAGAAGAGGGGCATGTTTGTTCTAAGCCCCGAGGATATGCGAGAAGAAAAGAAGTCTATTAAAGAGAAAGGTATTAAAGCTGAAGATGTGAAGAATCTACCCCCTATTGAGAAGTTGTGTGAGCCTACCACTCACCCTCCTATGGTAGAGGTACACTCTCTTTTAGATTTCAACGCAAGTGACATCCCTCATGGTAAACCTCCTGATCAATGTTTATATGAGTTTGATAATTTTATTATGAAACAGAATCATTTTAATGAGAGGATAGAAAGTCAGTTGCATGATAATTCCCTTGCTATCAAAAAGTTGCTTGGTGTTTTAGATAGAACAGTTAATGATGTTCAATGTCTTGTGAAGCATTTTCATATGGTTCAAACTCAGCTTGATCAAATTTCTAATGTGCAAAGAGATTTGCTTGCTAACAATGCCAAACAAGATAATTTGCAGGCTTTCGGGATTAAGACCCGAGGAGGAACTAGCACTCAAGATCCTCTTTATCCAGAGGGACATCCGAAGAGAATCGAGCAGGATTCTCAAATGCAGGAAGAAGAAATTGTTGTCTCTCCAAAGAAGAAGAAGAAACATAAAGAGGCTGACAATTCTAATGATCCTATTGCAGATGAAGAGCCAGCTATTGATCCCAACAGTGTATCTATCTCCGATGCTGAGACTGAAGAAGGTGCTGAACCTGAAGGTAATGATAATGAGAAGAATGGTCCGCCTGAAGTTCGAGAGGAAGAAGCACATGACAAACGTAAGAGGTACACTAAAGAAGACTTCATCGCAAGAAAACATGGGAAGGAGAAAGAACCATGGGTACAGAAACACATGCCCTTTCCAGGTAAGTCCATCAAATCTAAAGAAGAAGAGCATTATAATAAGTTTTGTGAATGGATTAAACCTCTTTTTCTTCAAATCCCTTTGACTGATGCTATTAAGTTACTTCCGTATTCAAAATATATGAAAGATATTGTCACTAACAAAAGAAAAGTTCCTAATGATGCAATATCTACTATGCTTGCTAACTATTCTTTCAGTGGAAAGATTCCTGAGAAGCTCGGTGATCCAGGTATACCCACCATTCCTTGCTCCATAAAGAATAATTATGTCAAAACTGCTTTATGTGATCTTGAAGCGGGAGTGATTGTTATGCCTCTCTCTCTTTACGAGAGGCTTTGTTTAGAGAAACTAATTCCTACAGATATCTCCCTTCAGATGGCTGACAAGTCAACCGCTGTTCCGATAGGTATTTGTGAGGATGTTCCAGTTGAAGTTGCTAATTGTTTAATTCTTACTGATTTTGTTGTGCTTGACATGCCCGAGGATGGGAGCATGTCCATTATTCTTGGTAGACATTTCCTTAACACCGCAGGTGCTATTATTGATTGCAACAAAGGGAAGGTTACCTTTCATGTGAATGATAAAGAACACACGGTATATTTTTCTGAAGAAGACCGACAGGAGGCATGCCCTCAACTCTATAGAGAATATCGAGACCGTGAAAATTGGAGAATGGGACTGTCCACTACATGTGCCTCACAAATACAAAACTATCATGGTAGGGATAATGTCCATCAAGGTAAAAGTTCAGTGATTACTTTGTAGGAGGTGATACTTTTTGCTCTATATATTGCTTGTTTGTTGGTAAGACTTGATCAACCTTACTAGTAAACGTGTTTTATATGGATAAAAAGTTGAGCTTTCTATGTTTTCATTTGTTTTTAGAATTGTCCTACTTGCTGTACCAAGTATCTATGTTTTTGAAGCTTCACAATACTACTAACTACTTCAAGTTTTCAGAGAGTTTCGCAGCTTTTTGAACTTCGAAAAAAATTCAACAGTGAAGTTTTCAGAAAAATCCCAGAAAAATTATATTAAAAATTTCCACAACGGGAGAGACCCGGAAAGCCCTGGGGCCAGCCAGGGGGGCTACCAGTGGCCCAGGCGGCCAGCTGGCGCGGCCTAGCCCCTGGCCGCGCCCACAGGGCGCCTGGGGCCCACGGGACCCCCCTCCAGGTACTTCTTCTTCCCCTCTCTCTCTCTTTTTCCAGAAACCCGAGTTCTGGTCGTGTTCTTCTTGTTCTTGCTGTTCTTGGGGGCGATTCTTCGATCTCTCTCTACAGCCCATCATTTGAGCTGAAATTTTGAGCAAATACTCCCTGGTATGTGACTCCCCCACTCCTCCAATTAGATTTTTGATTGGTGGCCTCATTTGTGAGTATTTAGTAGGTCTGGGTGCTGTAGAGATGAGCTTGCATGCATGTGTAGAAAGTTATTTTCCAAGTTTTGATGCAAGTTTATGCCTTGGGCAAGTGAGTTGAGTAGTTTTGCCTTAGCTCACTTTGTTTTAATCCTCGTTTTTGTGAATTGTAAAAAAATTCAAAAATGAGTTTATTAGGAAGGGCAAAAGGATGGCTTGAGAAGAGGAGGCCCGCACACTCCGATCGAGTCACTAGGGCCGCAGCTTCACCAACGACTGCCAGGGTGAGCTATAATGAAGATCATGTGCCCCTGGAGTTGTTGGAAGATACAAGTCCAGCACGTGCGATGACATATCCATGTGACGAATTCATGGAAGCTGCAGGAATCAAGGATGAGTTTTATAATCTTTGTGCTAATGCAGGTTTGACACGGCTCGTCACCAGTCGCGTTACTCAGTATCAAAAACTCACCTCCATTTTCATTAACAGTTTTAGATATAATCCTGAATCAGGTGCTATTGAGTTTAAAATTTATAATGATCTTATCACCATGACTTTGGGAATTTTTTGTGAAGTAATAGGCGTGCCGAACGTTGGGAGGACGGCAAGGATGGCTACTCAGCCCTCCGAGCTGAAAACCGTCATCAACTCTCTCTGCAGCATGGGTACGAGGGATATTCATCGGTCGAAGATCTCCAGTATCTTGTTTCCTCACCTCAGGTATTTTGCATATTATATTGCTAGAGGGGTGTTAGCTCGTGACAACACGAGCAGCATTTCTGCTCCGGATATTGCTATCCTGGCAGCAGCCCTCTCAGGGAGGTCTGATTATAATATTGGTACCTTAATTGCTCGACGCCTTGCTATGAACGGTAACAAGGGGGACTTATATGGTGGCATTTATGCCACGCTTATCTTAGAGCATCTTGGAGGCACCCCACACCCTGATGATACTCCTTTTACTTATTTAAGCTTTGATCTTGTTGCTATGAAAAGGCATAAGTTTGTTACCATGGGTTCTGAGCTTGATAACCTTGTTTATATCTTGCGTTTCGGAACTACCGCGGAACGCGAGATCCGTCTACCTGGACCTCTTTTGTTTGATTTTTCTCGCAGGAACGGATGGTCCTTTGATGTTGTCCAGTTCGATGAGTTCATGGTCCAGCATCAGTTCCATAACCCCATGGAGCGGGTTGTGCCCGACGAGGAGAGGCACGGTGAGACACCACATTTTCAGGATGAGACCGCCACCGAGTTTGGTGAAGGGTCTTCCTCTGTTTGGCGCTCGGAACCTTCCTCGTGGGAGACTCCGAGGAGTTCGGTGTACGCGCCATCATCCTTCTACGACCCTTGGTCTCACCACCATACCCCTGGATTAGGAGGCTCTTGGGGGCAGTAGCTGCTACCCACTTAGGCCAAAAGCCTAAGCTTGGGGGAGTACGTGCCCTTCTCACTTTTCCATTGTATTATCCGTTTTATTCACTTTGATCCTTTCGAAGTTTTTACCCGTTCTTCTTTATTCCTCTATTCGCAAAAACAACAAAAAGATTTTCTCTTTCTTTTGCTTTAATTCAACCTTTGAAAAACCCAAAAAGATTTCCTTTCTCTCTTTAGTTTGCTTTGTTTTCAGAGATCAGCTCGAGTCCGTGATGGCATTTGATTATATTTCCTACGTTCGATCGTGCAAGTGACAAGCAGTAATGATGAAGATCGACTGAAAGGAAGCAACAAGGAAGACCGGTATGAACTCTTATTGTTTCTACTTTTGTACATATGCCTGTACTTATGATTTAGAGACCAGCTTGTAGCGACATAGTGCTATGTTTACAATGCTCTTCCAGTCGTTCATGCTTTCCTTGTGGCTAGTCTCGAATAACTAGAGTATATAATGTGTTATTGAAATGATCTACATGCAATGCACTGTTCCTAGTCTGGCATACTATGGTGGTATTTCCCTTTAGAGAATTTTTGGATTGACTTGGCACATGCTTACACATGTTTAAGACTAAACAGTCTACTTTGCCTTGATGATCTTTGAGTTTTAGAATAGTTATATCACGTTCATGCCCGATTCAATGTTGCTTTGTCGCTCTGCATGATTATGACCGTTATTGCTCTCTAGTTGGTCGCTTCCCAGTCTTTTGCTAAACCTCCACCCGTACTAAGCGGAATGACTGCTTGTGCATCCAAAACTTTTAAACCTGTTATGCCATATGAGTCCACTATACCTTCCTATATATGGTATTTACCAGCCATTCCTAACAAAGACTTTCATGTACCATCTCGAAATTAATCAAAAGCATTTCCCTTTTTGTGCCTATGTTTTAGCTCATGAGGAAGTAGTAGTTAATTCATGATCTCTTTAAGTTGGACAAGTTTCACCCCTGGATTGCATGCATAATGTGCGAACCCCTAATATGAAAAGGAACTGGCATTGAGTGCGCCCGGCTCAAAAGGATAATATAACAAACGAACCCTCCTTCACGCTTTGTTCATGAGTAATCAGAAAACTTTGGCAGTGATAAACAAAGGAGATTAAGAGGATGTGATCGTCCTCATGCGGGAGCTGTTCCTCGAGACTTGTCTAGCTTAAAAAGTGATTGAGTTATCTGCTAGCATTCGTTGACGAAATATGCACCTCTCAAAAACACATTTACTTCTGTTTTTTTTAAACCAAGAGCTCTGGTACATGTTTAGTTTTTGTTTCCGATCACGGGTTTTCAACTTTGCCAATAAAAGCCACGGTTCGAGAGTCTCACCTTCTTTCTTCAAAGCACTGACTAGGAGAGCATAATTGTCATTCTGAGTGTAATGTGCATTGTCCCAAAGTATTACATTGTCTTCTGCATACTTGTGATATGATTTATTCTGAAATTCTTAGTTCTAGTCTCCTTTAAAACTCTGGAGGAGTCTCTGCATTTATGTTTTGCTTCACTCATGGAGGCTAGCGAGATACCACCTTAATATGCTCAAGCTATGTGCAATGTGATCTTGTCTTGATTTTCAGTAATATATTGTTTACTCTTAATTATTTGTGACTGGTCACTTGAAAGAAGGATTGCTCCTTGCATTGTTCTCATAAGTACTGTTTTAATACTTACTGAACTCTTTTCGTAGTACATGCTTATATACATCTAATGAAGCAAAAGAGTTTGTCAAAGTTTTCTTTGTCGCGTCCAGTTCGTTGAACTGAATTGCTTGAGGACAAGCAATATGCTAAGCTTGGGGGAGTTGATACGTCTCAAACGTATCTACTTTTCCAAACACTTTTGATATTGTTTTGACCTCATTCTTGCATGATTTGGACTAAACTAACCCGGACTGACGCTGTTTTCAGCAGAGCTGCCTGTATGTTTTATTTGTGTGCAGGAAAACGGATTTTTAACTATCTCAGAAAAATCCACGAAAAATCATGAAAAATCCACGCACCCGAAGAAACCAAATACCAGAAGTGGGGCCAGAGGGGGGCCAGGGGGTGCCCAGGCGCTCTATGGGCGCCCCCCTGGGCCGCGCCGGGGGGCGCCTGGGTGGGGCCCACACCCCCTGGTGCCCTACTTTAGCCCGTATTTTTTCCTCCGACGCAGAAACCCCAGATCGAAAGTCCTTTCGCTGTTTTTCGTCGCGGAGCCGCCGCCACCCTCTGTTCTTCTTCGGGAGGGCTAATCTGGAGGCTGATTTGGCCTCCGGAGAGGGGAGATCGTCGCCATCGTCATCATCATCATCACTCCATCATCCCTCCATGACTTCCCCCTTCATGTGTGAGTAATTCCCTTGCTGTAGGCGAAGGGGGTGGTAGGGATTGGATGAGTTAGATCATGTAATAGTGCGTCAGATTGTTGGGGGCATGTTGCCTATCATCTAGTATGGTGTTTATCATCTTTGCTACAACTTGTTATTCTTAATGCTTGACACTTAGGGCCCGAGTGCCATGATTTCAGATCTGAACCATATGTGTTTGCATGAATATATTTGTGTTCTTGATCCTATCTATGAGTTGTATGCACCTGTTACGGTTCGGAACCGGCGATCCCAAAGGTGACAGCTTGGGACACCAAAGGGGATGGTCCGTAGTTTCAGGATTACATGTATCCATTGAGTTCATTGCTTTGTTCCGGTGCTCTTTGACAGGAGCACCTTAATATCCATTAGTTCCTTTTGGCCCCGTTCGTAGCGGGATGGTAGGACAAAAGATGTTGTGCAAGTTCTTATTGCAAGCACGTACAACTACCTACGGGATACATGCCTAATGTTTGATATTTGCCTAGATGATCATTACTTTTCCGTGTGTCGTGCCCCGAGTTAGAAACTATCTCATCCATGCAACGCCCAACCATCCATCTCCCTAGCCTACAGTATTTTAAACCTTGCTTGTCACTAGTTGCTACTTTTGCCATTTACTACTGCTATTTACTTTTGGTGTTTACTTTTACTATTACTATCATCACTATCATATCACTGTTACCACTTATCTTTTGTTGCAAGTTAGTATATTTCAGGTGCGGTTGAATTGACAACTCAACTGTTAAAGCTTATAAATACTCTTTGGCTCCCCGTGTGTCGAATCAATAAATTGGGTTATTCTTACCCGCGAAGACTATCTCGATCCCTTACGCTTGAGGGCTATCAACCACCGACCCCACGAAGTTCCTCCAACTCTACGAGCTGAGCATCGAGGCGTCCAACGGCACCGAGCAGGTCATGGCGAACTGGTTCCCCATGGTTCTCAAGGATGGCGCACGCTCCTGGCTCCTGAACCTCCCCATGGGATCCATCTCCTCCTGGGGGGAGCTTTGTGAGCCTTTCGTCGCCAACTTCCAGGGCACCCGCGACCGAGCCCCGGCGGCCGCGGATCTGCGCCGCGTAAAGCAGCAGCCGGGGGAGACCCTGCAAAAGTACATCCAATGTTTCAACACCATGCGCCTCCGGATCCTCGGGATCTCGAACGAGGCCATCATCTCAACGTTCACCGACGGTGTCCGCAACGTCAGGATGAGGGAGGAGCTCGCCATCCACGAGGACCTGTGCACAGCCCTCGAGATGTTCAAGCTCGCAGCAAAGTGCGCCAGGGCGGTGGAAGGACGCCTCTCCCTCCAGGAGTTGCCCGAAGTGGAGGCGGGTGACAAGAAGGCCAAGGCCAAGGAAGCGAAGCACAAGGGACCCACCGTGCTGGCAGCGGAGCCAGAAGTGAAGCGTGGCTGCGGCTACAACGACCCCACAGAGACAACCGTCCGTACTGCATCTTCCATGATGTCCACAGCCACAACACCAACGACTGTCAGGAGCTCAGGGCGATGCATGGCGGGCGCGTCGGGCAGCGCCCTGAGTGCGACAACCGCGGCTACGGCCGCGAAGGAGGCCCTGGTGGAGGACGCTGGGACGGCAGGAACTCGCGCCAAGGGTGGCGTTAACAGCCTCGTGAAGACCACTGGCAGGAGCAGCCTCGTGACACCCCCTGGCGCGACCAGCCTCATGAGGGTCACCCTCAGGGCAACGAAGGTCTGCCTCCGCTGCCACGACCGCCAAGAAGGAACGATGACAACCGCCAGGGAGATGGAGTAGGGGGGCTTTCAGGAGCCGCGTGCGGTTGCATGCATCTTGGGAGGATCCCATGCTCCGGCTTCCCATCGTGTCTTCAAGCAGTTCGCTCGCGAGGTAAACGCGGCGCTTCCTAGGCCGGACGCCGCACGCAACCTCAGGTGGACCTAGCAGGTCATCGCCTTTGACCCCAAGTACTAGCTCAAGTGCATCACGGCCCCAGGCGCTCTCCCGATGCTCTGCACCCCGACCATCAGCAACGTCCTCGTGACCAAGACCCTCATCGACGGCGGAGCGGGGCTCAACGTCCTCGCCGTCCAGACCTTCGAGACGCTCCAGGTCTCTCACGATCAGCTCCACCAGACCAAGCCATTCTACGGAGTCATGGATGGCTCCACACTCCCGATGGGGCAGGTCCGCCTCCCTGTCACCTTTGGTGACCGTGACAACTATCACACTGAGCTCATCGACTTCGACGTCGCCAACATCCACCTCCCGTACAACACCATCCTTGGGTATCCTGCCCTCGCCAAGTTCATGGCAGCGACCCATCATAGCTACAACGTCCTCAAGATGCCCGGGAGTGGCGGGGTCATCACGATCGCCTCCGTCGAGAAGGAAGCGGTGCTTTCCCTGGAGCGTGCCTACCAGACCGTGGCGGTCGAGAGCTCCGACAAGGATGGAGCCGGCTTCGCCCTGCAGACCGCCCCAAGAAGAAGAAGAACTTGCCCGCCAATGGACCTCGGGACGCAAGGGCTCCTGACGGTTCCGCCTCAAGACTCACGCCTGCCGACGAGGCGCCCTCCACCCTCGCATAGGGAGGCGCGCCCGACGCCCCTCTCAAAACGGGCTCGGGGGCTCTCCTCTGGAGTGTCTCCGGCCTGACCAGCGTCTCGAGGGAGGTGTTCGGGCACCACCTGCAGGCGTGTCTCGACGCGCGTTTTTGTGAGCCCAGCGTGAGCCATACAGCGCTGGGGGCTCAGGACTTCAGTGACCAGGTTACCGAGGAACTTTAGTATGCAAGGCTCATACGCGGTGAGCGTAACCGCACGGTGCCAAGCTCACCTACCCGCAACCCGAGCGACCACTTCTGCGTTTGCATCGACATCGCGGGTCTCAACCGAGCCGCTTCTTTGGAACCCTTCTGGCCAACGGTGGTTGGCCGGAGGGGGCCCTCCCCTGCAGCTACGCTCGCACGCTCTTCGGCTTCCGCAACGCAGCTGGCACGTTCCAGCGCCTCGCGCGGCAGGCTTTGGGCACTCGGGGAGGCCCAGTGGCAGGCGGTCCAGACGGAGCGAGAGCCGGACCCCCGTGACCACTGAGGGCCTCTGGAGCCCCTGGGCCTCAGGAGCCCGACGATCCTCAGGAGCAACCCGCACGGCTTGCGTCTTCAGCTACCCCAACTCTTCTTCGACAAGTGTCAGGTGACGTTTCAGGTATTCAATCGAGGGCGCCCCCCGGGCTGCATCATCCTCGAGCTGCTGGGGGCTATCCCCTCGCAGCTATCTCTTTTTGCGCATGAATCAAGGCTAGTTGCTCCTTCCTATTTGCATTATCTATATGCTTGGCGTTCTCACCGCCACTAAAGTCATGAGCCCTTACGAGCCCACTCGCGACCGCCCCATGATTAAGGACTGGCACGGAGTCTGTGCTCGGGTCCGTCCCTGCAGCTCGCTAAACTCAAGGGCTGAGCTCTGTCTCGTGAGCCATTCTCGTGACGTCACCTCCTATGGTCCTTGGTGCCTTGTTCTCGCATGGGCTAGTCGTGGATGGGTAAGTAGGGGCCCGTGGCAGGTGCCTCGCTCACGCGGGAACCGCGCGCCGGTTGTTCTTCTTTTGGACTATTGCATGAGAAGACTGGGCACGGCGTATGTGCTCGGGTCCGTCCCTGCAGCGTCGATAAATCCAGTGGCTGAGCTCTGTCTTACAGGCCGGTCCTGCTAACGTCACCTCCTGAGGTCGTTGGTGATGCGGCCTAATCATGCGATGCCCTCTAGAGATGCACTCGGCGCAGGTTTACACAACACATCTCTTTTCACATTTTGCAGAAGAAGACTCAGGCGCAACCCGCCTCAGGGTAGGGTCTTGTGAGTGATGCGTAACCTCATGAGAACTTCCTCAGAGTCGTTCAGCTCGTCCTGAGGAGGGCCCATATACACCTTGGTTGTCCTGCCGTGGAAGCCACGTGTCAGGACGGGTCTGTACACACCCCGAAGTCTCTCCCGGTGGAAGGCTCCCTCCCACGGTCCAGTGGAAGTGCCATGCTCCGTGCTGGCAGAACCAGCCGAGGAGCAGTTATGACCACGAACCAGTGGAAGCACCAAGCACCGCGCTGGCCACCACGACCGAGGCGTGGTCATGCCCACACTCCGCGCAAGTGTGGTAGCTCTATGCTCCATGCTAGTTATAAACAACTGAGGGCGGCCCCCAGCGGTCGCACCAACCTCAGGGAGCTTTTCAGCTCACGACGCTCATAGCTTCTCCTTGGATGGATGTCGCGAGGGGGGGGCTATGCTCAGGCCACGCCTGGCAGACGCCACCCTACCAGGTGCCCAGACACATGGCTTTCTCACGCCCTCATCCTAGGAGAAGGCTCGTGAGCAAGGTATGGTGCTCGTTCTCCCTCATGAGAGCCGTTCGTACGTCAAGGGGGACCCCTGGGCATCGCGACCCAGGGGCCTCACTAGTCACGTAGCCGCTCACTCCTTGAGACCGGTGCTCAACGGTAGTCAAGGTATGCGCGGGGCTGGGCCCTGTCGATGCAGAACGCAAATGGGATCGCTTGAACGTCAAGGGGGACCCCTGGGCATCGCGACCCAGGGGCCTTACTAGCCACGTAGCCCCGCATTCCTTGAGTCTAGTTATTACGATAACCCCGGTCACCCGGAGGGCTCAATGGCGATCGAGGTATGCGCGGGGTTGGGCCGTGTCGACGCAGAGCACCTAAGCAAACATGAAAGGAAGCAAGCACGGAAATCATCAAATTCAATCTAGTTATTACAATACTACCAAGTCCTTCAAATTCAAACGAGTTCTTACGCCTCCCCGAGGCACTTGCATCTCTCTCATCCGAACAGGAACAGGTCAGGCATCACCAAGCGTGTCATCACCAGTCTCCGCCTCCTCGGCCGCGGCAGCAGCAACCCGGAGGAACGCCTCCACCAGTTCCGTGACCTTCACGGCCTTAGCAGCCGCGCTCTCTATACTCGCGGTCACGGGCTCGGACAGCGAGGCCAGGTCGAGAGCGGGATCATGGAGACTTAGGTGGCCGCACACCTGCGTCAGAGCCAAGGTAAAGAGAGTTGGGCTTTCGACGCCTGCTAACTGGCCAATTGCGGCCGCAACCTCGCGCAGGGACTTCACAAGCGCGGTAAGAAGCCTGGCGGGGCCACCCTCCGGGGCGTCCAGTGGCTTCTCGAACCCTTCCCCATAAGCAGCCCGCAGCACCATGCGGGCCTCGAGCTCGAAGGCGGCGAGGGCCTCGCAACTCACCGCCGCCGAGGCCGCAAGGGCGTCTTCCTTCTCGCGCGCAGCTTGGGTCGCCCTGGCCTGCTCAGCCTCGGCCTTCAGCTTCTCCAGGCTCGCGCGATCAGCAAGCTGCTCCTGCTGCAGCCGGGACGTCTCAGCCTTCTGCGCCTTAAGCTCCTTCTCCAACCTTTCAAGCTCAAGGGCGCGCCTGGCGCCTTCCTCACGAAGGGCTTCTAGCTCGCCCTCCGCCTTGTGGCAGTGCTTCTCGAAGGACGCAGTGTTGGCTCGCGCGGCGTCGCCTGCCCGCGTGGCTGTCGCAGCTTCCTCTTGACCCTTGGCAGCAACCGCTGAGGCCTGGCTCTAGGAGGCTCGCGCAGACTCGTCTGCCAGGAGCCACCCAGAGATCAGGCCTAGGTGTCCTTCCATTGCGCGGCCATCACCACCCTGAAGTTAAGCATGGAGCCGACCCAACACGGCGGAGGCGGCCTCCAAGGTCTCAGGGCCAGGCTGCATCGGCTGGCGGATGGGTGCTAACGAGACCGGCTGCTCGACCAGGGGCTCGGGGGCTCCGGCTCCCCTCGATGGAGCATCCGGAGCGGGAGCCACCACGGCCTCGCAAACAGCAACGACGCCCTCAGGCGATGCTGCCGCCGCGTGCTCGGTGGCCCAGCTGGCCGAGGCGCGCAAAGCTGTGGCACCCTTCTCCGCGGCCACAGCAGCGGCAGGAGGAGCGGTGTACCGCGATGTGACCTCCCCCTTCACCTTCTTCATCATGCCACCCAGGCTGCTGCGCTAAGAGAAGTACGTTGGGAATACAGCGACCGAGGGATAACAGGAGATTGCACACTTACTCATCGGAGACGAGCCGCGCCCTCCTCTTCATCAGCAGGTCGGCTGCGGCAGCTAGCACTACGGGCGTGCCGGCAGTCTGGATCTTGGCAAGGTGCGAGACCAAGGACTTGGGGCGCAGCCGTGGTCACCAGTTTCGCTGGCACAACGCTCCTCGGCGAGGTCGCCGCATTGCTTCCCCCGGACGCAGCGCGTCCGCATCGACTCGAAGTGGTCGCCTGAGGCCGTCCGGCAGCACCCGCGCGTGACGCCACTTCTCAAACGAACGCCTCGGAGGAGTCCCCCTCGTCAACCTGGTCCTCGCCGCCTAGGGTCTCCTTCGAGTCCTCCTCATCGCTCCCATCGTCGGCACCAGAATACACGTCAAACGTGGGCGGAGCAGCCACGGGCACCCCAAAACCTGACACGGCCTTCAGCAGCTCGGCCTTGTCAGGACGGTTGTACAGCAGTAGGTGGGCCCCCGGGAGGTCCTCAGGAACCATCCCCAGGAGAGTGACTGAGGCAAAGTCCAGGTCGGCCTCGACCAGCATCCCCGAGTGCAGCCGGAGCCTGTCGTCATTCCCCATCAGCTCCCACATGGAGTGCGAGTGTGCCTGCAGTGGCGCCAGACACTGCCTCAGGAACTCCTTCACGATCTGGGCCCCTTCAAGCCTCGAGCCCAGGTCAGCTTCGGTCCTTGCCAAGACAGGCTCGGCAAGGGGGTCGGTGAGCTTTGCGTAGCTCCAGCCGGCGCGTTTCGCCGAACGGGCGGTAGGCAGCGGCAGCAGCGGATGAACGTGCTGGGCATCCAGATAGACCCACCTCTTCCGGTGGGAGTCTATCTTCTTCCTGACTGTCATCATCCGGCATCCCTGGCGCTGGAAGACGAAGGAGACACAGCCCGAGCACGGACCCTCGTCGTACCGCCGCATGGAGAAGAAGTGGCGGAAGAGGGCGATAGTCGGCTTCACCCCCACAAGCGCTTCGCAATAAAAGGTGAAGAGCGACAGGACGAAGATGGAACGAGGCTGGATGTGGAGAGCGTGCACCTGGTAATGGTCAAGGATGGCGTAGAAGAACTCCAAGAAGGGCGGCACGAGCCCGACCAAGATGTTGTGGAGGAAGAAGGGGTAGCAGGACTTCGGCAAGATCAGCGCTGCGGTGGATCCGACCCAAATCCCCGTCGGGCCATGCTCGTTGTGGATGCTCGACAAGAAAGACTGGACCTCTGAGTAGTCCCCCTCCTCGATGATGGTGGACTCCTCGAGCACCACCTCAAGGGAAGAAGCAGATCCGGACGCCTGCGCGACACCCTTGCTTTTCTTCGCCATTACTGAGGTGTCGGAGGGTGCAGGCGATTTAGGAAGGCCGGAGGCGAAGGAGAAGGGGATCTAAGCAGGAAGGAAGGGAGGAGATAACTCCTCTGCAACAAAGACAGCCCCCTTTTGTCAAGTTACATGGTTGCCGAGACTGTGTGGGAAGCGGAGTCACCCACGTCCCATCCAACCATCATGCGGCAGCCTGGCCCGCAGCCTTTTTTGGGGCCTGCGGCGCTCCGTCCTAGGCTAAGGCTTCGCCCCGAAGCCAACCCCGCGCGCTCCTTGGGCCCGAGGGCTACTGTCGGCGTCCTGGGAACCAGGGTACCCAGACTTGCCTGTCTGCGGGCCACGGCGCGCTCCTACCACAGTCCGGTACGGCCCAGCTGAAAGACCAGCTGCCCAAGACCCTCGCGAGTGGGCTAGGCCTCGCGAGGAGAACGACATCGAGACTCCCTCAGGAGCAGCCTCGGCTAGGTAGCTCCAGAGGGGCGGAGAATCCAAGGCCAAGCCTACCTCAGGAGGGGACAGTGACACAAGCAGTGACGCACGGCGCCAGCGGGTGCCAGCGCGTGCCAGCGGCGCAGTTGCCATTTTGGTGCAAAGGAGACAGCGCAGGCGCAGGTTCCGGAGGAGCGGGACAGAGGTCTCCCCTTCGGTGCAACAAGACCGAAGATCACAAGGACGACAGGGAGGATGTCACCACCGAGCCCACCACCGCGTCACCGATTGATCCTTTTGCAGGCGAAGACCGCTTTTGTCAGGACAAGAATGTCCTTGTTTTCCCGCTCAAAATGGCCATTGTGGGATCCCTTCCCGCCTAAACATTTCGGGGGAAGAGGACCCTGGCCGCCTATATAAGTAGCTAGGATCCCCACTATGGGGGTCAAGTCGATCAGATCCAGAAACTCGGCCCTCGCACAAAGGAGCAAGAACCCTTGCCTCCTGACCCTCCTGAGCTCAGGAACCACTGTATTCGTCCATATTCAAGCCCTCCCGAGGCCAATCCACCAAAGCAGGAAGTAGGGTTTGACACCACAAGGTGGCCCAAACCTGGGAAAACTCGTGTGTGCTTTACTTGTTGTTCGCTTGAATCTCTTCACTCGACGAGGGCGAGACGCTAGGTATACGTGAGTGGGAGAGATCATTGTTCACGCCCCTGTGTTCGAACTTCTTGGGTTTGCGGAACCCATAATCCGACACAATGCTACTGCTAAAGTGATGCCACATTTAACTAATGCCGCACTCAGTCTAATGCCATAGATAAATTTAAGCAATGCCATTTAATGTCTCTTGATTATTTCAGGGTTAGCTATTGATTGTGGATGTATTAAAGATTTTTCAGCTAAGGCATTCTAATGTTGTTGCACAGCCAGTATACCAACGATGAAACTTGTTACTACCTTCAGATTTTTGCACTGTTAATGCGCATAGATTACATACCTCACTTTCATGAGATAAGTCAATTTTTTTGTACAGTGTCACCAAAATGCCAAGGCGCTGATGTCATTTTATTTTGGTTAAACTGCACAAAAAATTATGAAGACAAGAGGAAAGGCCAAGAGTGGGCACCTCCTCCTTTAGCTATTGTATTGATTCGTTCAATCAAGCTTTTATGTTTGATCGATTATCAAGATTGGGATAGAAATTTTTCATGTTCACCCGAGTTCGAAATGATATTTACCTTGAAGGTACATGGTTTGCAATTTTTTAATACTATCATTAGTTAATAATTCTAGTTACCTTCAGGTTTAATGCTCTTGCACAGCTAGTATACCAATGCTGAAACTTGTTACCTTTACATTTCGTATTGTTAATTCTTATAGAAATCTTCCAGTGCTAGAGCTTATGGAAATTTGTTCAGTAAGACCATTGTACTGTACCTTGTAATAAAATAACTACTCTACTGTTGCACTAGCCACTGGATAAGTGTATATTTGTAGTATTCGAAATTTCGAATGGTGTTGCATTAGCGTATGGACATAAATAAAGTGTGGCAAGCTTTCCCAGATATGTGCTCAAGAAAACTACTACCTATTTTTCTAAATACTAGACGTTTGGGTACTTTAAACTGAACTGTGAAAACTTCTTATATTAAGGAGCAGAGGATGTAGAGTTCACTCAAATTATCCCGTTAAAGCTAGTCACCCCTTTGTTAAAATTAATGTTCATTATGTTATCGGAGGAGGTCTGTAAGTTTGTCTCTAATCCTGTCGACTACATACCTAACATCATGATGTAATGTTAAGTCATTTCCTTTTGTACAGTGTCACTGAATTGTCAAGGCGGTGATGGCATTTAATTTTAGTTGAACTACACAAAATATGCTTAAAAGAAGAGGAAAGGTCGGGAATCGATCATTCTTTCAGAAAGAACTATATATGCCTTTCTGACATCAGCCGATGTTGCCTTATTTATTCCTTCAAACAGGTGGTTAGAAACAGTCTTGCTACCTTTTCCCATTAAGAAATTGGAATGCTTATATTTGTGAGTCTATGCTTCAACTAGTGCCACTTTTATAGTAATCACACTTTCAATATCTATGCAAACAGGGATGCTCGATTTTAGTGGAACTGCACAAAAAGTCCAATTGGTTCAACATTTGGAGCATGTTTTCTTCCAAACCTTTATATCCAATTGGTGGCACTATGAGTTGTTCATTAAGAAGGTATGTGGTTTGGTACTATCTTGCTACTCTTTTTGTACTGTCATTAGATAGTAATACTAGTGGTTTGCATGTGAATTTATTGGCAGGGTGGACCTACATTGGAGGTGCAGGACAGGATTCAATGATTGGATGCTCAATTTCGGTTGTATCGATTTCACCTCTTCCATCACTGTGAACATGGATATCCTTGGTCTGATGAAGAATAGGCGCTCTATTTCTGCTCTGAACAAGCAAATCAATTCAGTATGAAATTGTCCAGGGCAAAACATGATTGTATCAAATTGTCCAGTGCAAAACATGACAGATGCTAAGCGAAAGAGACATGTTTAAACTGAAAATACAAGGTGGGGTATATGTTTACTAGCTGATTGATATTTGTGCAGACAGAGATGTCTGCTCGTTGCTATTTGGCAAACACACAAAGTGACCACAATTTTGGTTGAACTGCACAAGAGAATAATATAGGCACTGCATGCAGTGCCATTTGAAAATAGACACAGAAAGATTGGATAGTCACTTCATGGACTGCAGAAAAGTAGTACTGTACTATTTATTGGCCAACACTAGGTGCTTCATTGCTTTGGTCTGATTATACAATGGGCATCATTTTGCCTAAGTTAAAGTTTGTATTCCGAAAATAGTCTCGTCGCGTCATCGAGAGAAGACCAAATCATATTGCAGTGGATGTTCCTCCATCATGTGTGGTTCATTCTCATGGTTCCAGCTGTTGGTGAAACCACTTACGTTTGCAAGAGGAATTGTAGACTTCACAAACAAGTTTTTCTTTTAGTTTGTACTGAATGTTGGCCAAGAGAAGCATCCATGTTAGTAGGAAGAACATATGTTTTTTCTAGATCTTTGCTTTTGGAACTACATATTTGTATATGATCTGTGAATCATTGAGATGCATTAACATGTTAATCTTATGTATGGGAATTGTCAGGGATATTACTACCAGGTATAAACCGCCCAGGAGGGGCCGGTTTACGTTATCAAGATTATTTTTTCAAAGGCCCAGCGGAGCATGAAGTAGGAGATTTCAGCCCAAGGGGTTTAGAGCCCAAGTGTTAGGGCCCATGATTTGTAAACCGTCATACTATGTAACTTGGGATGTAAGATAGAAGGAACAGAGACCGAGGCGGACACGTTTATAAGCCAGCCTTGGGACTCTGTAAACCAGACAGGGCGTCACCTCTTATATAAAGGGACGATCCGGCGATGGTTCAAGACAGACAACTACAGCTCGAGACACAGGCAAAGCGGATTCACTCCCTGGTCATCGAAACCCTAGCAATACACACCAAACTAGATGTAGGCTTTTACCTTCATCGAAGGGGCCGAACTAGTATAAAATCCATGTGTCGTTTGCCCGCTTTAACCCCTTTAAGCTAACCTGTAGCGATGGCCTCATGACTAAGTCCTTTTGCTAGGACATCTGTCGTGACAAAACCACGATAGGAATCGTACTAGTTGGTTTTAGTTGTGGCTGATCTTTGCTTTTGGAGCTACATATTTGTATATGATCTATGAATCATTGAGATGCATTAATAGTTCCTTATATTTGTTCGCTTAGTGTATACAATTTACTGATCGATCACTAGCTAGCCTCCAAATGCGCTCCTGGCAGTTTTAGTTGCGACGCAAGATCCGAAGTGGCAGTTTTTCGAATCAAAATGCCTACCTCTGAAGAAACTGACAAGCTGCTCTGAAGAAAATGACATGTGAATCTGAAGAAACAGCTAGTGAAAACGTTTGCAAAAGCTTTATCTCCCAGCTAAAGTTCATCAAGTAATGCCCTCGGCTGCGACTCGTTGCATGCTGCTGCGCGTACTGGCTGCGAGCTATTTTGAGTGCATGCATGCAGCCGCCCGTAATTAAGGCAGCTTTAATTGTTGCGGCCTTTTAAATCCGTGGAATCATTATTGACAAGGAGGGAGATGATTCGAGTACACTCGTTTGACCATCATGCCGGCGTGCGACCCAGCACGGACGGGATGAGACGGCATAGTCAGAATTTCAGTTTCTCTAGTTTTCCACGGCAAGCTGGCGCGCTAAGCCATGCCTGCTTAATTATGCATTGAATTCCGATTACCGTCGCGCTACCTTCCGCCTATAAGTGTTGTTTCCCGGCCTTCTATGGTGGCACCGTGACCCAAATCGCCCTATCCTCATAAGCCCCCACCGGCCCGACGTTGCTCGCCAGTTATCCTCGCTCTCACCACGTCCGCCATGCCCCCGCACGTTCGCGATAGGCAAGGCCGGAGGCGGTCACCGCCGGAACTAGTATTCGGTTTTTCATCGGAAGGCAGACGGAGGGAGGAGGCATTCTATTGGTCTTTAGATGGCAATGCGGAGATCGAGGACTTGTTGGAGCGTGACCGCCTGGCGGAGGAGCAGGATTGTTGGAGCGCTACCGCTTGGCGGAGGAGTAGCGTATCGCCGATTTGCGTCGCCGGCGGGACATGGAGTAGCAGTGCACCGACGCTCTGAGTCGCGAGCAGAGCGCCCGCAACTGGGCCAACTACGTGGAGGTTGGCGCCCGGCAAATAGCCTTGGAGGTTGTCGGGCACGCACACGTTCGCGACGCCGATTTTTACTACCAGCTCGTCAAGTAGGTTTCCCTCTTAGAAGCCGAAGCTTCGGTGGACCACGCCGGCATGGAAAGGGCCAACGCGCGCAAGCAACGTGCCCTATCACACCTCTGGCAAGTCTGAGGCGAGGCAGAGGACGCCGGTGCCGGCGTTTAGCGTGTACCGCAGATGGCGGCCGGCATCGTCTAGTTAGCTAAGAGTAAGTTAGTACTTGTACGCTACTAGAGTATTAGTGGGAGTAGATAGTTAACTTGGCTATGATGGTTGTCAACGTGGAAGTTCAGTACTCTATATGTGGATCAGACATGTTACTTTGCTCTGAATGTTGAACTTTCTGTTTGAACGTATGGAATGGGTTGTTATTTTTTTAAATGGGTTGTATTTGTCCTCCACGGGTTTAGAGGCTGACTTGTGGGCCTACCAAGTTGATGCGTACACAATCAGGAGATGATTGTACGTGGAGAGGATGACAGCAAGGACCCGCCAAGGTCATGGCAGTACGCAAGCAAGTGCCTCCTTATTTCAAGCCAATAAAAAATGGCTCCTCCTAATGGATTTCTGACATCTGGGTCCCATACCATTGTCAACGTAGTCAATAAACGAGAGAATTGCACGACGAGCGGCTGACACCAGTGACCCAGCAGCTCGCCCAGTTATTTTTTGTTTTGGGTTAATTTGATAAATGCCACTCCAAATCTGGTGTTTCTGAGAAATGCCACTGCAATTTCCAAACTTTGAAAAATGCCATTTCCAGTGGCATTTTTCGAAGTTTGGAGTGGCGTTTTTCAAAGTTTGCAAATTGCAGTGGCGTTTTCCAAAGTTTCTAAAAATTGCAGTGCCATTTTTCAAAGTTTGGAAATTGCAGTGATATTTTTATGAATCGCCATAATTGGAGTGGCATTTATCTAATTTGTTTTTGAGACAGAAATAGGGTGTCAACTGGGCTGTGCGGGGCACTCTGGCGTGTCTAGACAGTCTTCTCTTTTATGTTTACCACAGACCAGCCTAGTAGTTTTTTTTTCTTTCTGAAAATGGCTAGCCCAGTTTTTTTTTGTGATTTGCCAAGTAAGTCGCTTTGTCAGTCCTATTGGGCTACAAATATTTCAAGACGAGCAGAGCTTCATTCGGCTGGACGAGAAAATGGCCTGACAGTAATGAGAAATGGGATGTACATTTTTAAAACACATCAAACCGGCAATTAGTTTCAAATTTCTTTTTTTCATTTCGAGATTTTAAATTGCATTAATTTTTATGCGTGGACAATTTGTTGGATTTTATATTGATATACATTTATTATTAAAATCAGTTTGAATGTGACTCGAAATTTCGGGATTAAAAACAGTTCGGACCGCATCGAAATATGCAAAAAAATAATAATAATTTTTTAACCGTGGCCACAATATGGGCTGTAATGCTAACAAAAAGAATATGGGCTCCAAAAAAACCTTAAAATTAGCAATTGGGCTGTAAATTATTAGAAATAATGGCAGATGGGATTTATGATGTTTTCCACAGATTTGAGGCTTTCCTAAAAAAAGGTTGACCCACAAGCAGTGACTGTTGGATGTCCATCCAACGGCCGTCGTGCTTCTTCAATCTCTACTCTTCCTGCTCCAGCCGCTCAAACAAGCGCCGGTGGGACTGCCTGCTCCCTCCTCCCCGCGGCCGGCTGTGCTGCCGCGCAGGCCTCACCGCCCCACCGTACTCCCATCGCTGGCCTAGCCATCCCTCTACTCACCCACACCTGTTGTTATTCTCCGGCGATGGCAAACGAACCAGTAAACCCTCGTACAGTCGTACTCCCCTCCACGTGGGAAACAACTGCCGAGTCTTCCCTACCTCCGTGTCGTTCCCTTCCTAGGCCTCGCCGTCGTCCACCGCCCTGGTGCTCTCTGCGCGGCCTGGTCAACGTGGTCAATGACCGACATGCATCTGAAGTGGACTGTACGTGGAGAGACTAACAGCTAGGTCCACGGCCACATGCAAGGAAATGCCTCCTTATTACGCGCAAAATAATGATTCCTCCACCTGACATGTGGGACCCACCCAAAGGGCCTCTGTGTTTTGCGAAAAAAAACTTTACCGCCGCTGACAGCTCGGACCCACCAGCAATATCTTCGCACGCAAGGAAGTGCGTCCTTATTATGCACAGAAAAATGAATACTCCCCATGCTAGCTGGGAACCAGTATAGTGGCAGGCTGACTTGTGGGCCTACTAAGTTCACGAGGACGGAGGGCTTTGTCAACTTAGTCAATATGCACGATTCTAGCTCCAGTGACCGTACGATGTCCATCCAACGGCCGTACGTAGTGCTTCTTCAACCTCTGGTCTTCTTGCTCCAGCCGCCCAAACCAGCGCCGATCGTGCCCCGTGCTCCTGCCTCCCGTGGCCTGCTGCGATGCGGCGGAGGCCTCACCGCCCCCAACTACTCCCACCGCTGGCTAGGCCATCCCTCTACTCACCCACACCCCATATTATTTTGCGGCGACGGCAGCCTCACACCGCAGCAAACCAGTGAACCCTCATACTCCTCTACGCGTGGGCATCCACTGCCGTGTCTTCCCCGGCTCCACGTCGTCCGCTTCCTAGGCCTCGCTGTCATCCATCGCCCTCGTGCTCTCGGCACGGTGTGGTCAATGTGGTCAAAGAACAACTTCCATCGGAAGAGTACTGTACGTGGAGAGGCTGGAAACTGGGTCCACGGCAGCCGCAAGGAAGTGCCTCCTTATTACACAGAAAATAATTATTCCTCCACCTGACAGCAGGGACCCACCGGACAGGCCACCGTATTTGGCGAAAAACGTTTTCCTCTGACTGCTGGGACCCACCGGATGGGCCACCGTATTTCGCGAAAAAAACATTCCCCCAGCTGTCAGCTCGGACCCACCGGAAGTGCTGCCTTATTATGCACAAAAAAAATGAATACTCCCCCTGCTAGTTGGGACCCACCTTGGTGGGTGGCTGACTTGTGGGCCTACTAAGTTAACGGGGACGGAGTGCTTTGTCAACTTAGTCAATATGAACGATTCTAGCTCCAGTGATTGTACGATGTCCATCCAGCGGCCGTAGTGCTTCTTCAACCACTGATCTTCTTGCTCCAGCCGCCCAAAGCAGTGCCGGTCGTGCCGCATGCTCCTGCCTCCCGTGGCCGGCTGTGCTGCCGCGGAGGCCTCACCGCCCCCTACTATTCCCACCGCTGGCCAGGCCTGCGACTATGGCTGATGACCCACAAGTGTAGGGGATCTATCGTAGTCCTTTCGATAAGTAAGAGTGTCGAACCCAACGAGGAGTAGAAGAAAATGATAGGCAGTTTTCAGTAAGGTATTTTCTGCAAGCACTGAAATTATAGGTAACAGATAGTTTTGTGATAAGGTAATTGGTAGCAAGTGACCAGAGGTAAAAGTAAATGAGGTGCAGCAAGGTGGACCAATCATTTTTGTAGCAAAGGACAAGCCTGGACAAACTCTTATATAAAGGAAAGCGCTCCCGAGGACACATGGGAATTACCATCAAGCTAGTTTTCATCACGATTATCTGATTCGTGTTCGGTACTTTGATAATTTGGTATGTGGGTGGACCGGTGCTTGGGTACTATCCTTACTTGTACAAGACTCCCACTTATGATTAACCTCTAATGCAAGCATCCGCAACTACAAAAGAAGTATTAAGGTAAACCTAACCATAGCTTGAAACATATGGATCCAAATCAGCCCCTTACGAAGTAATGCATAAACTAGGGTTTAAGCTTCTGTCATTCTAGCAACCCATCATCTACTTATTACTTCCCAATGCCTTCCTCTAGGCCCAAATAATGGTGAAGTGTCATGTAGTCGACGTTCACATGACACCACTAGAGGAGAGACTACATACATCTCATCAAAATATCGGACGAAGACCAAATTCACATGACTACTAATAGCAAGACTGCTCCCATGTCCTCACGAACAAAAGAAACTACTCACAAGACATAATATTGTTCCTGATCAGAGGGGTATTAATATGCATAATGGATCTGAACATATGATATTCCACCAAATAAACCAACTAGCATCAACTACAAGGAGTAATCAACACTACTAGCAACCCACAGGTACCAATATGAGGTTTGGGTACAAAGATTGGATACAAGAGATGAACTAGGGTTTGAGAGGAGATAGTGCTGGTGAAGATGGTGATGAAGATAGCCCTCCCCAAGATGGGAGAGTTGTTGGTGATGACGGCGGTGATGATTTCCCCCTCCCGGAGGGAAGTATCCCCGGCAGAATAGCTCTGCCGGAGCCCTAGATTGGTTTCCGCCTCGGTTCCGCCTCGAGACGGCGACGTCTGGTCCCGAAAGCCTCCTTATGATTTTTCCAGGTCAAAACACGTCATATAGGAGAAGATGGGCATCGGGGGCCTTCCGGCTGGCCCACGAGGCAGGGGGGCGCGCCCTGGGAAGGGGGCGCGCCCCCTACCCTCGTGGATAGCCGGTGGTCCCCCTCATGGACTTCTTTCGCCAGGTATTTTTTATATTTTCTGAAATGAAGTTCTGTTGAGTTTCAGGGCTTTTGGAGTTGTGCAGAATAGGTTTCCAGAGTTTGCTCCTTTTCCAGCCCAGAATTCCAGCTGCCTGCATTCTCCCTCTTCATGTAAACCTTGTAAAATAAGAGAGAAAAGGCATAAGTATTGTGACAAAACATATAATAACAGCCCATAATGCAATAAATATCAACATATAAGCATGATGCAAAATGGACGTATCAACCCCCCCAAGCTTAGACCTTGTTTGTTCTCAAGCGAAAGCCGATATCGAAGAATATGTCCACATGTTTAGAGATAGAGGTGTCGAAAAAAAACAAAATACGAACATGAGGGCATCATGATCATTCCCATAACAACAACTTATATAAATATAGTCATATGATTCTTATGCTAAAGTAACAATTCATCCACAATATCAAATATGAATCATAAACTTCATTGGAAACTAACAAACTTTGATCTCGGTCATTGAAGCAATTGCAATTTATCGTAACATCGGAAAGAGTCAATATAAGAGCTTTTCAGCAAGCCTACATACTCAACTATCATATAGTCTTTCACAATTGCTCACACTCACGCAATACTTATGTTTATGGAGTTTTAATCGGACACAGTGAAAGATAGTGGCTTATGGTGTTGCCTCCCAACCTTTACCTCATGGGTAATGTAAACAGTAATAGATCATGAAAACTTACATCCAAGTGGGTATATATGTCAGGATCTTTCCAACACAATGTGCTTGCCAAAATATAAAATGTAAAAAATGGAAAGGTGGATTTCACCTTGACACTTATAAGGCAAGAATAATAGACAGGCCCTTCGCAGAGGGAAGCAGAGGTTGTCATGTGTTCTTGTGGTTGGATGCACAAAGTCTTAGCATAGAAGAACTTCACTTTATATTGCCACTTGTGATAAGGACCTTTATTATGCAGTTCGTCGCTTTTATTACTTCCATATCACAAGATCGTATAAAGCTAATTTCTCCCACACCAATAAATCATACATATTTAGCGAGTTTGCAACATGACAACTTACTTGGAAGGATCTTTCTCAATCCATAGGTAGGTATGCTGGACTCTCATGGCAAAACTGGGTTTAAGGATATATGGAAGCACAAGTAGTATCTCTACTTAGTGCAAGGAGTTTTCGCTAGCATGAGGGGGAAAGGCAAGCTCAACATGTTGGATGATCCATGACAATATACTTTATTTCGGATATAAGAAGACATATCCCATTATGTTGTCTTCCTTGTCCAACATCAACTCTTTAGCATGTCATACTTTAATGACTATTCACTATCATAAAAGATGTCCAAGATAGTATATTTGTATGTGAAGCCTCTCTTCTTTTATTACTTCCTATTAATTGCAACGATGACCAAAACTATGCTTGTCAACACCCAATAACTTTTATTTATCATACTCTTATATGTGAAGTCATTACTTCCCATAAGATCGATATGATCTCTTTGATACTCTTTCAGTTTTCTTTCTTTTTATCATGACCCAAGTGAGGAAATCAAGCCCTTGACTCAACACTAATCTTTATTATATAACTCACCGACTCGATTACAAAGGGTAAAGCTCACAAAGCAAAAGCTCACAACTAGATCATGCTAACTTTCTTCTACTAGATCAAGATACTACCAAAAGGATCGAACTAAGTAAAACGGTAAAGATAGGAGTGATGGTCATACGATACCGGGGTCACTCCCCCAAGCTTAGCAGTTGCCAAGGGGAGTGCCCATACCCATATAATTATGTCTCCTTCTTCGGGGGTGGTGATGATGGAGTTGTTGATGATGTAGGCTTGTTATACACCTTCCACGACATTGGTTCACCATCGTAGAAGGATTATCGAGTCTCCGGGATAGTCAAATATGCAGCCAAACTCGTCTTCTTGAATCTATATTCATACTCACAGTTTTGGTTTTGCAGGTCATTGATCTGGGCTTGGAGGTGTTCGATCTTCTCTTGAAGATTGGAGATAGCTTCCCGAAAGATCCTTGAATCCAGCTTGAGGTTGTTGCCAAGCTCCGAGATCATCATGTGGTTGGCGTTGAGTCCTCATTCCACCATACCTTGGCACTTGAAAACTTGTTGCTCCATTGCTTCGAGTCTTGTCTCCACGCTTCCGGTCCTCCTCGGCCCCTCAACATCACGGATGTGCAGCACCCCCTCATGCAACTCCATGGTTTTAGGGTGGTGCGGCACCTCCGCAAGGTAGGGGTTTATGACCTTCTCGAAGAACTTGTCCTTGGGGGTGTTGGAGGACGCCATGATGATCTAGATCTGTCAAAAACAGCAGCTCGAATTGAAAACAAAGGATTTTTGCGTGATACAGAGGTCAAAACCTCCGGGAGTATATATAATGAATTTTTACCGACCAAAAGGAGTAACCCACAAGAAAACGGAGTCCGGGGGACACACGGGGTGCCCACGAGGCAGGGGGCGCGCCCTCCACCTGATACGTCCAAAACGTATCTATAATTTCTGCTTGCTCCATGCCACTTTTGGGTGATATTGCTATGATATTCATACACTTCCATAAACTTTTGATCATATTTGGACTAACCTACTAATCCAGTGCACCCCGGTGCCAGTTTCTGTTTTCGGCTGTTTTTGTATTTCAGGTTTTCACGTTACGAGAACTGTCAGGAAAAATCCAGAAAAATCATATAAAAAATCAGCGTTCTGAAACCTACCTTGTGCCCGATGGACAACCGGGGGGG